>CAXKWD010000005.1:31832452-32432452 GCA_964059195.1 Ectobius pallidus | reverse complement strand
TTACGCATACAATGCAATAGGTTTCGTCAGCTAGTCATTAAATAAAATCTGTCTCCAAATATTCCTGTACAGTATGAAAGTTTAGTTCATTGATAACGTTTTTAACTCTGTACTTAAAATAATTCAAATTGCCAATTCGTCTTAAGTATAAAGGTTATTTATTATACAGTTTCACACACAAAATATAAGTAAGAATCAAGAGATTTATGCAATCGGAATTTTGGAGGCACAACATTATTTCTTCCCCGTGTATCGTGGGAGTGTATATCAGAGAAAAGCTCGTTTCTATGATGCACATATACAAAAAGTAAACTTGCTAAAATATACAGAGGCGCCACTGTTAAAATTGTAAATTAATTAAAAATGGGTTGACAGTGTTGACGAGAATCACAATTTTTCATTACTCTGACAGCCTGTTTTGTAGTAGAAAAAAAAACTTTTGGCTCCTACGCTGTTTCCCCATAACAATACGCCGTAGTTCAAATGGCAATGAAAAAAGCTGTAACAAACATTTAATAAAGTGCCAATAGACAAACAGTGTTTTAATTTCCTCAACAGAAACAAAACTCCAGACAATTTATTACAAATTGCTGCAGTGTGTTGTTTCCAGGAAAGCTTACTGTCAAACCAGATTCCAAGAAGTTTAATGGCTTCATCTGAGTTTTCGTTCTTTCTCAAAGTAAGTGCAATTGTTTCTGTTTTTTCCTTATTCATACATAATCCATTTGCACTAAACCAATCTGACAATTCTAGAGCGTTAGGGAAGAAGCGAATAAGTCAAAATACCAGAGTTTCAGGAAAGACAAAAAAACAAATTATTTTGACAGCATTGTCACACTATTTAAATCAGCCCACCTAGATATTTTTACCTAGTATAAGATACTGTGTAAAAATATGTGGTGGAATTAACTAAATATTGTAACAATGCTGTGAAAATAATTTTTTTTGGCTCTCCTAAAATTATGGTATTTTTCTCTATCACTCTAGAATTGATTTAAAGTATTAGACCAGTCAAGAGTATTTTCAAAGAAGGTTCTAACCACGGATGTATCGTCTGCGTAAGAAATTATTCTCCCTGGAATTGCAATCGTTAAACCATTGACTACGACAATGAAAAGATAGGGTACCAAATTGGATCCTTGGGGTACACCAGTCGGTACTTCACTAATGGTAGACAGTACACTTTTTTAACTACCTGTTTTCTGTTGCTAAGAAACGATGCAATTAAAGATAACTATATTTTTAACTCCATAAAACTCAAGTTTACTCAGCAGTAGGTCAAGCGGTAGGCAGTCGAAAGCTTTGCTTAGATCACACATACAAGCTGCGATATTCTGTTTCTTTTCGAAAGCTTGTATTGCTTCATTTACCAAACACTTAATTCTCAATGTTGTGGTTCTTCTCGACCTTACCATCTCTTTATGTCAACCGTGCGAAATTCTCTTTCAAGTTCAAATGTTAAGAACTAACAGGCAATGAGTGAATCAATTTCGTTACTAGTAGCAACAAATAATCTAATATACCAATTTAAATTATTTAAATTCCACTTCTATAGAGTTCTGTATATTTATCGTTTGCGAAGATTCTGTGAAATTCAGAAAGGCAACATAACTTACTAGCAATTATTACTGATTCCAGAACAGTCGTTCCACAACACAATGTAAATAGCCCTCCAACAGAGCAGGCCAGCGTAGAGTAGGATTACTTCCACAAAATCCCTGGGTTTTTACGTATATACCTTAGGAGGGAGTCTCACCGTTCGTAGAGTTCCTGCCTAGGGGAGGTAGCTGCACCCTGATTGGCTATCCCACTCCACGTGTTGTCTGTCTCTTTCTCTGCGGCATTATCCCTCCACTCAACTATTACAGTATTTTCTACCACTGGCAACATGCAGCATGATCTTTACTCTGTGCTCAACAGTAGCTCACTGATCTTACGCGCAGCGAATCCGCGCATCTTGGTAACGAGACGTAACGAGAAGCTCGCTGGCTGGGTTAGTCTTCAAGGCCAGAGACTTTGTGGGAGTAATTCTACTCTACGGGCTCACAGTGATCGGAAAATTTATTCCAAATCTCAGTGCAATTGTAATAGTAATGGACTAAAGTAATAATTTACGGCTTCTCTTAGTTTTTAGGTCACATTCGACCAACATTCTTAACTATCCTATTCTCTCATTTCTCCTCATCTCAACATCATTCGTCTCAACGAATAAACCGCCTGGCTGTCAATCACAGTTGTCACGTGGTATGTTTGGAAGGCTGAGTGAGGATTCTTCAGCCATTTCACTGAAGGAGTCCAACATTAAATTTGACCGGCTAGGAGGACTCGGCTTAGTAGGAGCGGCAAATTGATGGGACCTACAAGTTAGAGGCTGAAAGAACTTGCTTGAGCGGACCTTTGTTCGGAAAATATAAATTTTAGAAGCAGTGTTTTCGAAAGGAAATCTCAACAATATAACTAGTACAAGCTGTGAAGGAAGAGTATACGAGTGGGTTTAATACGTCAGCATGACACTGTGGGGAAAATCTCAACCCATAACTACGGTGCAAGAAACTGGTTGCCTCAGCGAGCTAAGAGCTGTCCCCGCACTTCTTCTGTTTAGTTTTATTCAAATCCTATATATTGTACATTATAGTATATTATTCGTTATTTTTGTACAGTAATGGAAACTAAGATTATTATTTGGACTATACACTTTACGACAGGAATGGCTGAACAAATAGCCATTTTATTACTGAAGTATTGATAAGAATAACATGAAAGAAAGGATATCCGTATCTTTTCAGAACTTAGTTATTGTATTGGTTTGTGTTCCATGTGATATACGGCTTGAATTGATTGAAATTGGTATTGATAACAGAACGCGCTCTATTTTCGCTGCACAATAATTGATTGCTAGACGTTGTTATCGGGACACAATACACAATACTGATTGCGTTTCACAGAGAACGTTTTAATTTAAATCAAATCAATTTGAACAGACAGTTACATGCAGCAAACTAATGCCAATGCTTTCTATTCTTCTTAATTATTATTTACACATATTAAAATGAAAGGTCATACGAATAAGTAATTTTAGTGGAAGAACTACAGATGTACTGTTCATGTTAAGGTTAAATTGATAAATAAATAAATAATTTAAATTAAAAATGAATATCAGATCATGAGGTTTAAATTGCTCATTCGGATTCACAATTTTCTATATTATACATTACCTACATACATTTAAATTGTATTTTCATGGAAGCAATATGCGTTTTACATTTATACCTAGGTTGTATATTTCGTTATAAATAAAAAAGGTAGTAAGTATGAAAACAAAATTTTGGGATATTGCCGAATTATATATACAAAAATTGCTCTTACATTATCACATATATTCAATTATTGTTGGAATTATTTGGATTTAGGAGCCCCATAAGAGAAAGCGACAGTTGAACAAAGTCTTTGTTATAGGCCTAGACGACTTAGGTATTCTTCATTCTGAATGTTTAAGTGAGGAAATTTTTATGGACTTGCTTAGTACTGAATCGAATACTTTTCAATTCTTTGCTTCTAGATTTGTACTAGAAATGATAAACAATAGCCTACTAATCTTAGGTGTGTTTTGTAAATTTGTATAATGCATAACTGAACTTATGTGAAGTTCCTTAGTAGTTGACAATATTGTTAATAAAGATACAATATTGTTACCAAGTCCATTTCTTAAGTGTCTATTCCATGGGTGCGCATCTGTGGCACATTGTGTCACTGTGCGGTAGGGGAATTTCTCCCACTACTCCCACTACTCCCACTCCCCTTGACGTCAGCATAAAGTAATTTGGAGCTTTATTACCAAGCCATTGTTTGTGGAGACAAATACGTTACACTTTGGTGTGTTCCTTGCAATAGCAATCTTTAATGATGGGAATTTAACAAAGAGTAGAGCGCTGGAAAAACTGGAGTTGTGTGCCGGGTGTCGAACTGCTGAGGCCATGTTGTGACCTGACAACGGATGGATCAGGAATGCTGAAAAGAAGTTCCAGAATATATCCAAAGGAACACAAACAACAATAAAAGAGCTGTCCAAACAAAATTCCTGTACAGTATCAAGAGGAGGAAGATGAACGTAAACCAATGGCGCTGGCAATTTTGGTATTTTACCTTTGGAGGCAGTTTTCTTAATTTTAGTTTTTATTACTTAATGTACCGTTTCTCAACTACTATTACATTCTGACATTTTTGTAGTTTTTTTATCCATACATTACAAGTTGCATGTATTAAAACTCTCACATTTATAGATTTCCATTTTGTAGTCAGTTTAACGAAAATTATATGCATAAAAATTTAAGTAATTTTAATAAAGAGGTTAATGTTCTTTAAGACAAAAAGGCAATTTTTAACATCTAAGCTTTAGTAGATAGCCAAGTTACTTATCTATACCATATAACATTTTCATGTCTATCATGGATAATTTCTGAGAAAAGGTACTTTTTCACACTCATGACTTAACATTGTAGAGATAGGGCATTCCATATACCCTAAATGAACACTCTCCAACTATCGATCCAACTTCCTCTGGAGTATATTACCGGAGTTAGGCCATATTGGTTTTCTTCGTTAGTGGAATAAACTACTAGCCCTCGCTCCGAAATATGCACTAATTACTCCGCCTATTGGAAAAGGTTTTTCCAAAATTTATTTGTATTTCTCTTATTAAACAACATACTTTAGAACATTCGGGCTCAGACCATGGTTATTTTCAAAGGTAATGTAACGAGAGGTCCGGATTTTATCGATAAATTCACGAGAAACGAAGAACTAAGCATGTAATGATTACTGAAACCCATAAAAATGAATTAAACACATCGATATTGATGTCATTGTAAGCAAGATAGCCTATGGTGGGACAATCTATACATATATAGTTTCGCCATCGGCGACAATATCGTGTCATTAATGACGTACGTCTTATTATTGTATGAGATTTAAAATGCTTCTTTTCCACACATAGCCTATTATTATGCGTTATTTTGATATCTCCTTTTCCTTATATGTATCTTGTCACAATCACTGTGTAAAACGATTGATTTTTTTTTATCAAAGAAGCTTCAGGTATGAAGATGTTTCAGTGTTCACTCATTGTGAATTTACATAGAAACACAAGTGCACGTAGGTGCGTTAAAATGATAAAGTGATAAAAATAAAACGATAAAAGTATGACTATAGACCCTTGAGATTGTCTGAAATTCCACATATTATTCTTCTCTATTAGTCGCTAATTCATGAGCTAAATAGTTTTTGTAGGTTTGACGTTTATTCTCATTCATAACAGGCCTACTATTTTACAAGACCCTCGGTTACAATTCTACTTACACGAGGTGTCGTTTATACATTTCACTAGCTTAAAGGGCCTGGCGTCACTCGGGTTTTGTATTTTGACATTCGAAATTAACTTATCAAGGACTTTCGATTTTAAAACTCTAGATCATATATGGGCAACGCCCGGCCCGCGGGCCGGATGTGGCCCGCCCCGACTTTTGACCCGGCCCGCGGGACATTTTAAAATCGCGCTCGAAAAAGTAAATATTTTCGGTTCTCGCCAACAAGAGTGTGAGAGGGGGGGGGGAAACAAAAGCCTGAACTACAAGGGTGTTCCTTCTAGTCAGCGCTAGAAAAATGCTGCAATAGGCCTAAATTAAACTATCGAACCAGATTTACAGATGAAAATTTGGAAAACACTCTGCGCTTGACGCCAACATTGATTATCTTGTTTCTCAAGTTCAAGCTCAAGCTTCTCATTAATTTCTGCTGATTGTAAGTAAATACCTAATCAGTTCGATATTGTTCTCATTCATGTAACTTTAGCATTATACTTTATAAATATAAAAAAGCCGTATCATGATTATTTTTTCACAACTACCTATTATCTACGGCCCGCGACTTCATAAATATCGTAAAGTTTAGCCCGCATGTTTCGAAAGGTTGCCCATACCTGCTCTAGATCATTAAGTAGGTATATAGAATTTGAAATGAGGAAGAACGGCTTATCACACTCAAACTATACCCTCATAAAATGCTTGATATAGCTTTTCATGGCTCACAGAGGATGTAGAATTTTGCACCCCATTGCTTCTACGCACCATGCCTGGTAGGGGTTCAAATAAGAAGAATCAGAAATTCCGGTAACATAAACCTGTTCTGTCTCTACAGAATATTTTATTTCTCACTCTCATGTTACCATAAATCAGTTTCGGGGTTGAAATCAAAAATAAATTGAATACCACTTTCATACTTTCCTCCCCAAAACCTGGAACATAATAATATACTGAGCGCATAGGATTAAATATGTTCCATCCTATTTTGTCTCCTTTTACATTCTTAGGGCCTATGATAAACTTCCACATTTCTCAACTAAAAATACAAAGCCTACAGCTATGAATAACGTATCAGTGGATAGAATGTTTTACAGACTTCTGATATGGCATAACTTACTCGTTGACACACACTCAGACTGTGACAGCTGCATTAAGCTGTCCCCACAATACGACCTATTATTTTACATCAAAATGTGAAGTGAGAAATTTGTATTCCCTATGTCCAGGGGAGAGAAAGTTATGTGACTGCATCACATTGTGTATTATTTTCGTGGATTTCATTCTTCAATATTTATTTACACCAATGAATTCTATCAATAGCTTCTCTAATTTGTCAAAGTCCCATATCATTTATTTCCAAAGATACCTGTGAACACAGGCAACAATACACTGTTGTCATGACAACTGTACATGGAATTTGATAATTCTGTAAATAGGCATTAAGTATCCAAAAAGAATTTTAATTTTGACATTTTACAAATTTTTCAAAATCTTTTCTTTGTGTGCACTTACATTATGAAAACCAGGTACTGTCAAAATTCAAAGTCTCTACCTATTATACTTCAGGCTCTACGTTAATTCTCTGTCTGCCAGTCAGCCAGTCAGTCAATCAGTCAGTCATTCATTCATTCATTAATTCGGTCAGGATAACGCCTCTTATATAGTCTATATGTACTAGCTTAACAGGCCCAACGTCGCCCGGGTTTTGTATTTTGACATTCGAAATTAACTTATGAAGGACTTTCGATTTTTAAATTGTACGTCCTTATATACGTTTAAAAATTTGAAATGAAGAAGAACGATTTATCACACTCAAACTATTCCCTCAGAAAACGCTTGATATAGCTTTTTTATGGCTCATAGAGGATGTAGAATTTTGCATCTCATCGCTTCTACACTCCAAGCCTGCTAGGGGTTCAAATAAGAAGAAACAGAAACTCCGGTAAGTTAAAATTGTATTGTCTTTGCGGAATACTTTATTTCTCACTCTCATGTTACCATACAACCGTTTCGGGGATGAAATTAAAAAGTAATTCAATATGACTTTAATACTTCGATTTCCAAAGTGCTGAGAAATTATATAATAACTAGCTTAAAAGGCTCGGCGTCGCCCGGGTTTTTCATTTTGTAATTGGAAATAATCTTATGAAGGACTTTCGATTTTTAAATTATAGGTATTTAGAATTTGAAATAGAAAGAAAAATTTATCACACTCAAACTATTCCCTCAGAAAACGCTTGGTATAGCTTTTTCTGGCTCATAGAGGATGTAGAATTTTGCATCCCATCGTTTGTACACAGCAAGCCTGGTAGTGGTTCAAATAAGAAAAAACATAAATTCCGGTAACATAATATTGTATTGTGTTTGCGGAATATCTTATTTCTCACTCTCATGTTATCATAAAACCGTTTTGGGGATGAAATTAAACAGAAATGCAACATCACTTTCATACTTCTCTCCCCAAAAACCTGCGATATAATAATATACATATTACCACACGTCGTATTGTTTTCTCTATGTCCAGGGTAGAGAAAGTTATGTGACTGCATTATTTTCGTGGATTTCATTCTGTAGTATTTATTTACTACATGAATTATATTGAAAGCTTTTCTAATTTGTGAAAGTCACATTTAATTTATTTCCAAACCCATCTGAGAACACTGGCAACAATATGTTGCCATGTCAACTGTGATTTGGATTTGATAATTCTGTGTAAAATAGGATTAAGTACACTCAAAAAAATTTGATTTTTGGCATTTAAAATCAAAATTTTGCAAAATCCTTTCTTAGTGAGCACTTACATTATGAAACGAAGGTACTGTCAAAACTCCAAGTATCTACCTATTATAGTTTAGGCTTTACGTTGATTCTCTGTCATTAAGTCAGTCAGTCAGTCAATCATTCATTCAGTCAGTCAGTCAGTTAGGACAAAGCCTCTTATATATATAGAGATACACATTTTACCATACCTCGTACGGTATTCTCTATGTCCAGGGTAGAGGAAAATATGTGACTGCATCACATTGTGCATTATTTTCGTGGATTTCATCTTCAATATTTATTTACAGCTATGAATTATATCGATAGCTTCTCTAATTTGCCCAAGACCCGTATCATTTATTTCCAAACCTACCTGAGACCATTGCCAACAATACACTGTTGTCATGTGAACTATGATTTGGATTTGGTAATTCCGTGTAAAAAGGGATTAAGTATTATCAAAAAACATTTGTTTTTTGGCATTTAAAATAAAAAAAATTCAAAATCCTTTCTTATGAAACGAAGGTACTATCAAAATTCCAAGTCTCTACCTATTACAGTCTACGCTCTAAGTTGATTCTCTGTCAGTCATTAGTTCAGTCAGTCAGTCAGTCAGTCAGTCAGGACAAAGCCTCTTATATATAGAGAGATAGAGATTACAAAGCCCTCTTGTGAGAGAAAAGAACAGCGACAGACACAACATCAAACTACAAAAATTGCTTGAAGCATACAACATAATAACAATTACAACACCAAATATCTTAATAAGATTAGTATCTTCGATCAGTACAATAGCATATGGCTGGTATAAGTGACCGAAAACTTATCTTTACATATACACGGAGTTGTCTTATCTTTACATTATACAAGAAGTATACTTATTTTTACAATATTCACGGAGTCGACAGAATATTGGACCAAACACACTCCCGTGTAAGTTACTCGTCCGGAAATAATTGTATAGAAATGAACTTTTTACAATTTTTGGAATCGAAAAAACCGATCGGCTTTATTGACCTTCTCAAGTTTACAATATGGTAGGCAGGTCATTTCTTCTCTAGCATTAGGCCTATACCCTTCACAATGAGAAGTGTTGTTGACATAGACTATGTGCTAAGTGTCCACAAGGCTTTTGTTGTAAATCTAGAACAGCCTAATGCTAATCCCAACGTGTTTCTTTTTAACGTAGGCCTACCCTTACTTTACACTGACTTTGTTTCACTTTTTACGTGCTCTTAAGCAGAATAACTAAGGCATTACTCATTTTTTGTTTTTTAATTATTAATGGGCCCGGGCGGCTTGGGTCACTTAAATCCTAAAAGGGAGAGGTGAAACTACGATAAAGAAAGAAAGAAAGAAAGAATTATTAATGAACGTTTCAGTTGGGTTAACCTAAGTAAATTCTCTGCAGAGACGTTCTACGCATATTCATAGGTTACTGTGTTATTTTTGGACACAGGCCTACTACGTAAGCAGATAATAATAATTTAGGAATCGCGCACAATGTGCATTATCTTAACCTAAGACTTAATAACCTAACACCCAGTCCTGAACCCGGGGAGGGGATCTTTCACTACTGAAAAATCCCCGACCCGGCCGGGAATCGAACCCGGGCCGCCGGAGTGGAAGGCAGGCGTGCTACCGACTCACCCACGGCGGCAAGCAGATAATAAACTTACTTAAAGAGCACTGTAGCAACCTGATCTCACGAAGAGGATCTTCATACTAAATAATTACACTAGTATGCCTACGCAAAACCCTGCTTCTAGTAAGTTTTTGTTACTTTAGTCATCGCAAAGAGAAGACCAACTTCCCTATTTTGAGAATTAATCTTTAAAGCCCCCCAAAAAACTAATTTATTATGACCTGAGATACGGTAAGCTTTCAAGAATAACCAGTTATAAAAAGGGATTTTACATAAGCTATTATTGTGCTTTCTAATATTCACGATTTGTAGATAATTTTTAAAACTGTACAAAACATTAAAGATAATAAAATTAAGTATCCAGCAATTGAATTAATCCCCATTATTTATTTATAATATTCTATACCTCAAACTATCAAACCGAAGAAAGTTCAAGGCTACTTGTAATAATCTCCTTGCAAAACTCGTGCAAAGGAAGATTAGAATCCACATGATAACTTAATACGCTATTACAGGTGAGTACAGCAAATGAACGCCAATCGGTGTAATATACCACGAAAAAATAAAACCAACGATAAGTGCTATTTGAGATATCAAGTTCACAATAAATATGGAGATCCAAGCTGCATTAAGAAAATAAATAACAGTTATATGATCATGTATTTAATCCCTTATAATAACAACTCTGGAGCAGTCTTCAACAGAACAATACATGTTCCTGCTAAGAAATTGAGATAAACCATTATTCAAATATCACACAGAAGATAAGTTGTGTGAATATCAATAAGCTGTATATATAGCGTTTGCTATTGGTTGTAAACTCGTTAGTAAAAAACTTAAGCTACTAAAAGGTTTAAAGGGATAGCAGTTACCAGTCTTTGTGAAATAGGACTTGACATGAACAACATAAAGTCAAAATGTCTGTCAGCAGTCTCTTCTTACGCTCGACAATGGAAATACCACTCCCGGACTAGGCTATAATGATACCACACGATAACTGGGCTTTACATATTACGATGAAATGGTGTTTGATTGTAAGAAAGCCATGCAAAACCTACCATCGCAGCTGGATCTCCTTGCCTCATCATCTTTTCAAACCATTTAAAAAAAATTATCATACCATACTTTATTTGCTCTTTTCTTACCGTTTCCAGACAATTCCTCCCAAGAAGATATCTAATACCTTCCTATCCGATGTATATAGTTATTAAAAACTCAATTAAGGAATTGTTACAGCTTCCTGGGGATATAATATCCTATTGGAGAGTATGTAATGCACAGAGAGAAGTACAAAGGACTGGACATTTTTAGTGCAAGATGAGAGGGCTATTTACAATAGTCATAAATAGTTGCCTTACGCTGCAAGCAGTCAATAACATCTACATTAACAATACAATAAATCTGAGAGCTGAAATTAGAATTTCTCAGAGGAATTTAAAATGCCGGATTTATCGTCTGTTTCTCCAAGAAATAGAGAAGTGAACACCAGGAGTGAGTCTTGATGTTTCCTACCACAGAAAGGATAGGACATCAGACTACATAGAGAATTCACCCCGCAAGGACTGATTTTGTGCAGATGACGGATAATGTCAGTGCTGTAAGAAAAACACCCGGTAGGTCTTAGGACAACCATTGTTGGTGATGCTTCAGTGAGACAGAAACCATTGTTCATACCTGGCGTCAAGCTCCTATGGGGAGACTTCACTTATATATAGGCGTAATATTCTAAGATCCAAGTTAGCCACTGCTCTCAGAAAGAAGAAATGCATATACGAAGAAGTTCATGGACTATCAGTCGATGGGAGTAACAGGCGAATTGACATAATCATTTTTAAAGATCCTCCTGTTCCGGAATGATATTTGATTCCGAAATACGAATGGTAAGCCAAGCAGAAGTCCATGAAGAAAATAAAAACATCTACATACCTACAGTGCCGTAACATAAATTAAATCAAAACAGTAAAGACTGATGTTGGGCGCACGGAGTTTTGTTCCCCACTTTACGGCCTCGTTCTGCAAACACTTAAGTTCAACAATGAGGAATTAAGGACTTGTCTATCAACTTAATTGAAGACTCCATACAAATTTTGAAACTTTACCTCTATAGACCGTAATGTTGAAACATTCTGTAGATCTAATTTTTTTTATATGTATAATTTCTATTCTTTTTCTTTGCACCTCGCAACCTGTGAATGGAGGAATTTGTAAATACGTATTTTGTAGCGCATTATTTTAAGTAAATGATTCTAATATTTATAATATGTAATCAGCTAACTTACATTTGTCGCCAAAGCAATCCAGCCAAACTTCATACAATAAAACAGTGCCATACATTATGTCTTCCTTGGTTTAACAGGAATTTTGAGGTTTCTGAAGATAAAAGGCTTAAGGAATCTCTTGTACAATAACTATAAAGTCGTCAAAAAACAACCATGAAATTTATAAAATCACGAAATAATGTACATATTGCAAAAATTAAATCACCTGGATGTACAAACATTCACAGTTATATTAAAAAGAAACTTATAAATGACACCTTTAAACTTTATGATCCACCTGATATCATGAGCCATCCGATACCTAATGGTGAGGCATAGGTAAGTAGGCCTACATTTCAATATGGCATTCGCTTTTATGAGGTATATTAGCCGGCCACGGAATCTGCTCTAATGGCCTGTTGAGCACAAGTCCGCGACGATATTACCTCGGAAACTTTGCAAAAAAATAGCTTTAAGATCTTTAAAGAGAAAATATAATAATTAACTTTGCCCAAAACTTCTTAATCCAACAAATCTATAAGCATAATGTACATTATACTGTTCATTACAGTAATTGATCGCATAAATATTCCGTTCATTTTAGTTTGATACATCTCTGAACGCGGTAATGCAAAACCAGATTTCCTTTAAAATTGCCACGGATATATCCATATGCAGTTCATTCTCATACACGAAGGACATTACTGGTATATGTAGTCTGCGGTTGGCTTCCTCAGGGAAAGATAATTGCTGCATTAATAGCTAGTGATTGTTAGTTATACAAGGAAAAGCCCTACTCACTAGCAATTACATCATAACAGCTCTTATCTAGTCTGGCAGGTCAAAGCTACCTTTGTGTGTACTTGATATGCGGAGCAAGCACGTCCTATCAGTGTCAAGTGCAAGATCAGTCCTCCGTTTAATAAGGACGTACAGTACTCACCTAATTATTACTGCATTTACATTGTTGTTTTGCTGAAAGTTCTAATGTTATCATGGTTTTACCTTCCCTTGACAGTAACATTTTACCATATCTACAGTGTAATTTTTTATACTTGAACCTGATAAGAAAGATACGCAGTAGTATTGACATTTGAAGGGGAAATGTTTCATTCGTACGTCAGTCTTGAAGGGAGTCACATAGCGCTAACTAAGATTTACCGGTTATAGCATGGACAGCCCAATAGCTCGTGCAAATAATAATGTATAAAATTGTTTTATTTTTGTTGTATTAACAAAAGCACTTCATTTATTCGTTCATTTACGACTTTGGCTGTCATGACTTGCCAGAGGAGAAGAAAGTTTGTCTCTCCGAATTCATCTTTCACCTCTGAATGCCCTTCACCTCACACGCGTTTCTCCAATGTCAGGAAGAAACAATTGTACTGCACAATTTATATTTCCCTCATCTTAGCCTACTTGAAAATCCCCGTTTTCATAACAACAATTCTCTCAGCCATAAAAACCTACTTTTACCGACCGGCCACCGGCTTACGACGTAAAATACGTTAATAACCGGCACAATCTATATATACACTTATTAAGTGCCAGTATGGTACTTTATGAGATTGTGTGGGGGACTAAAAATTGTCTGTCCGTCTGTCTGTCCGTCTGTCCGTGTGTCTGTACGCACCATAACTCAAATACGCTTTTTCGGATTTTCATGAAACTTGGCAAACACATTTATAATGTCCATGGGAAGAACCCTATTGATATTGAACCAAATCGGTTCACCGGTATTGGAGTAATGCCCAATTGAGTGCCTATTTTAATAGATTATATCAGAAAGGCGCCATAGTTCAAATACGCTGTATCGGATTTCCATGAAACTTCGTATACGCATTTATGACGCCCATGAAAAGTACCCTATTGAATTTGGACCTAATCTGTTGACCGGTACCGGAGTAAAACCCAATTTAGTGTCTAATTTAAAGGCGCAATAATTCAAATACGCTTTATCGGATTTTTATGAAACTTCGTATACGCATTTATAATGTACATGGGAAGATGTCTATTGACATTCGACCAAATTGGTTGGCCAGTACCGGAATAATGCCCAATTTGGTGCCTTTTATGTTAATATATAAGAAGTCGCGATAACTCAGATATGCTTTATTGGATTTTCCTAACACTTTGTATACCCATTTATAATGTACATGGGAAGACGTCTACTGATATTGGACCAAATCGGTAGACCGGTACCGGAGTAAAACCCAATTTAGTGTCTATTTCAAAGACGCGATAACTCAAATACGCTTTACCGGATTTTTATGAAACTTGGTATACACATTTATAATGTCTATGGGAAGACGTCTATTTATATTGGATGTAATCGGTTGACCTGTTTTGGAGTAATGCTCAATTTAGAGCCTATTTTATGGTAATATACGTATTCGAAAGAATTTATGAAATGCACATCAGTTATCATGACAACATAGTCAATTGTTTTACTGTGATCTTATAAGGCTTTGGCAATTAAAATACAGTTAGCTATGACAAATAACACTATTGCTTTGCATGCGCTTATCCAACTAAACCGTTAAACTGGCCCAGGTGGCCGAGATGGTAACGTCTTGGCCTCACATTCTGGAATTCCATGGTTCAAATCCCGAAACCGGCCAATTTGACTTTTCTGTTGTATTCTGCATATCATAACTGCAATCATAACTGATTAAACAAAAACATACTGGCACTTTGTTACATCAGTTTACCTGATTTTATTTCGATGTGCATGCTGTTGAATGAACTAGCCACCAATAGGCATTTTATATACTTAACAGGCACAATGTTATTGACATTTTCATGACTTTACAGCGGTTCGGTGTTGATATGTGATGTTTACCTGGGCGCCACAGTATAATGCATATACTGAATATTTCTGATTTGTTGAACCCGCCTCCGGTCTGCCAGTCGATCGTTGAGCACTTCCCTCTAGCTTCAGGGTAGGAAGCGAAGAACACCTTAATATTATTGCTTGAATAATAATGCAGTTTCTTTGAACACTGAAGGAATATTCTGTTTATTCAAAACGTTGGAAATACAAGTCCAGTCATTGACAATAATTACAAAATTTGTTTGTGAATAATTAATATTGTTACAAGTTCTCGGTAGATCGTTACTAGTGATACAATTGCTGCCGTATATGATTTTGACTAATCGCGATTGAAAGTAAGAATCCTTCTAAGTCGATTAATTCCACAGCTAAAATTTTATAAGTCCAATTAATTCTGTGGGCACGCGGCCTCAAAGATAAGTAGAGTGATTGATGTAGGCACGCGGCCTCGACGTAGAGTGATTTTGACTGTTCTAGGCACGGGGCCTTGAAGTAGAGTCCTGTTGACTGCTCTAGGCACGGGGCCTTGAAGTAGAGTTGAATATGACTGTTATAGGCGCGGGGCCTTGAAGTAGAGTTGATTTTACAGTGCCACGTTAGGCCTAAAGAAAACTTTCTTGGACAAACATTTATCCCTACTCTTCTTAATTATTATTCGTGAATCCCGGCACGTGGTACTATAGACCAGTTCTTATTGGCAAATCTCCCGACCAATAATAATATGTTAGTTTCCCACGGAAATCAATTGGATTTTCCCTTATTCTCAAAACCCACAACTTAGCGTCTCGGATTTCTAAGAAGGTTCGGACAGCGTGTTGTATCAGTAGCAACATCAGAAGCAAGGCTTGAACTCAATAGCCGACTTCTTAGAATTACTTAAGTGGATCAGTACCCTTTGATTATATCTTGGGAGATTCCCGATACATTGTACCTGAGTACTGCATTGCATTATCTCGCACCCGCTAGGTCTGCTAGGGAAATTCCCAGCTATCTCTGTCTATCCACTGCAATCTCATTTTAATAGTTATTTAAAATGATGTTGTTAAACTTTTTACCTTTGCCTTCTTTCTAGTTAATAATATTTATAATGAATGTTCCGTCTTTTCACGGTCATTTTAAGACCAAACACGGGCTATGAGATTTTATGATTTTAGTTTGAATAAATTTGGGCAATTAATCTGTCATTTATTATACTTAATTTGGTTATCTTGTTTATTTCTTTTTACCGAAGTATCTGAACTGCAATATATGCCCCAGTCTATTAAGACAGGAATCATCATAGCCTATGATTGACTTACTGGCTGAATATACTGCATCTCTCCACAAAATATTATACCTTATTTTCCTCCAGTGTTGCAACTATCTTACACAAATACATAAGTAATTTAATTCCTATCCTGACACGAGACTTCACCTTAAATCCTGTCCCACATGTACAAGTTTTCTGAACCTATCACATTCATGCCTTCATACATCTTGCGGTTTTCTGTAGTGTTACGTTGTTTGTACGTATTACTTGGTTTATTGCACGACCAAGACATTACAACAAAATTTTACGTAAACACCATAAATTTACCGATATACCCTCGTGAGACCATGAAAATTAAGCTCAAGCAGTTCTCACTGAAATTTTATAAAATATATTGAATGCATAAAGAAAAACAAAAACACTTTTTTTTTATATTGAGACTTTGACAAGGTCGATCAAGCAGTTCTCACTACACTTGCACTATATTATAAAGAATGCAAAGAAACACTCTTTTACCATGAGACTTTGACAAGGTCGATCAAGCAGTTCTCATTACACTTGCACTATATTATAAAGAATGCAATACACACACGTATATTTTACTCTCATTTATACACATTCCTCTAATCCTAAACCTATGTGGAACTGATAACCTATCATGCCAGTAGCTATTTTACCGCGTAAAATATACATTGCAGGTTATAGGCCTACATTATTCCAACTCAGTACAATGCCTTTCGGTTATTCTGCCCTTTCCTCTAATTTGTTCATATTTACAATACATTGTCGATAAATGACGTCACACAAAAATCACTGATCATCTGAATACATTTTACGGATTTATATCCTTTATTGGTTCTGCCCAAAAATTTTCTGCTTCTATGAATAATTTAAGATAACTAGAGTCAAAGGTTAAGCGTAGTTTTCCATGTGCTTTCACTACACCACAAATCGGATTTATTTGCTTACAGGCTTCTTCCATCATTGAAATTGGTACAGGCCTACTCTTATAGCGACGCTCAGGAATATCTTGTTTTAATTTCAATTTGCGTTGGTAACCCCGAAATAGGCCTGGAGTTGAACTGAACACTGATTTGTTCTTATATAGCATGTTATATAAAGTCGACTTTTGACCATCTGATAGCACATCAATTTCTTCTACTTTCTCTCTGAGAATTAATTCGATATCAACATTTTCCTCTTCATTTCCTCCATTCTGACTAATGTTAGTAAAATTCGCGTGTACCGTTTCACATTCATTTTCATCTACATAATTATTAGAACCCTTAATGCACAAATGATCATATTCTTCGTCCTCCCAAACAATATCAGATTCCATTCCCTGTAACTCTGCGACACTTTCGTCACAATCAGCCTCATTATCACCTTCATATATAAATACGGCCGGTTTAATTCCCATAGGCCTATATTCGTCGATACTATTTCCCTCTTGTACTACAACTGATTCCACCACGAAAGGCTCGCGTAATAATACATCTTCATTTTGGCACTCCAACTCCTTAGTAATTATATTCTCATTAGATAAAAACGGTACACGTAACTTTTCTTTCTCATCTAATTCCATTTCTACCCAATTTTCTTCAAAATTTATTCTCATTAGTTGATCTGTCATAGAATCACAACCCAGAATTAATTTATGTGCTAAATGTTTTATTGTCAAAAAGTAGACTTCTAACTTCTTTCCCTCAATTTCCAACGGCAACATACACTGATGCTCAATTTTATGGGATTTGGCACCAATTGCAGTTTGTGCGTATAGGCCATGTACTTTCAATTCCTGAACGCGCACTCTTGCTGCTTTCAGCGTTTCATAGAATTTTGCGTTTATTAGAGAAAAAGTACAGCCAGTGTCCACCAACATATCGACTTCAAATTGGTCTATTTTTACCCTTATTAATGGCGGATATGTGGGTGTTATACCCTCTCTATTTGCACATCCTACTACGCACCCCTTCTCTCGTGTTTTATTTTCATTATCAGGTCTTTTTAATCCTTTTAATCCCTCGGTCTGTGTGACGTCATTTCGACCTCCAAATGCGTCTCCTAGTAGTTTAAAGGCCTGTCTTGCGCTACATGCCTTTCGTCATTTCTGTGACGAATGTCTCCCTGAATATCATTGTGGTTTCCCGTGCTATGCGCCTGATTCCTTTCACCTTCTATGTTAATGTCCCCCTGGTTTTCTGGAATTCGTTCTCCTACTTCGTTCTGCATCCTGCCATGAAATCGAACATTATTTACTTGTCTGTCTTGAGGCCTATTCTCTTGATTATTTCCCCTCCAGTTTTGGTTCCCATTATTTCTATATGAGTTATTATTAGGGGGTCCTCTGTTCGATTCCGCATTTCTGTTGGCATGTCCTTGGTTCCATCTACCTCTGTCATTATTTGGACCTCCTCTCGTATCTTGATTCATTTGCATATTATCCGGTCCATTTTGTCTCCTATTATCGCTACGCTCTTCTCTGTTAGTTCCTACTTCGAAACTAGATAATAACTCCAAAGCCTTGCTATAAGTTTGGGGACATGATACTATAAGCAGATTACATATTTCCGGCTGAAAATGTCTCGTCACAAGCTGAATGGCCTCTCGTTCTGGCATTCCGGGGTCTAGTAACTTGATTAGGCCTATAACTCTTAAGAAATGGTCCGATAGAGAGACGTTGCCCCTAGGTGAATATCTCCCATTATAGACCTCATTTCTAGCTAAAGCTCTCTTCGCCTCACCCCAATATCTTGCTAAGAATAACTGCTTAAAATCCTCATAGTTGCACTCCGGGTGTACTGTAAGTTCAAACCACTCTTTTGTTTTTCCTTTTAAGGCTCTACCGAGGATCAACATTTTGTACTGAGATGGAATAGACCGCAAAGTAAAATACTCTTCAACAGATTTCAAGAAACTCTGAGGGCTCGTGTTGCTCTCATTGAAGCTGGGAAGTGATACCTCATTTCCTATTAGGTTACATATATTAATCCTATTATCGCTAACTACCGGCATGCTGGTGGCTACCGTCTCGTGTACTGTATTACAGGACTCATTTGCAACACTAGGAGGCCTATATGTATTTCCTATTCCATTACATATACCCTCACTACAATTTACAGCATAGTTATTTGCTACAGGCCTATGATTTTCAACCTCCTTAGCTACCGTGCTTACTTCTTTAGAGATTTCTCCTATTTTCTCAGCTAATACATTTTCAAAATGCACTACCTTGTCATTTATTTCTGAGATTTTATCTTCTACCTCTACTTTCACCTTGCTCACCTGAACCTCCATATTCTCTATTACGCTAGATTCTGATTGCTGTAATTTGCCTTCTACAAGTTTAATCTCATTAAATACTATTTCTTCATATTTCATACCCTGAGATTCTATTTTCTCATCAACAATTACCATTTTAGCCTCTATTTCAGATTTAATTTCCCCTTGACTTTCCCAGATTTCTTGTCTTATGGCCCTCTCACTCATCATTATTTCCCTACAAAATTCCTCTCTAATTTGATTACATAAGTTGGATTGGACTTCCCTTATTTCAATGAGTTCTTTTTCAATCCTATCTATATTCTGTCTATTTTCTTGGTTCGATTGTTCTATCCTATCTCCTAGTTTCTCTATCTTTTCCCCAGAATTTTTTTCTAGTTCCTTTATACTTTCCCTAGTGTCGTTACTTGATTTTTCTAGTCCCTTCATCATAGTTTCATTAGATTCCCTCATCATAGCTATTAAATATGCAATAGAATTCGGATCCATAGTCTGATTCATTTCTCTAGGCCTATATTCAATTACGCTATCATTTTCAGTCTGCTGAATTTCTGCTACATTATTCACCTGACTCTCCTTATCTGCATGAATTGTAGTATTTTCATTAGTTGCGGTACTATCCTCATTATTCTCCCCTATTTCACTATTTATTTCCCCATTAGTGGGCATTTCCTGCCCCTCTCTAAAACCATAGTTTTCTGATTTAATCTGTCTCTTTTCGTTCCTAATTCGCATATATAACTTTGCTACGAAAATGTAAATTGCCTGTACTACTTGGGTAAATAGTATAATTCTGATAATAGTTGCCACACTATCTGCCATAATCCTTCTCACAATTTTCTCCCTACTGAGCACGTCGTGCCCCTCTCCAATTATTATAGTACTCATCTTGCTAAAACACTTGTCGCTTTCCAGCCACATACGTAAATTATAAGGGTATTGATACACTCTTACGATCTACCTTACCTTTGGTTAAGAAGTTCAACATATAATGCATAACATGTATAATTATACCCTTGCACAATAAATATTCGATATGCCTGAGTTCTTTTAATTTGAAAAAGATTTTATTTTACTTGAATTTATTCTTTAATTTACTTAGTGAGTTTCAGTTTAATTTTACTTTGATCTTAAATTGCAAACTTTTCAAAAAAATATTATTTGATGTCAGGCTTACTAATTTATTTAATTAATATTTACTGTTTCTTAAATTATTGATAATAAAATTGTTTACTTTACTGAAACTCTATGTATATTTAAGTTCTTATCTGTTGGTGATTTTTGATGTTTTCTGCGGCGGTCTCCGGAACTGATGTACCACGATCTTGAATTCCAGCGGTGCCTTTACGGGTGACGTTCTAGAAATTCTGCGGTGTCTTCCTTCCGTTTTGGGATGATTTTTGAAGTTGGTGATCCTTGATGTCCAGCTTCACTCGTGCCCCACGTTGGGCGCCATGTACAGCGGTTCGGTGTTGATATGTGATGTTTACCTGGGCGCCACAGTATAATGCATATACTGAATATTTCTGATTTGTTGAACCCGCCTCCGGTCTGCCAGTCGATCGTTGAGCACTTCCCTCTAGCTTCAGGGTAGGAAGCGAAGAACACCTTAATATTATTGCTTGAATAATAATGCAGTTTCTTTGAACACTGAAGGAATATTCTGTTTATTCAAAACGTTGGAAATACAAGTCCAGTCATTGACAATAATTACAAAATTTGTTTGTGAATAATTAATATTGTTACAAGTTCTCGGTAGATCGTTACTAGTGATACAATTGCTGCCGTATATGATTTTGACTAATCGCGATTGAAAGTAAGAATCCTTCTAAGTCGATTAATTCCACAGCTAAAATTTTATAAGTCCAATTAATTCTGTGGGCACGCGGCCTCAAAGATAAGTAGAGTGATTGATGTAGGCACGCGGCCTCGACGTAGAGTGATTTTGACTGTTCTAGGCACGGGGCCTTGAAGTAGAGTCCTGTTGACTGCTCTAGGCACGGGGCCTTGAAGTAGAGTTGAATATGACTGTTATAGGCGCGGGGCCTTGAAGTAGAGTTGATTTTACAGTGCCACGTTAGGCCTAAAGAAAACTTTCTTGGACAAACATTTATCCCTACTCTTCTTAATTATTATTCGTGAATCCCGGCACGTGGTACTATAGACCAGTTCTTATTGGCAAATCTCCCGACCAATAATAATATGTTAGTTTCCCACGGAAATCAATTGGATTTTCCCTTATTCTCAAAACCCACAACTTAGCGTCTCGGATTTCTAAGAAGGTTCGGACAGCGTGTTGTATCAGTAGCAACATCAGAAGCAAGGCTTGAACTCAATAGCCGACTTCTTAGAATTACTTAAGTGGATCAGTACCCTTTGATTATATCTTGGGAGATTCCCGATACATTGTACCTGAGTACTGCATTGCATTATCTCGCACCCGCTAGGTCTGCTAGGGAAATTCCCAGCTATCTCTGTCTATCCACTGCAATCTCATTTTAATAGTTATTTAAAATGATGTTGTTAAACTTTTTACCTTTGCCTTCTTTCTAGTTAATAATATTTATAATGAATGTTCCGTCTTTTCACGGTCATTTTAAGACCAAACACGGGCTATGAGATTTTATGATTTTAGTTTGAATAAATTTGGGCAATTAATCTGTCATTTATTATACTTAATTTGGTTATCTTGTTTATTTCTTTTTACCGAAGTATCTGAACTGCAATAACTTACTTAATACACACATTTTATATTGAATAAAGTGTAATGATTATACTTGCTACCGAATAAAGACGGATTTAACTAGAACTACAGTCATACGTTTCCGGACCGAACCCCATTAATAGGCTATTATAACTTATTATATTGTAGATATATTGAGGAAGTGTTGTTCGATCGTGAAATTCGAGTAGGGTTTTCAGAATTAATACAATACATTTTTGAACCCCCCGATTTCAGAAATACACATTTCAGCAGCATATCTGTGATGTCTATCTGTCTGTGCAGTTCGGAAAAGAAAAATCGTATTGAAACCAAATTTTTAATTGGGTTAAGTTTATCTTCAAGTAATAGGGCACGAAACGATGTTCTTTCTCGCATTTTCGAAAATAGCTAAATCAGTTTTGTTTAAATGTTTGTATAGCCAACTGACTACGTATGCAAATAACGAAAGATTAATTTGAAATATTTTTTCGTAGAAATTCTCCCAAGGGCACCTATAAGCTAATCTTTCTTTCTCGGTTAAGTCACCACTCGCAAACGAAACTGCTTTGCGTGAGGCTTAAACAAATGAAAGCACATATCCCGCAATCCAACCACTTACACTACGGGGGATTGTGAAGCGAGAGAATCTGTACGCTTGGATTAACATCATATGAAGATGGTATAAGATGGTATAAAATTTTGGTTTGATATGATATAATTTTTTTTTTAATTTTCGAGATACGCTGTACACAATCACATACACCAAACACACTATACACAAACACTCATATACCAACAACACATAAGTTACAAACGTACACGTATCACAAGTATTACACACACATCCACGCAACACGCTCATCTAGAGCACACTTTTTCATAAGCCCTAAAAGGGTTGGGATGAAGTGCTCAGGCCTATATTGCATGCAGCATAAGAGACTATGTATTAAGACATGCGATGAAATTGACTTTTGAGGCGATGAGCTTACCACCTGGCCCTCTGCCCTCTCTCGGAAAATAAGCGTAACAGAATTCACATAGGTAACAGAAACCTCCATTTGGAGACCCTTCGCCCCAACATAGTGGATATAGGAAACCAGATGAAATTAACGCCAATTGTAAATAGCTACCAACTGCTGGAAAATGGGCTGATGCCTTAAATCTCACAACCGAAATTTGAAGAATATTTTCTACTGTCATCTCAATTAACATTCCAAAAACAATCACGACGAAAATAATTACATTTTTCGTGAATATGTGCATGAATATTTCAGTATAAAAGAATTTAAAGTAATCTTGCAAATGATAGCATGCCCAATTGAAAGGTTAAGGAGGACTTTGATCTAAACAATTTCGTTTTTCTTTCTTTTTAGTCAGTCTGTATCGTGCCCATCAGAAGGTAATGCTCATATAATCCAAGTACAACTGATATTATTTTTGTATCTTCGTAACAGCAATCTACACCATAAAAAGTCACGTAACTTGAATTCTGGTCTTCTTTCTTCTTTTCTTTCTCTCCTTTCATCTTTCTTTCTTTCATTATTTTTGTTCATTATTTCTTTGTTTTTCATTTATTTCCTCTTTTTCTTTCTTTATCCCTTCTTTCTTGCTTTCTTTCTTTCTTTCTTTCTTTCTTTCTTTCTTTCTTTCTTTCTGTCTGTCTTTCTTACATGTATCTTCATTTTTTCTGTGTTTCTTTTCAATGAAAACTGATGTACTTCTACTATGAAACAACATAAATACTTTGAACTTTGAAATTTTAGAAAGGTAACGTAGGAGATGACCGCATTAAAACCCATATTGCCGTGAGCAGAGTCTGACCAAATGGAAGGTTTCTTTTTTCGCGGAGGTTTCAGAGTTTCATTTTTAAAAGAAGCCTGTGGCATTTCATCACCTGAACTCATCTCATATCTTTCATCGTACATCATGTAATATGTACACTTTAAGCTTGACCCATGCAATGTGCAATTTAAACACACGTTCGCAGATAAAAGCTTCGTGAAATGAAGACTGGGAAACATTTTTGGAAACCAAACATAATTACTTTCTCATTCTGGTTATTATTTTCTCCTCTTCTCTATGTTCTTGTTATATCGCCTGTTTGCCTCCAACAAGCGCCCTTCTTTCATCTTAGAAAACTTTCCTTTATCTTCTAGGTAGATGCTTTTCTTCATTTCACACTCAACTTCATCCCATTTGTCTCAGGTATCCAACACCTCCAGTTAGACTCTACAGCCTCTGTCCGCTTTACACTTGGAGAAGGATTCTATTAACTCCAGCGTTATGAAATAAATATAAGACTGATACAAGTATCATGATCTTGGAGGTAAGAAAGGAGCTTTTATATGAGAACTGCTTCCTTCTGTTCAAATAGAAACTTGATAATTTTTTAAAAAATGATGTAGGCCTGTACTTTTTGTGTTGTAAAGCTTAAGATATGATTCATCTTTGAAGAATAGGTTATTAAACACATCAAAATGTTATTTTTGCTTCTTTATTATGTTTAGGCCTATAGGTCCTAATGTTTTGAGCCTACCATTTCACCTATCGGCAATTTAAACTCCTTTGAATGACTATGTCAATGGGGGTGCTCACCCTTACTAAACTTTAAACACATTTTTACACATCAATTTGTCAACATTTTTTTTCCTTTGAACAATGTTCGAAAAAGTTTATATTTATACTTGAAACTTTCAGTACGTACTCATAAATAGCAGATAAAAAGAATTTGTTTCAAATTAACTTTGTGAACTAATAGGCCTAACTAAATATCATTGTAAGTTCATATAACTTGTTGAAAAAATACAGATAAAAAGTTATCAAGAAAACTTATTATAAATAAATAACCTCTTGGAATATTATAAGTAGAAGATATGTTTCTAGCCGGCTACTTGCTCTTGGTTCATTACTCCGGAAGTTCTTACGTCATGAAACGCCTACATCATTTGGTTGCGTAGAACTTCTGACCTGTCAACAGAACTATCAGAAATTTTCGCATCAAAATTCTAAGATAGAAGCGTATTGGTCATCCATAAGGAACTCAATAAAATAAACATAAAAAATATTCGAGGTAAGGATAACTTTTTTATCCAGTAGGCCCTACTAAAATTATAACAAAATATTTTCTTTTGGAAATTGGTTTATTGAACAGTTTAGTTGGATGATCTTCATTAACAATAATTGTTACATTATTTTTGTTATAATATTTTTTAGTGGTGCTTATGCAATAAATACCGTTGAAATGCTTGAAATATTGCCTGCGGTAAAATCTTTGTGCCCATTTTCTCGAATCAAATTCCTGGAATATGTAGATATCCGAACTGACGAACCCTAGAATTCAGTTACAATTCGCGAAGATTTTTTCCTTCACTCCAAAATGTTGAAGAATTTGCCCCCAAAATATAATAACATATAATAATTCAATTACAAAAATTTATTGCTAGGTTTTCCCCACGACTGGTACAATTCATTCTGTTGCAGGCTTCTTACATAGGCCTATGGGATATTCAAATTATTAGTTCTGACGCTTAAGGAGTAAAACTCTTAATTCCGGGGTGCGCGGGCAAAGAGAGTTAAGTCCACCATCCAAAAAAATTGAGATATGTCCATAGAGTTATAGATAAAAATGTTCTATACATTTGTGTTAAGTCCAGTAAGTCATATTCAAAATTGTACGGTAGTTATGGATGTGTGCCTCATGGGTTTATCCATCTCTAAAGCTATGTTGGGCTGGTATAGTGTGTTAAGTCACTCTAACTCTCAGTAACAAGAAAATGGACTTAACTCTCTTTTCTCGCGCACCCCGGAATTAGTGAATATATTAATGTAAAGTAGGCCTATAACTTCTCCCATCGGGAAGACGTTTTTGGATTGTCTATGACGGCACGTAAACTAAGAGTGGAGATGGAGATTGGAGAAACCCATAGGTTCTAAAAAAATGACTAAGGAATCACACATTTTTTTTTTTTTATCCTTGACCAAATTGAAGGGAGGTTGACAACTGAAAAACCAAGCGGAAAGCAAGCGATCGGAAATTCACTCTGATAAACATCCTTCCCTCGTGCATTGTAACCGGAACGCGAGAGTTTGAATAAAAGAGTGAAGATGTGAGACCAACCGGCTATGCCATAACCATTATCCAATCTGAGCGAATATTCATATAGGCCTACTGCTACCTCTTTGAAAAAACCAATTTTGGAAACTTCATAGTTATAATTTTATGTAATTTTGCTTTCGGCTGAAAAGAGGCCCAGGGAAATGAAATTAGCAAAGTCGGATTGAGGGAAATGTTCATCCGGGTGATTGGCTTCGGGTGTATTTCCAGGAATCGTTCATTGTAATCAAGCAAAAACATTATCTATGGAAATTTCACAGATGTGTTTCCCTCAGAAGATATTATATCAATATGGAGGGAGACTAGCTGAATAAATCATAAGGATTTGAAAATAGTGTTATCTGCTCAAATTCTGATTAATCTAATTGTCTTCATACAAATACTTTAAAACAGAGAAATTCTACACACTTATCAATTGATTTCCTAACGTTTGATAACTTGATTATTGTTGTTATTAAGTGCCAAAATGGTACTTTTTAAGATTGTATAATGGTGGACTGGAAAAATGTCTGTCCGTTCGTCCATCCGTCCGTCCGTCCACGTGTCTGTACGCGCGATTAACTCGAATACGCATTATCAGATCTTCATGAAACTTAGTATACGCACTTATAAGGTACATAGGACAAAGTCTAATGATTTGGGAACAAATCGGTTGATCGGCACCGGAATCACGCCCAATTAACGGATTAAAAATAGCAAATCATCACTAAACTTCAAAGCCGCCTGGTTAACTCACTCATTGACATAATCACTGCCTTCTATAAACTACAGTGAAGGCAGTGACATAATACGTAATTGTTTTTTTTAAATACATTAATATATGAGGTAGTATCCAGAAGGTATCCATGAGGTAGTAACCAGAAGGTTTTCTGACTACGAGCTAAGTGTTTGCTGTCATAGTACAAAAAGAAAACTCAAAAAGATTTAGTCACCGCCATCAAATTAGCAGCAACTAAATAGCTTGTAAGTTACTGTCCCTTTCTGTTCTTCATCTGATTTAAAAGTTCTGTAGAACTGACTTCGGGGTTCTGTACACTGGGTAATTTCTAGGTTCGTATTGTCCAATAGCTGATATGAAAGGGTTTTCATGATTTTTGATCTTATCATAAAGTTTTTCTAAAGCTTGTAAAAGATGAGGACACAGATATTGAACTTCGAGGTCTTCGTGAATTTGAGAGTTTCTTGTGCTCCAATCACTTGCATGGATTATCCGAAGAGCTTTGTTTTGTACAATTTGTAAAGGTTTAATTGTTGTCTTAGAAGCATAAATCCAGGCAGGATAAGCATAGGTTATAACTGGACGAATTAATAGAATATATAACTTTACCTTCTGTTTTAGACTAAGCACTGGAGATTTCAATAAAGAGTATATATGAACTATTCTAGCTGTAGCCCTGTTGACAACTGATTTTATATGATATGTCCATAACAATCGTCTATCATCGTCTATCTAGAATAACTCCAAGATAGCGAACTTGATCAACAAAATTAATCTCTTTTCCAAACAGTTTGAGCTTCTTGTCTGGTTGTTTGAAGCACTTGCTAAAAATGACTGTTTGGCTTTTGTCGGCATTTGCTTGTATTCTCCATAGAAGTAACCATCGTTCAATCAAGCCGATATGAGTTTGAATTTCTGCGACTGCTTGGCTTGGATCATATTTGGTACAATATATAACTGTATCGTCAGCGAACTGAGAGACTGTTGTGTCTGATGCCAAAGGAAAGTCTGAGGTATATATGCAATAAAGAATTGGACCGAGCACAGATCCTTGAGCTACTCCACCCTTGACAGCACGGACTGAAGAGTATTTTCCATCAATACGTACTTGAAAAGTTCTTTGTTGTAGATAGTTGGCTATAAGTTTTGTAAGAGCATCTGGAAGATGAGGAATGAGTTTATAAATTAAACCACATTGGCATACCGAGTCAAAAGCTTTGGCAATATCCAAGAAGAGAGCTCCAGTGTAACATTGTTTATTGAATCCTTTCGTTATTTCTTCAACAAGAGATAGGATGTTATATATTACCGATCTATTTTTCTGAAATCCCATCTGATAATGTGGTACAATATTTGGAGTATATTCTAATAGTCTGATAAGAATGATTCTTTCTAGCACTTTTCCATGGGTATCCAATAAGCTGATGGGTCTGCGATTTTGAGGAAGTTTTGGGTCCTTTTTTCCTTTAGGAATTGTTATAATAACAGCATGCTTCCACGCAGTTGGGAAAATATGAAGTCTGAGTGCACTATTATAAATCTTGGTAAGGTAACAAATAGCTTTTCTTGGGAGATTTTTCAAATGTAAGTTGGTAATCCCATCTTTCCCTGGTGATTTTGAAGACTTTAGTTTTTGCATGATTTTTGAGACTTCAGTAGGAGAAGTATGTCTCAGATTTGATGTGGCATTCTGTTGTATAAAGCCTTGAACTTCTGTAATTATTCTGTTAGTCTGATATTGGTAAATAGGATGTACTGGAGCAGGTGAGAACTGTGAGACGAAATGTTCAGCTATTGCTTCAGCTTTATCACTCGGAGTATACACAAGACCAGCCGGGCTTATTATTGGTGTAGACTGTCCTTTGGAAATTGGTTTTGTTAGCCGACAAGTTATGCGCCATATGTTATTTGAGGCTGCCGAGTCTCTGACAACTTGTTCAAATTTATTAATATTATAGCTTGAAACCAATTTATGCACTTTGTTTTTAAGGTTATTATAAATGTTCTTTGTTGAAACAGTGCGATATTGTTGCCAATTTTTTCTAGCTCTTCTTTTTGCTTTTATGAGATCAGTAATTTCCTGGGGTAAAGTCTCAGTATGAGATATTATTTCTTCCTTAGAAGCATAGTTGATAGCAGCACGTATAGTCCTAGTATACATATCAACAGCTGGGTCAAGATCGTCTTTATGTTCAATGTTTGGATTGCATATAAGTGAACCAGATATATAATCACGATACTGTTTCCAATTCATGAATGTGTTTCCGTTAGATTGTAGAGGAGAAGATGCTGGTGTATGATCTAGGAGTAGGAGTACTGGATTATGATCAGAAGTCAGCTCAGGTATTGTTTCAATAGATAATATTCTGTAAGTGCATTTCATGGCAGCTATGTCAAGTACATCTGGAAGATGTTGATTGTTGTAAGGATAATGAGTAGGAGTGAGAGGAGCTTGTATGATATAACCGTACTTCATTGCATGGGATTCTAATAATTTTCCACGTGTCGTTGTTATATTGGAATTCCAAACAGTATTCTTGGCATTAAAATCTCCAGCATGAATGTAATTTATAGCCGATTGATGCAGGGTGTCAAGATCTGAGTTTAGCAGAGGTTTTGAAGGGGAACAATATATTGCGCCAAGCTGTAAAGTTCTGTTGTTATTTAATGGAAGTGAGATGAATGTTCCTTCCATTTCAGTAAAAGTAGGAGTTGAGACATGGCCATGGTAAATAGACAGTTTTATTAGAATTGTAGTCCCTCCATAAGGTCCTCTAGGTCCATCAGTTGTGTATATGGCATAGTTTCGCATAGTAAATCTTTTGTTTGGAGTTAAATGTGTTTCATTTACCAGTAGAATATCAACATCGTTAGTACACAGAAAAAGTTCGAGAATGTCTTTGTCACGTAAGATGCCGTTGGCATTCCAATAACATATACGAAGAGGTCTTTTAGCAATTGCCATTTTCAATATTTGTGGTGTCAACCAGATTTGAAAATCCTTCAATAAAGGAGCTTATTTTGCTAAATATGTCCCTCTGCTCCCTTACTTTATTAACTATATGACCGATTTTAGTTAGGTATGGTTTTAAATCTTTGATGAAAGCCCAAAGATATTTCAAATCTTCGAGGAAAGAAGTAGATTCTGTGACTTCCTGTTCTCTTTGTGTACTTCTGGCCGAAAATCCAGGAATTATTCTGTTTGTTTTAGGAAGATCTGGAAACTCTGTTCTATCAATCATGATCCTACTATCAGCAAGTCGTCTGTTCCGTAGATTTCCATTTACATATGCTTGTCGTTTGCCACATTCTCTTGAATTAGAAGTGTGATTGCCTGTACAATTAGCGCACCTTGGTGCTTGGTTTGGTAGAGCATCACATATGCTTGAAAGGTGGCCCTGCCCACATTTTACGCATTTAGGAGAAACATAACAAGCGATAGCTTTGAGACCGAATCCCTGACATTTAAAACATTGAATAGGACCAGATACACTTTTGTACTCTTCTATTGTTACTCTAATGTGAAATATTCCAGTAAGTTCTTGAATATTGGGTGCATCTGGGTTTTGATATACTGACACAACCCACAAGGGAATCATTTCTTGACTCCGCTCTTCTGTAACAGGATCAATTCGTGTTCTTTTCATTTGTCGGATAGATTCTACAGGATAATGAAGAGATTTCAATTCGTTTTCTAATTCTGTAGTTCCGACATCTATTGGTAGTCCCCTAATTAATACTTTACGGGTTTTTGGAGTACCATATGGGAAGGTGTAATATTCATACTTATTGTCTTTAAGGTAGGTGCCTAGTATATTGTAATCTTTTTCACAATTTGTCAATATTTTAATTCCGTTCGGACAGTATTCAGCTGTAATCTCTTCTTGCATTTTTGGCATTAATTCCTGTCTTACTTGTACGTAATTGCATTTAGATACCACTATTATTGGTGGCGGCTTCTTTTTGGTGATTTTGTTACTACTATCCCTGACTTTTTCGGTCATATTTGATGACTGCGTTGTATTTGTAGTAGTAGTTCGTGAATGACATGACATAGCCTGTGTAATTGTCGTATTTATATTCATGGAATCAGTTGTAGTGAGAACACTGAAACTGTTATTTAATGTTAGTGGCATTTTTTGTGCTATGTGCTGCACTATCTTTTTAGAGGTATCAACTTTAATAGTCTTTTTAGCAGGTTCAAATTCGAAACCTGGTCTCTTCAGTTTAGCATAAGTTCTCATTCCTTGGAGAGAATGCGCAGAAAAAGAAGGAACTGATAGGACTTCAGCACTAGGTAAGCTAACACTATTAGCACTAGGTAAGGAAAAGTCACATTTCACGTCATTCGTGAGCATATTCACATGCTTTATTTGATCACCGTCACAGTTATCCTGATTATTTTTTGCAATTTCAACATCATTCATGTCTTCCATTTGAGGAATCAGAGATCCCTTCAAATTCGCAAATAAACAGTCTATATGTATTGTGTCCTTAAAAATCTGATGAATAGAATAAAACACAGAAAATCCAACTCTCTAAATAACCTTTATCAGAGCTTGTAACCACGTAACCAATCAAACAAATAGATAATAGCACATTCAACACAACAATCGGTTTATATTCACCGCCATTGCTGAGCATGTGTGACGTAATTGTTGAGGAATCCTGGAAAGTTTCCGCCATCTATTAACGATCGAGGTAACCCTAATCGTCAGTTGTCTGTAGTGTTGGCTATGAGAGAGGCAACTGTTATTAAGTGCCAGAATGGTACTTTCTAAGATTGTATGGTGTATGGGGAAGTGTCTGTCCGTTTGTCAGTCCGTCCTTCCGTTCGTGTATCTGATTTTTTTTTAGAATAAAGATTAGCCTATGTTTCTTTCTTTTTTCGTTTAGTGAATTGTAAGTGATAACTCGAATACGCTTTATCAGATTTTCATGAAACTTAGTATACGCGCTTACAACGTCCATAGGACGAACTCTGTTGATTTTGGACCAAATCGGTTGACCGGTATCGTTGTTAACGATCAATTAACGGTTTGAAAATAGCAAATCATCACTGCCGTGTCAAGTGTAGGTAAATGAATATAGAAACCATGGCCTCAGTAGCCTTATTCCGTTTTTAATATTGAATACTGAGGGCCTTTATTACAATGCAGTCAGATGTTTGTAGATTTATTATATCACGCATTGCTTTAGATTTGACACTCTGGTAATTTCGTTCTGTTAATATTCTAGTTATCCCACTTATTCCTTCAAATATGCTTATCAAACTTTCTCCAGAAACAGTGGCCTAAAACTCAATAGGTTCTAAAATTTGGCCTATTAACTCAATCTGGCACTTTGTTATATCAGTTTACCTGATTTTACTGTTTATCAGTAGTGAATGTCTGAGAGTAGCACAGCTCAAAGAAGAAAAATCGTACAAGATGAAACTATATTTTTAGCATCTGTCATCCTTAACGCTAACCAATTTACTTTGGTTTATTTTTTATCTAGAAATTTTATCGAAAAGGAAGGTTCTATGGCCCAATGGAATCCATTCCTGAAATATAATAAGTGCGAAAGGGATACATATATTTGATCGTATTTTACTATTATTTTGAAACATAGGCCTATTCATTAATCTCATGTTTTATGTCCTTATTAACTTAAAAATCTGTATCAGCCAATTATTCAGGTGCTCGTCAGTGATGGATACAAATGAAAATATCATTAATGTGCCCGGCTGCTGAGCACCGATTAAGTTATCTTATTATGACTTGCTGCACAATTCGGAGTACTCTTTTTCTATTCTCGTTGAAACTAATTACCATTGTAATGATTCTAACAGCGACAAAATGAACACTGCAAACTCTAGTAAAGTTGGAAGCTGAGCTGGTAATGGATAGTTTCTATGGATGGAATCCAACTAAATTAAAGATTAGATGTACATTTAATTTAATTCAATTTCATTTCGTGTGTGCAGAAACTCAAACATCTTCTAGCAACTGAATGTTTACAAGTTCATATATAATTTACTCTGTCAATGAAATAGTAGTGACGCTCTTATGTACATCAATTTAATGCACTCCATCATGCATATGAGAAATACATTCATTTATGCAAACATAAAAAATGTTTACATTCTCATGGCTGTCATTCAGATTTAGATCATCTAACTAATAGGCCTATTAATAAAAATCTAGTGATTTCTGTGGGTCTCTATTATTCTGCATGCAGAAACTACTCAACTGACAGAGCTGAAATTGTTCATGAACATAGTTTTTAACACCTGCATAAAATAAGACTATAGCGTTTGTAAATGTTTCATTGTTTCAAGGTGGTAGCCGTAATGGCCTTGTGATAACAACCGGATTAGTGATGGGCAAAATCAAGTAATTTTAAGAATCTATTAACTTGATCTCGAGTAATTTAAACAATCAAATGATCATTCTAATGAAATAGTTCCCGGATGAATGCAGGATCCGAGAACTCGTGATGCGAGATGTGAAAACTCGGTGGTAGCCGAAAACTACTAAAATCTGACTCGATTGCTATTGGTCCCCGCAATGGACATGGCTTACCCTTACAGCGAACTACAAACCAATAGGAGTTTGCTTCACGTAGCGCTGTCAGATATTGTGTTAATCTCATTGTACTACTAGCGATCAGAGAGTAAAGATCTATAAAATAAGAACGCTGTCTCTTCTGCCCTGCGATTTGTTGTTAAGAATTGACAGTCTGGCAACGCTGATCTGCCCTGTGCGCATGGAAGCTTTGCTTTCATATATATATATATGTCTTCTTGCCTGCAAAACTTATACCGCGTTAACGAAGTTAGCTGAAAAGATACGACTCGGGCCCATTTCTCGCTTCTCGTAGAATTAATTAAATAATTCGATTCGAATGCTTATTCGAAAAGTTTTTATACGATTCTTGATATCTCTAGAACTTTCATGGATCGAATAATAAACCGGATTATGTCCTACACATAATTCAATTTTAGTATGGCAAAAATAATGTTCCAATCGAATTTGGAGACCACGTGCAATATTTATCTTTTGGTTGAATAAAAACACTTTCTTTAACGCACTTTATTTACCTTGGTAAACGAGTTGGCACTCTGCTGATGATGCAGGAACACCACCTGCAAAACGGCCGTCCAGAAGTTTACCAAGGTAAATAAAGTGCGTTAAAGAAAGTGTTTTTATTCAACTATTTATTACACAACGCTAAAGTCGGACACAAGAATGAATTTATCTTTTTTTATCTTGGTATTTTTACATCCTTTAAGGTTACTGAGAGATGTGTGTTTTGATGGCTTTCGGTGAACAATGAAATGATGTACGTTGTGAATATTTCTTTGTCTTTCAATAAACAAAATAAATAACTAAGGAGAAGGTACGGTACACTCTTGTAAAATTTAGAAGCCAGAGCAATGACGTCTGTGCAAGAAAAATGTCGGTTCAAACCCGGCTTCAGAGATTAGAATAGATGCTGTAAGATCTAGCAAGACGCTAGATAAATGTTTAGTTAAATGGAGAGAGGCATGCCTTCTCAGCGTCTTTCTGAAAATCCGGAAGAATATTAGGGACACTGACAAACGAAGTGTGGTCATTGCCTCATGGTGCTTCTCGGACGTAATGAAGGACGGGTAACCAGGTAATTTACTATAAGTTAGGAATAATAATTAATACAATTTTGCCGCATCGGATTTCTAGGGATGAAAATATTTTAATTTAGTCACTTCTTTCACAATCTAGGGAAAATGCTTTATAATACAAAAAAACTCCATGGAGCTATATTCCTGGAGGAACTCTGCGTCATCTACCACAGGTAGATGGCAGGATTGGGGCCATGTGGCAAGCATGCCAACACCATGGCCGCTACTTGTCAATCAAGTAGCTGCTCACTTTGTACCACGAGTCTGAGTGCACCCCGTTCCAGACCTCTCTACCTCAGAAAAATCCGAATAGATACCGAGGATCGAACCTGGGCCTACTGATCCGTAGGCAGAGACGGTAACTACGAGACCATGCAAGCGGTCTGGCTTGTAGTAATAATTAATTTATATATAGCCTATGCCTACATTATATATTTATATAACTGGGCTTTTTATTCAGATTTTCCGATTCTTTTTATATTGACCAGAATTGCTGTACAATGTACCGGTATGAAGCAAGATGTAAACGAAAAAGCTGTATAAATTTTACTGACCTAGTTGATTTCCAAACATGTCCTCTTATCACACGCTCAGGATATAGTCATATACTTTACATCGATCATCGTCCTATTTATCCTCGTTCACTTTATCAGCTGATCGCCTCGGGAGTTCCATCCCACGCAAAGTCAGAGGTTGTCGAACGCTAGAAGAATTTCAGAGCGAAATCAAGCAGTAAATTAATTCAAGATAATGTAATTTTGTTGTTCTAATTTTCACTTTTTATTGACTAGATTGTTTCACTGCTCTTTTCTTAGTAACTTGGATCCTTTATCTGAATTTGATGGTAATAATAACGATTTCTACAATTACGGTTGGGTATTTTGTAATACCGGTATTCTACCAAACCTAAATTTTTCCATTATTCAGTTACTGATTACCAATACTAATAATAATTATTATTATAATTATAATAATAATAATTTTATCTGAAGGATAGGTCATGAAGAGGTCCCTGAAGCTCAGGTTCTATCGCAGTTGCGGTGGTCTTAAACATTATACTAGTAAGCATGGTAATGTCTGTGTTCCTCTTGGATGTAATTGGAGAGGACCACTGCACAAACCACTCAGGGGAACCCTCGGTCTATCCTCGTCTATCCATAAATTCATATTCCCCCAAAGACCACGGTTAAGTACACTATGGTTTGAAAATAAGTGTTTCTTATAAGATAGATTCTCAGAAGCACTAAAATTTAAGGCTTCCGAATTTTAAAATTAAAGTGAAATTAAGTTTCTAAATTTGACAGTTATAGGCAAAGCATTGGTCTCGTTTAACCTCAAGGCTGCTCCTTGTGTTTGTTTGTATAATGCTGAATTGGTCCCAGGGCCCTAATGTCTCTAGAGTAATTCAGTCAATTAAACAATTCCAAAGACTTCGTGAGGTCAGGTATCAGACATGATACCTGGCTTGTAGAGCAGTGCTTCAACGAACTGCACTTCAGCGTAAAGAATAAATAAAAACAGACATCTTTCTCATGACTTATATCGCGTCAAGTTTATCCTGTTTTATGCAGAAATGTAATAATTATTGTATTAGCCTAGGTTTATTTTTCATCTTATACCCTAATATATAAAGACCTAAACCGAGGACTGCTATGCAATGAAATTAACAACGCTTGAGATTTCTGTTGGTTATTTACATTATATTTTTACTGTCCAGAAATAGGCTATTAGCGTCCGTACAATTATTTTCAAAGTGGGCGAAGTGAAAATATATACTATATATATATATATATATATAGTAGTTTATTTTCACAATTGTCCTTAGAACTATGTTAACATAATGCAAATTATCCATTTACTCTTCTGCTGTGACGTAGGGGATGCGTTCGTTCTCCTCACGCAGCGGGCCCGGGTTGGATTCCTGGTCGGAACAAGTTTCCTAGGTATGGGTTTTCCTCACCTGTGAGACGTTTATCGGGAAACTTTGGATATAATCTGGTCAACATTATCACCTACTAACATGTTCAGAATGAGTGTGTTTGACTGGTGTGTATCCGTCCTATGTGTTTGTGTTGTCTCGGAGGTGGGCTGATCGCTCATTTCGGGAGGTCCTCCATGTATAGTCAAAAAAGTACGTACAGTAAGTGATCCACACAAACTCCCTCCCCCGACGGTTCACGATTCTGTAATGCCCAGGCGGTGTGGACCGTGTAAATATACCTACAAGTGGGAGGTAAAACTCAGGGAAAAAAGAATAAGAGTTATTTATTTATCTGAATATGTGTGATTGTAGGCATGATTAAGTAAGATTATGTAGTCTATATATGCTTTCACATAGTATTTTCGTGTGATCCTAACGTAGGCCATAATTTATTTTTTGTTCAGTAAGTAGATCTCCGATATGATGCCTGAAAGAAGGGATCTTATGGGAATCCCTTCTTTCTCTTGCTGTTAATCTTGTTGTTAAATTTAAAATAGGTTTGATTCAAGACTGCCGTGGTCAACTAGCCTATCGATTAGTAAACGGTTTTCACTATTTTAATATAGGCTTTTCCCTATTATATTAACCGTATCTTCCATTGAGATGTTTGTATACGATTTTCTATATCCAGAGAGATTGAAACGTGATTCTTGTTTGGGCTTATATATACAAATCACAAAATTACGGTAGGTATAAGAATTGATGTTATAATCATCATTAGTTTGCTAGTTTTATTTGAGGTACACTGAAATGGAACCAAACAAATGTAGGCTATTATATGAACAGTGGGGTAAATTTGTGCAAATGGAAACAAAAAATATAAAAACAAACGTTATAAGAAATAGTGTCAAAATAAACACAGTGCCACGAATAAAGTAAGGTACGTGAAGAAAGATAGAAAGAAAGAAAGATAGAAAGATAGAAAGAAAGAAAGAAAGAAAGAAAGAAAGAAAGAAAGAAAGAAAGAAAGAAGGAAGGAAGGAAGAAAGAAAGGAAGGAAGAAAGGAAGAAAAATAAATAATGAAAACTAAAAAGAAATAAGGAAAGTCGGTAGAAAAAAGATAGTAAGGAAGGAAGAAGAAATGAAGAAACAGATAGAAAGATGGAAAGGAATAAGAAAAAAATACTGAAAGAAGAAACAGGAAGAAATAGGGAAGAATGAAATAAGAGAGTAAGATCAAGAAAGCAGAAAGGAAGAATGAAATATAGAAAATAGAAAGGTAATGAATAAGAAAGCAAGATGAAAAAATAGGTAGACTAGGGCAGGAAAGAAAAGGATTAGGAAAGTGTAGCATTGCAAGGCTGAATTGAAAGTAAAAAATACAGTGACAGAAAAGTCTGATGCCACATTCAGGACTAAATTATGAAATAATGAAAATGGAGGACCAAATGTAAAAATGAAGTACAACGAATTTAAAGAAATAATATAAATCCTCGTTTACTCGGTGACTGAGGTTTTAGGATACTGAAATGGCTCATTGTTTATGTAGTACGGTAAGACACTATCATAAAGGCAGACAGATTGTCAACGAAGGGAGAGAAATTGAGATAAAATTTATATGAAGAGAGGACTGAACGAAATATTGGTGAAAGAGGAGGGAGGAAAAAGTGTGAAAGAGCGAGGGAACATAAAATGAAAACCGTTGGTAGACCTATAGAGGTTTATCGTTTTTTAGGAAGGTTAGCATGAAATGTGATAATTATGAATTCCCCGAAAAGGAACAACCCAAAATCAATGGATTGGAATTGAAATTAACTCTGATGGACAAAATTGAATTAAATTTCTTTTATTATTTGTCAATACCAATTCACTACATTGAATCGGAATATCGGAGAGTACAAAGAATTAACTTTCTGATATTGATGTGTGACCAAAACGAGGTCTTTGAAGGAAAGTTCCAATAACTCGATAATATACACCAATCATTGTCAGCAAACATTTTTTAATGTAATTTTTACCAGTATCCATGAAGATGTAGAGTTTAGTAAGTTTCATATAACACAACGTCTAGAAGTTTCTCTCACTACCATCTTATTTCAGTATAGCCTATATTTGCCAGATCGATAGAATTTCTGTATTCATAAATGTGATAGTCCTATAGTCAATCGGCATAATATTTAACGACATGTAAAAAAAAGAACTCTTGAGGGATAAAGTTCCGTCACTGCTTCGAGAGAATTACAAAAAGTACCGGTATTTTAATAATCGCAGTAAAGAAAACAAACAAAACTCTACATTCAGTGCTTTTCAAAGTATTATTCCTTAATTCTAACAGATCAGTCATGGATAATATTTAACAAGAGTAATTAATTATTAAAATAAGGCGATAATGAACTGCTGCATATAAAAAATTAAAATCCATCATGCTTGTACTTATTTAGGCAGGAGACAGCTGGTGGGATTTTTGCGCTGTGGTCCCCAAAAAAATGCAATAAAAAAAGAAAAGTAAAACAATTATACTGTATATGACAAATAAAATAAAATATTTCGTCATAGATGAAACTGAATTCAAACATTAGGTATTACGTGATTATTATACTATCTGTCTTTTTATTGCAATATATACTTCTGACTGCTTTGAATCCTATTATTTTGTTTATCTGGTTTGACTCAGCTTTTTTTTTTTTCATTGGCAAGATTGCTGCGGAATTTTCATTCTTCCAACTGGAATGTTAACTCCACAGTGCTGCAGTATTTTGGGTTTGAGAGTATTCACTTTTAGGATACACAGTTAGTATCTATTATTATTTTTTTTTTGTAAGATGGCTCACGAACGACCTAATATCTTTCTTGTTTACTTTTTGGTTCAAGAATTGGAAGAGTAAATGTGAGACAACTAATTCATTAAATGTAAATAATGAACGTGAGGAAAATAATGAAAGTGAATAACTCAAGGATTTGGAGGTTAGTGTACCTTTCTAAAACTTTCCTACCAAGCAAGCTAGATATAGGAAATTACTTATCAAGTAATGAGAACATATCAGACGAAGCTCAAACTTTTGACTAGCTCTTGAACATGGTGCTGTGTGTAAGTACTGTGTTTTGTCTCTCAAAGAGATTGCAGGCAAAGAGGATTATCAGAAACATAAATCTCGTATTTCAGCCATTCGATAGATGAAAAGATACCATAGAAGTTTTTGATAGCCATTCTAAAACTCACTATCATGCATCTTGGGTTATGCAAGCAGATTTATTTATGAGAGTTTGGAAAGGAGAGCAACTTGATATATAGTCACAATTAGACTCCGCAAGAGCAAAACAAATCACTGAAAGAAGAAATAGGCTCATTCCAATGAAAGAAACATTTAAGTTGTGTAGCAGACAGGAGTTAGACTTAAGGGGAACAAATGATTCTGGCCTAACTAAAATTGGAGGCAGAGATCATGTTCTCACCGATAGGAATTTTAGGGTCTTTTTACGTATAAGGCTACATTTAAGTGACGAGGACCTTAAAATCATTTGGAGAAACCAGCTCTCAATGCTTCTTACAGGAACTCATCTGTAATGAATTACATAATTATTGGATCTATCAGGGTGATCGTTCAAGAGAACGAATTCTTAAATAAATAAATTTAGAAAAGTCATTTTCAGTTTTGGTTGATGAGGCTGGTGATTTATCCCAAACTGAACAAGTAGGCCTACCTTTATGCGTCACATATTTCGAAAAAGTTGAAAATAGCATAGCTAAAGTAATCAATAACTTTTCTCAAACATTTTTGGTCTAGTAAAAATCTAGGTACCACGTTCCAGTGACTGCATGCACTCCAGAAAGATCTTTCTCAACAGTCAAAGGACTAAAAACCTATTTGCGGAATTCTGAAGGGGAGGAAATATAACAGGACTCGCATTAATGACTGTCCGTGATTGTTGCAACATTGACTAGAAGAAGGTATTTGGCATTACAACAGTTATAGGAACTGGGCAGTATTTTAAGAGACGACCTATCGAATCTCTTGTTTTACTTAGATTTAGGGATCGTACGGAATTATGAACATAATATGAATTCTCCTTACAGCATCACATAACTAAATAAATAATAATTGGTCAGGCTATCTGTTTACATTTCCGTACTGACTGGAAAAAGTCAAAGAAGACAGTTCACATCCAATGAAGTGATTAAAAAATGACTTAGTTCTACATTAATTGCCATGTTTTTAAGTTGTGCATTTATTAAGTGCCAGTATGGTACTTTATGAGATTGTGTGGGGGACGAAAAAATGTCTGTCCGTCTGTCTGTCCGTCTGTCCGTCTGTCCGTGTGTCTGTACGCACCATAACTCAAGTACGCTTTTTCGGATTTTCATGAAACTTGGTATAAACATTCATAATGTCGATGGGAAGAATCCTATTGATATTGAACCAAATCGGTTCACCGGTACCGGAGTAATGCCCAATTTAGTGCCTATTTTAATAGATTATGGCGCCTTTCTAGCGCCTTTCTAATAGAAAGGCGCCGTCACTGAAATACGCTGTAACGGATTTCCATGAAACTTGGTATACCCATTTATGACGTCCATGAGAAGTGCCCTATTGAATTTGAATTTAATCTGTTGACCGGTACCGGAGTAAAACCCAATTTAGTGTATATTTTAAAGACGCGGTAACTCAAATACGCTTTACCGGATTTTTATGAAACCTGGTATACACATTTACAATGTCCTTGGGAAGACGTCTATTCATAATGGATAAAATCGGTTGATCTGTTTCGGAGTAATGCTCAATTTAGTGCCTATTGTATGGCAATATACGTATTCGGAAGAATTTATTAAAAAAATGAAAATCAGTTATCTTGACAACATAGCCTATTGTTTTACTGTGATCTTATAAGGCCTTGGAAATTAAAATACAGGTAGCTATGACAAAAAATAGTATTGTTTTACATGCACTTATCCAACTAGACCGTTAAAATGACCCAGGTGGCCGAGATGGTAGACCTTTCTTCTTCCGTAAGCCCTGCTTAATGAATAAATCTGGAGCATAACTTGGAAAAAAAAAACATATTCTGCATATCATAATTGCAGTCATAACTGATTAAACAAAAACATACTGGGACTTTTTTACATCAGTTTACCTGATTTTATTTTGGACATATTTATCCTTTAGATTTCTTTGCATTCAGATTGGTAGAGAAAGTAGAGCCTATAAATCTATATTAGGTATACTAACTTCTTGGAGATTATTTTATTTAGAGATTATATACACTTTTACTTAATATAGGTCATATCGCATGCTTACGATCTTGAGGTTTACCAGAAGGCCGAGTAACCACTGCATACGTTTCTGTTGCCATTGTGATTGTGTCCTCTATTTAGATCCACTAGTTTCACTGGAATTATTTTATTAAGTGATATTTACACACGCTTTAAGTGAATGTAGGCAGTATAATTATTATTGTATATCTATTTGTATTGGCATTGTGATATGTACTCTAATTGCTTTCAATTCTAGTGATAATGATAATAAATGCGATAGCGAAGACAAGTTATATTAAGGTATGCTTTGGAGTGGCGTAACCATAAAAATGAAAGTCAAATTTCTCGGCATCGGGATATGAACTCGGAATCCGAGACTTTACCGCCTCGTACAGTACACTTCGGTTTGGGTTTACTGTGAGGACTACAACATGGGATATTTACATTTCAGAACAAATTACTAAACGAAAGCATAGCTGTTTATATTTGTTTTCAGATATTGTAAGTTCTTCTTTCATTTCTATATAGTTAAAAGTTAATTTTATAACGAAAGGTGCTGAATAAAACATTTTAATTTTAACTGCCTGTACAACTGCCCGAACATATATGTTTTCTAACATAGTTGAAATGGTTTGACATCTGAAATAAAGAACACTAAATTAACCCTTAAATAATTTTTTGTAGAAAAATGGATGGACATGCATCTGTTTATTGCTCAAAGTTAGGCGTTTCGGAATTTAATTCTTAATCAAGATCGTTAGATTTATCCTTAAAAACATTTGAAAATAAAGTTTTAATGAAAACTACCCTTAATTTATAGTAATAGAAACCAGATTCTACAGGGTGCAACAAGGGTCAAAGTCCATAATCTAGAAATATAATTATATGCAGTGGACTGTTTGACCGCTATAGAACTGCACAGACGAGGCAATGAAGCAATCAAACAGATATTATTCCCGAAAATAATATATCTTTGGGTGATAAATATCGTGAAATATTTTGTCCAGAGTTACCTCGATTTATATTCTGTCACGATCATTAAAGTTTCTCTATACTAGGTACATGTGGGAAAGTAAAATAGGCCTATAACTATAAAAACGCTGGTATTCGAGATTGTAAAATATGTTTATATTTGTGGGATGATTGATGTCAATATGCCTTCTAACTATCTATCGTGTAGGTAGCACGTCAACCTGTGAAACTATCGACATGCGACTTGTCCTAAAATAGCTTTTCCTCGTACACTACACATAAATAACAAGTTATCTATTTTTAGCTTATTAGCATTTATTTTTGAAGGATAATGTCATTTATTATTGATAATTCCCATAGAAATCACTAATGAGTTTAGATGCGTAGCTTTAGTCATTCGCTTCTTAGTTTGTCAAGTTGATATCTGGATATGTACATTTCGGTACCAGATGTACCATCTTCAGTCCATGAATCTTGTAATTTGATAGAGACTTTCATGTAGATGTGTTCATGTTGAGTGCTATTGCTGCTGGTATTATGTAGAATACCATTTTATTTTAATTAATACAAGATAAAGTTATAATTTTTTAGAGCTACCACCATATAAATTAAAAAAAAACAGGTATTCGAAACAGCTGTTAAAATATTTGCTTATAAGCAGGAGATTGCACTGATATAAAACAGTAATGTTATAAAGTAACGGAAACGCGAAGATTTGACCTACATATGCATTTTTTTAATTCCTTTACCATGTGAAACTAAATGAGATTTTTATTATCTCTGAATAAATATTCTAAACCAAGTCATTTTGAGGCCCTGAAATATTGAAAATAAATGTTTTTTGGAATAATAATGTTTTCCTCCTAGACTTGACAACAGTAAGCACTAAAAAAGTTTACGTGGAACATATAACTTCCTCTATCCAAATAGAAGTTTTACTTTTTTACTTTTTTTTTTATTTCAGCTGTGTTAAAACTCCTTTTAGCTGCAAGGCGATATCAGGAGTTCGGGATCTGTGTCTATACAATACGGTAGGGTGGGCCATGGAACTATTGCTTGACAATTGTTTCTATTGTTGGTGTATTTTATAGAGTCAATTTCAACTGATATTCATTTAAATGGAAATGATACAGGATGAAATGGTGAGAATGATTCATGGTATGTAAATATCGAATTCGGCATTTGCCTTTAAGACTGAGGAAACCATGAAAAATTTCATGTCAAATGGCCGGCCACGGGATTTGAACCTAGAAGCTCTCGATTGCGAGTCCAAGACGTTACCAAGACGTTGTATAACATATTACAATGCATAATAGGCCTATATCATTGGTACAATAGACTACATTATGCATACTGTATTATGGAATTTGTGTAGGAATTTTTAACAAAACTCAAAAAAGTCCTTTTCGACAAAATTGTAAAAATTACATTATCTTCGTGTAAAATGGTTGTAAAAATTACGTAATCGCGTTTCTAGTCGCATCCTCGAAGGATACACAAACCAAATAAAATTTCCGGTAATGCACTCACTTAACTTTCTTTGCCCTAACAGTAAGTATTAACCGTACACATTTCTCACTTCATAATCTGATATAGAATAAGAGGCTGCATTGCAAAGAGAGCGTATTCAGTTGTTTCAAACTGACTGATGTAAAGACACAAAAGTTTAAGTTAGTAGTATAAACATCTCATTACAAAATTTAAACAAAATCGTTAGAGCCATTTTCGAGCTAATCGCGAAAAACAAAAATTTCTTCATGTAAACTGGTATTAAAACATTGGTATTAAAAGTAAGAGAAAGCCGTCGCTCAAACTTGTAAACTTGTAAGCTTTATTGGCAGCCATTAGACATCAAGTAAGGGAACTCCATCAGAATAGCGTAGCCAGCCATGCTCTGCCATTAGTGACCGCGCCCCTTAGAGCCGCAGGGAACAAAAGAGAAACGATCGGCGCAAGGGTAAAATTTCCCGTCATATTCAATGTGAGACATAATAAACCCAGCGCTATTCAGTATATTGCTCCTAAACTAATACAAATGTTCCTAACCTAACATAACCTGTCACTGACCTAGAATTTGGCTGTCACTACTTCTAGCCTTATTACCCTTCCACGGCATTCGTAAAACATCGTTACATGGCACGAACCTCGCGCTATGCAGAATACTGTTGCTAAACTAACATGACGGTTCCTAACCTAACATAACCTGTCACGGACCTAGAATTCTTAATGCAGAAGCTTTTTTACCCTTCCATATCTTTCATAAAACCTACGAGAAAGTAATAAAACATGTAGTCCTACGCCTAGTCTACAAAAAGGCAGTTGATAATTAAACGAGTTGAAGTAAAATTTGATCACTCATCCGGAGAGGCCCTCCATGTCCTTATCTGATAAAGAAAAGTACGTAATTATGTGATCCATAGAAACTCCCTCTCCTAATAGGCTGCAAGAACATCGCTCTAATTGGAGAAGTAAAACTCGTGGAAATAATATCTCCCCCTGATTACTCCCTGACGGACCGCCCCGGCCATTTCACTAATCCAGTCGTACTTCAAGCACACATTTCTGGTTGTAGGGTGAAAAATACTTGCGGGATAGCTGCCTTAAATTAAGGGTTCCAGTCGGACACAGCCAAATAAAATCATTGTTGTTAAGTTGAGATATGTTTACCTAATTTTCTGTGTTATGTATTTTATGTATAATTTTTTTAATAAAAAACTAGAACTTTCTACTATTTACTGGTATTTAAAATTACAGAATACAAATGGTTGTGAAGAGAGAGTCCTGGAAAATGTATATGGCTAATTCTTGTAATGTGCTTGAAGACAGTATATCGAAACGCTGGAAGAAATTGATACAAAATTTGGAACTCTTTCCTCTCGCCCCAAACTGTAGGTCCGTTTTAAGTTGATTAAGAGTACGGATGGAGTCGCGACTAAGAAAGATGTATAACTTGCACTAGCACTGATATGTAAACCCACCTCGATGTAAGCCGGATATGCTCATCGTGTGATTAATGGACAGGATTGATTAATAGCCTTATGACAAGTTTACATAGAAACAGTTTCTTTATGCCGTATTTCACCATTTTCCTTAATGAGTACACAGCTGTGGAGTTTCCGTATGTTCTTATATCTATATATATACCGTACATATTCCCAGAAGCTTCACATCAGATACATCGCCAGCTGTGAGTATTAGCCTACTTCATTATATCGACTACATTCCAGTTCTGAAAAATTGCTAGGCTGCATTACGTGGTTAATTTATAAAGAAAACACTTGCTGGTAGGCCTAAATAGTTGGTGAACCAGGTAGTTTATCTACCAGCATATTTAAGTAGCGGAGTAAACATTTTGCAATAGTAAAAGCAAGTCACCTTATCTGTTTAAGCCAGTGATGGGCAAGTACGGCCCGCGGGCTGGAAGCTGCTCTCAGACAGGTTCCATGAGGCCGCGGCAGGAAATGAGAAAAATGTATTTCTTACTCGATTGCTTTTCCTTCTATTGCTATTGCGTGACTCCATGGTGAATTTCAACAGAACTTCAAGACTTTTAGCATAAGCCTTGAATGTTTTCATTATTCCATTTACTGTAGAATGCAGAGCAGTAAAACCGGAAATCAGCACAAATTAGTTCACTTGTAAAGTAAGACTCTTCAAGTCTCAGAACTTGAACTCTATAAGTCCCTACCGAAATCAAGTTTTCAAACTTTGATTTATCATGCCCTGGAAGGTTATCGCCTTGTTTGCATCTTCATATGTGGGTGAGCAAGTGTTTTATTTTTCGAAGCTTCGAAATTGTTGTGTCAGCAACAAACTGCCTTGTCAGACGTTTTTTAATTCACTCCTGAGGCTCATCTCGACCCAGTTTCAACCGGACTATGAAAACCTACCGGAAGTACAGTCGCAGTTCCACTCATATTATACCCTTTCATATAGTAACACAAAAAATAGTTCTGAAAATTGCAGCATTTCAGCCCGGCAATACACGATTACTTTTGATATTTTGTCTGTCATTTGGCCCACTCCAATAGAGGTTTGCCCATCACTAGTTTAAGCTAAACATTTTTAAAACTATTTTTGCAAATATTTTTTGCATGTTTTGCATTTCTACATATACTTTTCAGTTTTTTGTGCATATAAATCCTACCCATAAATATATATATATATATATATTTGCAGAAGATGTCGCTAGACGCCGGTACCTGTGGCTGCAGCTTCGCCGACACTTCATTCCTGTCGGGATCATGTGGTGCAGGCTTCGCCCTGTTCATGGGCATGATAGAATTCATCCTAAAGAAGCAGTGCGACATCACTGATCCGTGTCGGCGTGTGGGAGCAGACATGCCCACGTCTCATCACTATGACTTCATTGTGGTTGGGGCTGGGGTCGCAGGTCCGGTCATCGCATCCAGACTAAGTGAAAACCCCGGATGGAACGTGTTGCTGTTGGAAGCAGGTAAGCTAAGTTTTCAATATATTGTCGAGCTTATGATATACTTTCTTACGAAATGTACTTATATACCGGTATTTTATTTCTAGTGAGGTTTTAATAATGTTGATTTTGTCCTAAATAATAAATGCAGCAACACCATTCGGGTTTGTAATATCTTTAGCAACGTCAGTTCTTATTAATTTCTTATCGCAGTACTTTATTTACAGCCCTAACTTTTAACTGCGTTAAATATTGAGCTACGTACATAGAATTCAATATATTGGATTCATCGTACCTAATCTCTATGGTTTCTATTTTTTAGTTTTCATTTGAATCCAACCACTGTCTAGCCTACTACTTGAACCAGCAAATCAGGCAAACCTCAGGCATATAGACTTGAAAATTTGAAGATTGTTTCAACAATAATCACGTTATCATATACGAGCGCCCTAAAAGTTTTTTCAGTTTATTTAATTTGCTTTCAATAGATGATTTAATTTATTATTATTATTATTATTATTATTATTATTATTATTATTTGCTATATTTTTCTGCTCATATTGGTATAAGTTTTTATCAAGCGAGATTAAAATTGGCCGGAAGGTTTAATTAAATATGCTTTACTTACTACGTACTTTGTTGTATGAAAGCTGATTAAATGTACTTTATTTTAGTGTTTAATTGATGTTCCTGTGAATTACGGTTCTTCCGTTATTCATAAAAGTTGTCCGAAATGTTCTCCCACCTATTTGCTTACTGCACACAATGCCAGTTGCACAGAGCATTGTCAAGTAACCTTCCCAATTTCTATACTTTCCCAACTCTCACAAGACCTACTGCATAAATACATTTTAGAAAAATATTACTGAAATACTTCCTAGAAGTCATAAACAATTAGTAGCCTAATCAATTAAGTTAAGGTTATTAGATATTCTATGAACATATATATCCAGGATACAGTAATGAAGATTGATGCTGGCTCAGAATTCTCATCTCACCATAATGGAGATCGTTTTTTGTGCAGTACGTATAGAACTGGCGCAATGAACTGAGATTAATGCCTTTGGATTTACCGAAATAACCCCATAGAAGTCTACTTTTGTTCTTACTGGATTGAGGATACAGTGCAAATTGTATTATGTACAGAAGTTGATGCATTGCACAGAGAAGGTTCATTAATTTGAATACAGACAATAGAAGAATCGTTCCCAGAGAAGAAACTTCTTATTTAGAATTCCAGCTTTGTCTGCAGGTTACCCAAAATCGATTCTCTGTGTCTGTAATGAATGCAGGTGAGCCTCCATTGTGATGTCTAGAAATGAGTCCCGTAAGTTCATAACTATCCAGATGCGATAACAATAGCTTAACTATTTCAATACAGTTTTAGGAAACCTATTCTAATAACAGTGTTACCAATGGAATAAAAAAATATAATTAATAATACATAATTCCAAGAAAATTATCACACTATTGTTTCTTGGGAGTTCGCACGAATTTTGTCAAGGAGGGGAGGGGCATAGATAATGTGACACTCACATTGCCTTATCTTCATTAGGCCTATAATAAATGTTTGGTTAGAAATTATTTCAAGTTTAGTGGAAGTAATCATTCCTGCATACTCATATGTAATGCAGTCATGCTTTAAAGAACTTTTACGAAAAAATACTACAAATAAAATATTCAGAAATTAGTAATGCTAGTGAAAGTCAAAATGAAATCGAAATTGTTAGTTACTGTTTGCGAGAAAGTCACGAAAAAGGTAATTTCTTCATGTGAAGTAGTAGGATAATGTCGTCGCTTTTCTTTGTGCCACAGCCCCATAGTCTTTATTAAAATAAATAAATAAATAAATAAAAAAAAAAAAAAAAGAAGACAGTTCACCCAAAAATAAGATTTATTGATATATATTTTTTCTTCTTCTTGGAGCTGTGTGGTTCACAGGCACATGCAGAGGCAGTTTCTGTAAAACGGAAGGTAGCCTATCCAAAAATTTAAAAAAATGTAAAAACTAGTGAAAACATGAAAAAATCACGTGATAACTGGTAATACCGTTGTTTTTAAAAACAATACTTGAATCGGTTCCTTTAAAGCCGATCTCAAAGTGTTATCATATTTTTATTTTTATTCAAATATTAAAAACTGTCCCTAATGTTTTATAAGAAAATTGACGTGACTCTTTTCAGATTATATATTCTTATTGACAATATTTCTTTTCCTCTTCATATTGCAATCTATATTAATAAAAATTAATTTCCAAAATGTGTGTTGCCGCATCACTTGAGAACGGCTCGACCGATTTGGCTTATTTTTGTTTTGTTGTGTTCGTAATTGTCAGGACAAGGTTTGTATGAAAGAAATTTTTTTGGAAAATCCACGGAAAAAGTGGGAAATGTGAAACGAGGCACAGTTAGAGAGTTCTTCTGTCAATTGTTTACATAACGAAAGTATTGTTTATGGTGTTCACATAGGGCTTTGGAAACTATATTATAATACTGGGCTTTAACGAATCGATGTAATTAATGCATTTGTGAAAATAATTCTTGAAGAATAAAATCCACAAAAATAAAGCAGTCACATAACTTTCTATACCCTCGACATGAAAAATATTTTCTCACTTCACATTTTGATGTAGAATAAGCGGTCGTATTACAGGGACAACTTAAGTGTGTGCCAGTGAGTATGCTATATCGGAAGTCGGTAACAAATCCTATCCACTGATACGTCACTCATAGCTGTAGGCTCTGTATTAGTTGAGAAATAGGCCTAGGGATGTTTATCAGAGGCCCTAAGCATCTAAAAGAAGACAAAACGGGATGGAACATTTTCAGTCCTACGCGCGCAGTATATAATGTCCCAGGTTTTTGGGAAGGAAAGTATGAAAGTGATATTGAATTTATTTTTTACTTCAGCCCCGAAACGGTTGTTTGGTAATATGAGAGTGAGAAATACAATTTTCTGTCAAGACAATACAATCTTATGTAACCGGAATGTCTTTTTCTTCTTATTTGCAATCCTCCCAGACATGGTGTGTAGAAGCAACGGAATGCAACATTCGACATCCTCTATGAGCCATAAAAAGGTATATCTAGCATTTTCTGAGGGAATAGTCTGAGTGTCATATGTCGTTCTTCCTCATTTCTAATTCTACATACATATTATATAAGGACCTAGAGTTTCAACATCGAAGTCCTCCATAAGTTAATTTCATATTGAATGAATGAATGAATGAGCCACATGTGTCCCATTCAGGGCTAGGGCCTCCCTCTGATGAGGGGTAGCTCGGTTAGAATCTCATATGGTGAGCTGGTCCATATGAGCTTGGTAAACACTTCACTTTCACTCAACTTCTTCCAGCAACTCGGTGTGTAGGCTTCTCCAGACATCTCTGTTCTTTGCTACGCTGGACCAGTGTACCCCGGCACGCCTTCTGAAGAAATCTACCCACCTCGTTCTTGGTCTTCCTCTCTCCCTTTTGCCGATCCTAGGGTCCCATACAGTAGAGATGTTTCCCCATCTGGTACCTGGAAGTCTCGCTACATGACCACCCCACTTCCACTTCAGGCTGCATGCGCGCTGGGCCACGTCGGTTAGTCCTGACATCTTTCTCAGTCTTTCTGCTGAGATTCTGTCTCTGAGAGATATCCCCATTATCCTCCGTTCCATCTTCCGTTGGCAAGTTTTTATGCTATTCTTCTGAGCTGATGTCAAACTCCATGTCTGGCATCCATACAGAAGTGAAGGGAAGATGCAGGATTCTAGTGCCGCTAATTTTAGTCTTTTGTTTAATGATCTGTCCATCAGGATGAATTTCAGTCCCCAGAAAGCTCTCCATGCTGAGGAGATTCTCCTCTTTATTTCTTTCCCCATATGGTTTTGGAATGATACAACTTGCCCCAAGTAAATGTACTCTGACACATATTTTAGATCTGATCCGTTAATCTTGATGAGTGTTGGTTGTCTGTTTGTCATGACTTGTGTCTTCTCCATGTTCATGTGTAGTCCGGACATTCTACTGCGGTCACTGAGCTCCTGTAACATTTCTTGAAGGCTTTCTGCCGTTCTGGCAAATACGACTATATCATCAGCGAATCGTAAGTTGGTGAGTCTGTAGCCATTCATTACAATTCCAAATTTGCTTCCCCATTTTATCTTACGAAATATTTCTTCCAACACGCTGGTGAAGAGTTTAGGGGATATTGGGTCACCTTGTCTTACACCTCTGTTTAGTTTGAAAGGTTCCCCTTTTCTTTCTGTCATCACTGTAGCATGTGAGTCAAAACCCGGGCAACGCCGGACCTTTTAAGCTAGTTTATAATAAATATACACAAATTAAAAGTTAATGGCGTTGATATCGACGGGGTTAATCATAATGTGAAATGAGTGTAATTTCTCAAGCTTCAGGTCAATTGGAACCATCATATTGATTAAAATACAGCATGATCTACACATTTTGTTTTTATAAGACTTGAGGATATCACACCGCCGCTTATTAATTTTTGAGATGGCTTCTTGGGTTACCAATGTCAATGTTATAAAATTCACTATTTCGGTCATATTGATTTCATGGTCTTTGTCAAAAAGATCATGGACTCAAAATGGCCATAAGTTTGGATGTTAGAAAATTCATACGGACAGTAGACCGAAAAGCCACCTTATATTTTGTTTTTACAAAATCTCATCTTGTCTAATTTATTTATAAAAACTCCCTGGCGCTACACCCCTGAAGGGACTAGGCCTATCACCCGACCGCTGCGTCATCTACCATAGCCAGAATTGAGAGGCATGCGGTCAGCATGCCGACACCCTCGGCCGTTAACGGTGGCTTCCATGACAGGAGCTGCTACTTCTCTATTAAATAGCTCCTCAATTTGATTCACGAGGTTGAGTGCACCCCGTTCCAGAACTCCCAACCTCAGAAAACTCCGAGGAGGTACCGGGGATCGAACCCGGGCCGACGGATCTGTAGCCTAGTCAGTGACGCTAACCACAAGACCTTGCCGGCGGTCACTTCATTTATAGGAATTATTTATTTCGCTTGTTTCCAGTAGGCCTATATATTGTGTAAGATGTTTCTCTCCTCAGAGGATTTTAGATTTGAAAGAAGTTTTGAACTGAATTAATTCAAACTATTTCCATTGGTCTATGATATAGATCTAGGACTTCAGTGTAATTCTGGGCATAGTAGCTGGTTCTGAGTTTTCAAGGGCATAAACTAAAACTGATTTGAAGTATGTGAATCTGGTTTCAATCAGCGCTGCAGTTGGAATTTTTTTTCTAGGGAGTATGCAGGTATTTATTTTCCATTTTATGATACCAATAATTATAGTCAAATTACTTTTTTTAATGAACCACATAGAAAGGACAATAACAATAACTTGTATAAGAAAATTGTTGATGAATTGTGTTATTACAATTGTGTTGCAATTGTTATTGTGAATTGTGTTACAATTGTTATTTATAAGACAAGAGTATCTGGTAGTTTTGTTCACTGTCACAACGTCACTTTCACTTAGGCCTACTTGCTCTGGTGGTCAGTCAAATAACTTCTACATCGCTTCTTATTGACTTTCTGGAATAGGCTCCCTCTTGCGGTATGTAATCTTCTCCCTGAACAAAGCCATGACTTTGCATATGGATGTGGATTAAACTGGATTAAACGGGGGCTAACTCTTGATGAAAATAATCTCACATGTTCTTATCACTATGAAAGCATTCCTTTCCGTCTGAATATAATTTATAACACTGAACACACATTCACACTCAGATGTAGATACTGGGAGGAAATCGACTATGTACAATAGACGGTTAATTTCTTCAGGCTTACTTGTCTGAGAGCCTGTATATATCCTCTTGCCTGGCAAATGACAAATAAAACTACACTTACGTGCCCATTGGTTATTTGGATTCTTTTATCCCAAGGTTTAGTGGACACAATTTTCAGATCATTCAACTCCTCACATTTGAGTCTACTTTCTATTTGTATGGTGTTTGTCTTCTGTAGAGAGGCAAGATGAGATGCTTGGCTAGGAATAGTGATGAGCCTCTGTTTAAATTTTTCTGCTAAGCTACTATAAAACTGCTGGAGGTCGATATTACAAATGTTGGAATGGATAATAAAATGTTGGAATTGGTTTCTAGTTTAGTTTAATTCCAGTAGAGACCCGCTAATCCGGAATAGATGGATTAACCGATTCCCGGACGAGCGGGTTCCGGATTAGCGGGACTCCACTATACTTGCATATCAACATCCACAGGAAGATCTATGAGAGGTTTCCCTAATTTTGCAAAGTTATAAGCTATTCTAAATATTCTTAAAAAAATTTCATGCTGGTTAATCTACAGGTTATCAATATTACATTCTAATATTCTTTCATGGGTAGTAGTCTGCCTGTTTGTTGGATATCGCGTTCTTATGTTCAAATATTCTTTTTCCTTAGACTATGTTGTTGTGCTTCTTTGCTGCTGCCATTACAGGACACTTCAGAGTTAACCCATTCTTTTGCTAAGTTAACACCTTTACCCATTGCCCCAGCCCAGAGAACTACAGCGCTGCTACGGCATAAAGAAAACACATTCGCTATACACTCTGGCTGTGAAAGAGGTGTCGTTTAGAGAGCTCAGCGCCCCGCTATGCAATGCAACCAACTTCATCACGTACGCATTGAATCTACGTTCTACGGCAAACTCGCGAACAAGGCAACAAGAACAGATCATGACCCTATTAATGGTTCTACATTTAAAAAAAAGTGTTGCCAGAATATACGCCGAGTTCATATGTACTTCTTCCTTGCATTTATGCCGGAGCGATGAAGGGTAGGTTTATATTTTACCAGAGCGTTTCGGCTAACTTCAACTCTGGTTTCAATACGGTGGCACATAAGATTTTTATATAAAGGAAATTAATGAATAAAAGACCTATAACAGCTATCACCGTCTTTTTAGCACATGTCTTAAGTGAATCAGTATTACTTTCTTGTACATATTTGAAGCATTTTATTACGTTATCTTTGAAATTCACGAAGTTGTACAATCCTTTTCTGAAGTCATGTTTATCAAATTCAGATTAATCATCTGTGAATACTGAGAACAATGACAATATCAAGTCATAAAGCAAAATATTGATAGCATATTTTTAACTTAGCTTTTAAATTTAATGAAGAGAAACGAATGAATCAAGTACAAAGCCTATTTATTTTATTATAGCCAAGATAATGGGTGATAAGGGCACAAGGGTGTCAAAAATTAAGTATAATGTGTAGTGTTGTTTTATTATTAATTTTTTGCCGGATGTACATGTGCTCTGATAAGTAACAACATACTAGGTATTAAGCTATTAACACTCATTTGGAAATTAAATATTGATAATGTTATAAAATATAACTTATGCTCCAAGACCTTTGAACGCAAAAAAATACCGCTATGAGGGTTTTTAGTTTTGGGGTAATAATTATTCTTAATAAAATACATTTTTCTTTTCATGTGAGTTTCACAAAATTAATATTTGTGACTTAGATCTATTTTCCATTGAACTTCGTTGGACGTATCACTGTGAGTTGTACAAACGCGTTAAACAAAAATTAAATGTGATGCGATTAATAGTTCGTGAATGTTTAAGTGCGTCATTTTTTTCTTCAAGTACTGCCATGTTCCTAGCAGATAAATAATACATTTTATGGCAGTTTTTATAGTGATAGAAAAAGCTTTTTAAACTATCATGGGTTTTTGTTATAGCTTTCAGCTTCATTTTTATACGATTGGCTGCAATAAGGTGTTTTATGTAGATGCTATATCAACATTGGCTCAAATATCATTATAATATAATGCTCATGCATGTATGCTGGAAATCTTTATAATATCACAGTTTATACACACCATCATTTTAGAGGACATTCAATAGGATGTTTACAATTTTCCCATAACCCTATTTTATGGCAATTCTCAATACGCATCTCCATAAATTCCGGTATGATAGTTATTGGCATGTAACGAATAACTTATTTAAATGTCATAAGCAGAAGCATAATCTGACAGGCACAGTTAACTGTTTATAACAGGGGTTATAGTCAGGTTATTCATTGAATGGCTTCCTTTCGTTAGGAGGAAAAGCTTGCCGACAGCTCAACCCATGTTCTTTAATTTTACCGCACCAATCAGCTAGTTACCCTAGCCAATCAAAATCTAAGAATGTCTGCGACAGATATGACAGCTACTCGTCAACTCCACGTGGAGTGGAACGCGAGGTTGCAAGATCTAGTTACAGTAAACGATAACACGTGTGAATTGATTAAAGTGAGGGAAGAACTGAGGTCAGTGATAATAATGAGAGAATATTGCAACGTTGCTTTTGTTTTGGAAAGCGGAAACCAAGCCCGATTTAGTCAGATCAATTAACAAAAAGAAACACCGACTTAATGGTTTATCTCTTTGAAGCCGCCTGGCCATCCAATGAATAACTGGACTATACCAAACTTTTTCGGACGTGCCTCCCTTCAAATGTCACATTTTCCATGCAACGCCCCTCTACCCAAAAGAATATCTAAAGAAAATTGTTAGATTTGGTAATACAGTATTTGCATTAAAAAAAAGATCACTTACATCAGTAGCTTCTTGTCATCATATGTCCTGAACTGGTAACATTTTTCGTTTAAAGAACTACCTGTAACGTTTTGTACTACACGCCTTTTTTAATTAGAAACTTCTCCATTATCACATACAAATCAACACACACATCTTACATAGAAGTAATTACTTCTACATTAATTAAAATACAAGATTCGCTCGATTACCTCTAATTATGATGAAAGATGTTCAAAATTAAATTATTTTACAAACTGTTCTCTCTACTTGGATTCTTCCGAATTGTACTAGACAATAATTTAGATTAAATGAAGTGGAATATAGCTCCTATTTTCAATCGCCAACTAGACCACGGAACATCAACCCTATTGCCATCAATTTAATATCCGATTTTGTCAAATCTTTTAACAAAAATGCAATTCATGGTCATAAGACAGTGGCTCATCTGTTATTTTGTCTGTATCATCTTAACACATTAAAACACACACGATGGCTTTTGCAGTTGTAACAGTTAGCATAAAACTTAAAAGCTAAAATATATATATACATGAATGATTGAAATTAGAAGCACAATATTCAAATTACTAAAACACCAAAATCAGTTGATTCGGAAAACTATTTGAGATTTTTCATATTAGCTTGGTGGGTCCGTCACAGAATTCCACGCTTCTAGATTAAATGCCAATTTATGAATAAAGAAAACAGAGCTTCTGCTAATTCCCGTTCGTTTGCCCTAGGCAATTGTTTAATTCGAAGGGTATATTTGAAAAGTAACCAGAGGATCATTCATTCTATTTTCTTTTCTCCTTGATTACTTTACCACATGCCGCTTCTCATTTTCATCTTGCATTACGATATTTTTACTACGATATGGTTCTCGTCTCGTCTGTTTTGATGGATTTTCATCAGGAGTGTTCGTTACTCTTTTATTTGGATTATCCATATTTCCACGTTTACTATTTTCACCCGCGTCGGTGATGCTCTTCTTACCCAGTTTTCTATGGCAAGCGAGCAAGACCACTTTCAATTAACTTCACAATTGAATATGGTCTACATGGAAACACCATCTCAAATAGTATATTAGCTTAGAATGTTATTAAGTAAATTATTTCTTTTTAACCACCGTGCTCATAGTTCATGGAAGTTTGCTACCAATCGCAGGGCTTGTAGTTCGATAGATCGCCGCAATGTTTCAGTCAACTTTACTTCCACAATGGGAAGGATGCGCGAGTGCTATGACATATTAAATAGTTATCATGGTGTATATTTCTATCATAAACCTATATTTTAACTTTCAATTTGAGCAGAAATTAACTGTACCTTACATTATTCTCAGGTCCACATGAGCCCAGCCTCACGTCTATACCAGCATTCGCCATGAGTGCAATTGGGACTGATCTGGACTGGAAGTACGTCACCGAGCCGTCATCGATGGCTTGCATCGCCTCTGGAGGAAGATGCAAATGGCCTCGCGGCAGGATGGTTTCTGGTTCATCAGGTAAGTTACATCCTACAAACAAATGAGCGAAAGAAATTAAATTAGTAAAGTATCTGTATCTGGTACCCTATGATCCCCAGGTGGGGCGAAGGAGCCTCCAATGGAGGTTTCATTACCTAGGCCTATACTAATTTTGATATGCTTATTTTCCGAGAGAGGGTAGAGGGACAGGTGGTAAGCCCATCGCCTCGCAACCCCCCTCAAATTAGTAAAGTAAACAAGAGTTAGTAGAGTAAAATATTTGAACTCTTTGTCATTTTCCTATCTGCACCCTCCTGCAAAAGTTTTCTGACCAAACGAAGAGAGGTCCTGATGAAATTTGACCGATCGACATTTCGTATGTTTGTAAATTTGTTTGTCACCCATTTAAGACCAAACACATTGTTATACTTTCTTCCAATTTTGCAATAATGTTCCTTGAAGTGATTATAAACGCTGTATGAGTAAGGACTATTATTTTTTTATTCCATTTCAAGGTGGAGGCCGTTTCAATGGTTCAGTTTCGTGCAATGTTCAGCTTCTTTAAACAATTCTAGCCTAACAGTTCATATTACGAAATTTCACTCTAAAATTGTTCCGTACATTTTTGTCGTAACTCAAATGGTTAACTGTCATTTCGTCTGTTTGTTATGCAGTAAGGACCAAACGCTTTGTTGAGTTTCTTCCAATATGACATTATGTTCCCTGATGTAATTAAAAACGACGTATGTGAATGATATTTATTTTTTGATCCCGGTTCTTCTTGGACGCGAGGTATTTACTATTCACAGAGTTACTAGTTTTATTCTACATGAAATTAACGGTCAAGAAGCACACACAACAGAAGTGCTTGAAGTGAATTGTTTTTATTAGAAACAGTACGGCAGCAATATCCTGTAAACTATAATTATTTTTAATGATTAGTATTCATTATTTTAGGTAGTACAAAGGGTAGGAAGATGCTGTGCTATAGTGCAATTGGTCAAGGTTCTGGCTACTAGCTTGGATCCTGATAAAGTCATTATCCAATTTTCCTGAGCCTTTAGACTTTAGAGCATTATAGCTCTGTCAGACACCAGCATAAATGAGCAGCTGAATCAATCCTAAGCATCAATTCCCTTCATGTCCCAATTGTTTAGCATCCGAGAGCTTCAACCTCTAGGAAACCTAGGGTAAATCCGGGTGAGATGGCCATGCTTTTTTTAATGCTTAATAACTTGAAGGATTTTCAAGATAATTCGTGTGCAAAATGTTCAATTAGGTCCTTGGATATCACATTCTCATAGCATAATTTTTTATGGAGAAAAAATTTAATTTAGGGTGAGAAATCCCAACATTTAAAAAAATGGTGCGTTGGCCATCTCACCCGAGGTGTCAGGGGGAGATTGCCATAGGACATAGGGGTAGTTTTCGAAGGTAGAAAGTACAGGTAAAAAAGTAGAAATACTAGTTAGCTCTTCTCCAATAAATATATACAAATAAAATAAACTTAAGTGCCAAATAAGTTATCACAACGTAAAAATAAACATATTTTGGAAAACAGAATCAATTCTGAGTAACTGAAAAGTTCTGATACATTTCTGAAAAGATAACTAAACTCTACTGCATGCCACTACTGCATGAATGGCGGGGAAGGGCATACCATCTAACCTCTACATCATTTATCTCCGTCTTTCGACTTTGTTAGTTGATGACAGGAAAACGTAAATATGAAAAATAATACAATATTATGGAGCCACCTTTGGCATAGAAACATGAGTCCAATCCACTTTTTAAGCACATAAATAATTTTGAAAATGAATTTAATAATGTATTTAATTAGGGGTACACTGTCAAAGTCGTCTTTATTTACATACATCTTTCCGGATTGGATTTTCAAAATTGTTTCATTAAGGTATACGTATTAATATGTTCGTTTATGTCAATTCCCTAGCAATAAAAATAAATAAGTAATTGAGAAGCGATGGAAATTAGTCTTAAATGAAAATTTTTACATTTCGCGTTAGAAAAAATCAGAAGATCTTGAAAATATGGCTCTTAAGTTGTTGGCCAACTCTCCCGGAAAAGAAGTGGGCCATCTCTCCTATTTGTAAAGGTGAGATGGCCATACTCAGTAGTTAAAAATTGAAAAGTTTAGAACAGAACACGTAATACAAGTGAAGAATATAAGGTTCACTCATCTCACACAGTGAGTATCGTTTAACTGTTAGTAATAATGTCGGACTTCTGCTTATTTCATTCCACATACAAAAAATAAATGACCAGTTAGAAAACAGTAATGTTAAATCAATCGCAGATTTCTAATTATAAACAGCGCAGGTGTTCAACAATCGACTCTTAGTACCAAAAGCTTGCCGCCTACCAAGTTACGTTCAAATATGTTTATCGGCCTTGAAATCAGAGCGATTGGTCGCCTCCCCCGCATGGCCGTCTCTCCCGGAATTACCCTAAAGGTTACCGACCTATCCAAGGGGAGCACTTTGCTATGATTTAACTTTCCTAGCAAAAACCAAAACCTCAACTACAAAATATAATTATTTCACGGGTAGAAGATAATAAAATGTGTCCACCAAGATCCACAGTTAAAAGCACTCTTACGCTTCATGATCTGAAAAGAGATAATAATAAAATAGGCCTATGCATAAAAGTTAATGCACGGAATAATTACACATGGGAAATAACAGTTCAACGTTATTACGGTAAACCTATTAGAGTTCAACCGACGCGGGTTATATGAAATTAGTACTGCACAAAACCACATAATTCTTACTTTACCAATCGGAACAACTTATTCTCTCATGGAGGAACTCTTTGATGACCGTATCTATACGTGGCTTATTGGTAACTTGGAATATTAAACTTAATCACCAAATTTCATGAGGTAGTCCGAAACTAATATAAGTAATGAACTTGTTACACCTTCTGGGATTAAAAAAACAAGAGCAAGATCTTTTCTTGGCTTATACCAATCGAGGCCGGTCTAGCGTTCTGTGCCCCAGATTGATTGCGAGATTGATACCGCCCAAATTCGATGGGATTTATGTGTGCATAAATGTGACAAACTCATGTCTGTAGATTTAAAGGCAAGTAAAGGAATTCCTGAGGGACAAAATTAGGCCACACCGATGATGGTCACCAGATCTAATTTGCAATACAGTGCTGTCTTTAGATAACCATAACAACCAACCCTATACAGTCGAAACTGAGAGTTATTATTTCAGATCTTGTGATAACCAAATGGAAGAAATATAAAAAATTGTATCGAATATTGTAAATAATACAAAAAATAGTGTACGTGTGTTCAAAATATTAACAGCCTATACGTTATTACGCTCGCAATCTAATAATGAATTATCAAATTGACATGTTCGGAAAGAGCAACTGTTTCATAGCTAAATTTGTTTACTAATATCAGTAATCATAACTTGGCTCTAATCTTAAAATCAATGAGAAAAATTTAAGTTGAATAGCTGGTTTTCAAAAATGACAACGCTAACTTGTACATAAAAGTTCTTATTTTGTATAGAACAGTGCTCTTTCAATCTTAACTTATATCTTTCCTTTTATAATATTTTTTAAGGTGACGAATTTGTACGTCATTAGCAGTGAAAAGGTTGAGGATATTTTCTTAGAACAATATTATAAATATTACTGTGTACGATAGCTAATGAGTTCTTGAAAACAGTGAGAGAAAGTGATCTGTATTTTTGAAGAACCCTTAGCAATTTTTAAACATACCAATAGTAAATTTTTAAATTGCTTGTTAAGTTATAAAACTTGCTGCAGTAATACCACGAGTACTGACAGTTTTACTGGTAATTTGATTGAGTTTAATTGAGTTTCTTGGTAATTATCCCTGACCGAAGATCTCAAAAGCGTAATTAAATTACCCAAGATAAACTCAACACGAGCGGCGTTCACTGGATAATTCCACGCGAGTAAAAGGACATCTATTTTTGGATTGTTTCAAAGCAAAGAATGTAATACAGTAAACACATGTAAAGATCTCGCACGATATCTGTGCCGATGACTGTTACTCCCTTGAGAGAGACATGCTATTGTGCGAGAGAGAGGTAGCTTGGCCTTTACAAATAAAAAGGAAGGTACTGTTGTGCGAGAGAGATAGGTAGCAGGCCAATCGAAGCTACAGTCCCCACGAAAACATAATGCAAAGACATAGGCAATCGGCACAGATTTCGTGCGGGAACTTTACATACCAGTAAGTCGTCTAGCCTAACATTGCGTTCTACCACCTTTGGTCCACAGAATAATATGAGGTATTCCAGTGGCGCAGCCAAGGGAGGTAAGGGGGCTAACCCCCCCCCCCCAGTCTCCCAGATCAGAATGATTTTTCTTTAATGTACCATTTTCAATAAAGTTCAATCATAGCCCGCTGGTTCAATTAGTGATAAGAATGCAAGATTGTTTATTATATTTCACACACCATGTTTGAAATTGTTGATTGGAATTTGAAAATGAGGTCACTGTCCTTGTCATTCCGATTTATATCCATTCCTCTGCATAGGTATACACCTAAGGACAATGACCTCGTTTTCAAATTTCTACAACCTGGAGGACGTCTAGTGGATAGAGAAGCAAACTTGTCAGTTAAAATCAGCTGATGATGATAAGCTCATCAAAACGATCATCCTAACTTTGTAAGTTTTTACTTACAAGAAATGTGTGAAGATGAATATTTCATTTTTAATGAAAAATACTTATATCACCTGTTTAAAAGTTGATTATTTTCAATAATGATTCAATAGCTTTACTGTTTATATCACTTCCGTTTTTAATTGTAAACATGTTAGTATTTTATTCGTTTATTGCAATTTTTAATAGTAGAACATTAGTTATGGTTGGCCGTGGCACCTCTGGATCAGGCACAAGGGAAAGTCGCGGGTTTGATCCCCGATGAAGGCTTTCAGCTTTTTCAATGACCTAATCCTTCAGGTGGCACTACGGCCCTATGAGTGACTCATTCTCTAGTAGAAATAAGTGCCGGGAGCGGTCCTAAAAGGCGGCCGGTGCGTTTAGGATGACAACCTTTCCATCTTTCTCGAATGTCTCAAAATTCGGGATCCTCAACCTCCCGGAACCGTAAGGGCTCTCATGGGCTGTATAGGGATCACTTTACTTTTTTACAGTTTTAATCAGATCTTGATGACATTTTGCATACGTAGTCTACGGGCTTTTCCCCTTTATCGCCGTTAACGAAGTTTTTCCTTTTTCCTGAATTACTGAAAAGACAGAATATTGGTCATATAAACCCTGCAGCTAAAAGACGGAAATATAAATAGGCGTACCATAATTTGCTTAGTAGTGTGGAATAGTGTGTTGAAAATGTGTGTCACTGCTGAGGTGTGTGAAATTAATCGTGGAGGAAAAATTAAGATAATTAACCTCATTGAAATGAAAAAGAACAAATAAACATATTTATTACCTAATTTGTGTCTTTAGAGCGTTCTTAACCGCTTGCAAACTGATACTGACAGCTTCACAGCATACAATTTGAAAAAATTGTACTTATAAGTAAAGGTTTTGTTCTTCTTTTACTGTCTACTTTTGTTTATTACAAGCAAATAAAATTTTGAGGATATATTATCCTCTCTATGTGCTTCATGTAATAAATATAAAAAAAACACAAATTTTAGGCGTCAAAATCTTTGTTTAGTGACCTAAAATTCGTGGTCTACCAGTGACACAGTCATAGGCATTTTTCGGGTTTTATTTGACAAATGAAGATGCTTGATCAATTATGCCATTCTTCCTTTCACTCGCAAAATATGTGTGGTATCAAACTATTAAAGAATTTTTTTAATTGCAGGAATGCAAGGCATGATGTACACTCGTCCTCATCATTCCATCTTCGAGGATTGGGCTAAAACAAACCCAGGCTGGAGCTATGGGGAAGTTCTTCCTTATTTCATCAAGTCTGAAAATAACCTGAATCCTCAGCAAATGGATCCAGGTTACCATGGGTACAGCGGACCAATGACAGTACAACAGTTCCCCTCCAGACCACATTTGGCTGATGTGGTAGTGGAAGCTGGGGTGCAATTGGGGTACAGAAACGGAGATCTTTGTGGAAAGAATCAGACCGGTGCGGCAGTAGCGCAGATGATGGTGTTCGAAGGTCTTCGCATGAGCACATCTAAGGCATATCTCCGGCCATTTGCAAAATCGAGAGACAATTTGAAGGTAGAGAATATGCATAAGAACACTAATTTCTTTAGAAAAAAGGAATTTATTTATTTTCCAACTGGAGCTATGAAATTTTGGGATTACTAAGACGGCTTTGAATCATCTGAAAATTAAGCTGTTGTAGAAACTGTGGTAGGAATACAAAGAATACGCAACCCACATTGTATACAGTGAAATTTTAGGGGAAGGATGAGCTTTTAGCTAGCTTTTAGCTAGGTCATGCAATCACAACATGCACTCTGCTACATATTAAACGTAGCATGTGCCAAAACGTTTTTACTAAACTGAGTAAATTTCTTGGAATGTGAGTGAAATGTTCTGAAACATTAACGATGGAAATACTGAATACTTTAAGCGTATTTTTTACTAAGGGCATTGAGTTCTCGGATTTAAAATCGACCTCAGTCTAGTGTCACATTTTTCAAATGGGTCACCGAAAGGTTATATCTATGTAGACTATATTAGAGTATGTTCAATCTTACTTTGACATTTTCATTACATTATATGAAATAGAGTGACCTCTGTACTCTCATATGTTTCAGATCTTGGTACAATCACAAGTTACAAAAATCATCATCAATCCTGAAACTAAGAAAGCTGAAGGAGTTGAATATGTAGATGAGAATGGTGTATATCACACTGTGAATGCGCAGAAGGAAGTAATTCTGGCAGCTGGAGCAGTGGGATCACCACATCTGCTGCTACTGTCCGGAGTGGGTCCTAAACAGGACCTTAAGAAAGTTGGAATAAAGCCTATAGTGGACCTTCCTGGTGTAGGACAAAACTTGCATAACCATGTTGCAACATCTGTTTCATTCTACATGGACGAACAAGACACTACGGAATTGACTATGGAAGCTGTAAACGAATTCATCAACAACAGAACAGGAGCTCTGGCTAGCACTGGGCTTACACAGACAACCCTCTTCATGACTTCCAAATATGCCACCGATGGAGTACCTGACCTACAGGTACTTTTGAGATGTTGATATCATCAACTACATCTAAAGGTGGTAGGAAGCTTAACTTCTTCAAACAATTTATTTCTATAAATAATTTTTAAAATTTGTAGTTTCCTTTCAAGTCCAATTTGTAGTAAAGTTATTAAATAATCTGCCTTATTATTTCAAATAATGAATTTATATGCAAGATGCTGCAATTCGCTGTATGTAGCTGTTATATCCGTAAACTGTATTATTAGAACAGTTTTCCCAATGATTAAAAACTCTAAAATTTTCAATAACAGGAATCTTTTTCGGGATGTAAGCCGTATCAACGAGTACTTATTTGCCCGATGAAATCAATCCTCCCCATAGAGGCGACAGGATTCCCATTTTCCAGTGAAGTTGTGATAATATAAAGTTCTGATAAACAGCCTAAGTGATTATCCAATGCTGAAGTCAATGATCAAATGGTTCTGCTCATTACTATACGTTGCATCCTTCGTTAATGGTTACTCGCTCTCTCTCTCCCTCTCTCTCCCCCCTCTCTGACAGTATTTAGCAAACAATTCTTGATGTACAAATATATTGCATATGACTACTATAAAATTTAAATTTCAAACGGAAGGTTTTATACAGGCATGGGGAAGGTTGGGGACTGCACCTAGCACAATATGTCAAAGCACACGCTACCACACAATGCGAAACTATATATGTTTACTGTATTATTTATGAAATGTAAGGTTAAGAATCCTACTATGAAGATACTGTAAGACCACCTAAGAGCCCCTTTCAACCCTTGTATTTATTGCAAAATAACACTATCATTTATCACTGTGGAAAATTTATTCGGGTAAATCAGCAATAACGGTTACTTATATCACGATGCACATGGAACGCAATGAATTGCGAACAACTTGAATTAAGTATAACAAGATTGCTATATATATTATAAGTTACCACTCTTAGGTGGTCTTACAGTATCTTCATATATATATATATATATATATATATATATACACACACACACACTTTAAACACCATAAAATAAAGGCCACGATAGGTACAGTAGTTTCAAGTCTAAATAATATCTGAAAAATACTGTCGCATAAATTGATATACTAAGGTTAGCAATAAATTAAGCCCAATATTCTCTTTTTCAGGTTTTCTTCAATGGATACGCAGCTAGTTGCGCTAAGACAGGAAGTCAAGGAGAATGCTCTAGAACAGGAACCGTGGGAAACTGTGGGAAAAGGAAACTTGCTGCCCGGCCTACCAACATTATTCCACATAGCAGGGGTTATCTAACGCTCAAAAGTTCTAATCCATTTGATCACCCATTAATTTATCCACGTTATCTTCAAAACCAGAGGGACGTGGATATACTTGTGGATGGTGTGAGACTCTGCATTAAATTGGCTAACACACCAGCACTACAAAAATACAATCTTACTGTAGACACAACACCTGTCAAGGGTTGTGAGCGGTACAAGTTTGGATCAGATGAATACTTCTCATGCGCAATTCGCATGGAAACTGGTGCCGAAAACCACCAAGCAGGTTCTTGTAAGATGGGGCCAGTGGATGACCGCATGGCTGTCGTAGATAATGAGCTCAAGATACATGGCGTGAAGAATGTAAGAGTTGTGGACACTAGCTTCTTCCCAGTTATTCCCAACAGCAACCCTACTTCCGTCATTATTATGGCTGCAGAGAAAGCTTCTGATCTCATCAAGCATGCTTGGGAAGGAGAAGCTTTGGGAAGAACTCTATGAAAACGATAAAAAGAATCCAGCAGATTATAGTGTCCGAAGTATAGTCTAACTCTCAGAAAAACTTGTGTTGCAATGCTAATATACACACGATGTGGTGAAGATTTTAAAAATAAAAATGTATTTTCATTATTACGCTTGAAATATGACCCCACTTTACCCTACACTTCAATGGAGAAAATAATAAGTTTACTCGTTGAAGTAAGAATGGATTGAGAAGTTCCCTTACAATAAAACGAGCCAAACTCATATTTCGGCCACTTTATCCCCTGCCCATCAGATTTACCCAAAATATCGGGAGTTTATTGAATAAAGATGATGATAAAATGAATAAAATTATTTAATAAATAATAAAACCACCTTATTCCCTCATTAATGAAAGACAAAACCTGTGTAAAGATGCCTATGTTGTATTTTGACAGAGATCTTATCAGATTCGTATCATGGTTGATTAGCAACTATGCATGCACATTTCCTGTGGAAAATACTGAATTTAACCCAGAGGAAATGTACCTACAATGAATCTGGTAGCCAAATATAGAAACAAGAAAGGTTATGTAACAATAAAGCTTTAACAATTTTATTTCTTTTTCATCAAAATGATAAATTAGTTAACCAGGAAACACAAAATATTAAGATGCACAAGCAGGAAATTCAGAAGCAGATTAGGGTAATTTGTCCTCTAGTAAACAATCAATATAAAATTAAGAGGACTGGTAAAATTTGAAAAATACAAGAAATTAAAAATTAAACCTGATAGAGAATTGGCGCCCATCTCTCCTCACAAAAACGCAAAAACAAATCATACGGAAAAATGCAAAACTAATTTAAACTGAAATAATACGATAACAAGAAAGACACGCGAACTAATTAGAAAACTCGTGGGTGGAAATTAGTTTAATTGGACATAATGATTAAATGAAAATCGAAACTAGAAACGTAAAGAAAAACCCAGCAGCGAAATAGAAAACTCCGTTACCGGGTCTGCACTGCATACCTGTTTGATGGAAGAAGCTAAAGACACAGAAGCTACGTCAACATTGTCTTTACTGTACTGGGTCTCCTAACCAACTGCCACTATGTGAGCACAACATTCGTCCACCTCAAATACACGGCAAGATTAGAAACAAGTGGAAGGACATACGTCGTAACAAGCCAGTCGAAAAAAGTAAACAAACAAAACAGAAGAAACGAAAATTGGTTTGTGAGGAGTGATGTGCGTAAATAGCGGAAGAAACCTGAAAAGGCAAAGGAGTAGAGCACTATCCTTAGCCATACAGTTTTCCTTCCTGACACTGAAAACGTAATTTAATGTACTTACTTTTATTGAAGAAATTTATTCAGGGGTGAAATTAGTAGCTTTTAGAACTTTATCTTATATTTTTACCCCTTGCAATCAGTTCATTTTTATTACGCACAAAACACGGCAGCCATATTATAGTTCGGAGTGAAGTAGAATGAGCAACTGCAAAGCAGGATGACCAACTGATCTTCTTGCAATAAGGTAAGCAGTGGCAGGTAGATTCTATTTTAGTGGCAGTTAGGTTAGGTTAGGTTAGGTTGGTTTGGTTAGGTTAGATTGGTTAAGTTATGAACAGTGATATTAGTTTTGTAGGGCATACCGATTTCACGCATTTCGGAAATGTGCCATATTATATCTCCAGTGAGGTTTGTCGTGTTGGTTAATCTGTTTACCCACATATAATGGCCGTCAGTTATATGTCATTATCATGATTTACGTATTTTAAGGTAAGAGAATACAGGATATATTCTTAAGTATGAACCAATTTCACACCTAATTATAATCCTTGCACCTAGGGACACATTTTTAATGTTCCGTTTAGTAAAAATGAAAAGTGTATGGCTAAGGATACTCGTATAGGGCTGAACCCAAGACAAAGTGAGAGTGCTCAAAAAACATAGGTTGCACAGGGTCGATTTGAAAACATTCCTTGTGAGTTCAGTGACATACACTTTTCCAATTACAATTAGTCTTGTACGATCATCAATCTAATTACAAATACAAAATTGTTTAACAAACAGAGTACTAAATAATAATAAAAAAAACGAATTTGAATAGAAATTTACGTTTGGAGATAAAATAAGCTCCAGCAGCAGACTTCAAACAAGCAAAGTAACACAATACCTTCCGATTGCACAGAGTGATGTGTTGCAATTATCGAAGAAAAACGTACAAACGATCCTGTCTGCGTTTAGCCATGCTGTATTTTTACAGATATTTTAATTTGTATAGTGAGAGTGACAAAGCAATATGCAGGGTGTTGTAACAGAACCTTACTGCCAAGCTTTGAGGAATTATAGCTCACATTGAGGGAATAATTACTGTTTCTGAACAAATATTGACTGACAGATGCTTAATGAGCTATATATCCGAAAGTATGATCTCCGTTTTTGCTTTTTTTGGGGGACAGAGACAAATGAAATGTTATTTTTCATGCATCTACTGACAAATTAGTAAAAAAAATGTTTCTTTGCAGATTGAAAATTCACAATAAAACGTTTATTTTACAGAAAGTTGCGACTATTTACAATAACTACAAATTGCATACCCCGACATCTTTTAAACACTTTTGTCACATTGTCTATTGTCTAACTCTATTGAGGAAATCAGTTTGTGCTGCATTTGTTAAAAGCATTAAATTGTCAGTACATTAGAGCAGACGAACAGTTTACTTCTAAAATTTCAGTTATGCAAAATATTCTACTAAATTCTCAATACACGCAAGAAAGACGTGCCAGACAACATTTGGTCCTTGATAACAACTGAACTCTAAGTCAGCGGTTCCCAAACTTTTTTGTCCTGGGACCCACCTTCATCTAGAATTTTTTTTCGCGACCCACTACTACATAACGATAACAAATATAGGCTATATAAAATACAGCACATGTTTTTCATATGCCTTTCAATAGTTTTATTGTATTCAAATGTCCTGCTGAGAAAACACAGTTGAAATAAAAATGGTAAAGTTTATTTCAATAAAGAACCTTGTTCAACTAGTACATTTTATTTTAAAAAAAATAATGAGATTTGTGAAACTGTTGTTTTTTATTTAAAAATTAAATTAAATTATAAACTCTTTCCTTATATTGAAAACACGTTTAATTTTTCTCGTCCTTTTCGCGACCCACCGAAATTGCTCCCGCGACCCACCAGTGGGTCGCGACCCACCAGTGGGTCGCGACCCATAGTTTGGGAACCACTGCTCTAAGTGAACTATTATTCCTAAATGTTTTTCGGTGAGGTCCTGTTACACTCTGCATAAGACAAATGTCACGGGATGTCAATTTTTCTTGTTGGGTTGTGTACAGATTGTTCCGAAAGCAAGGGTTGAGTTTTATGTATTAACGAGGAATTCTTATTGAGACTCGAACAGCAGCATGTAATTATCGTCTAGGTTGCATTTTGTGGTAACGATTTGCTTGTAATAAGGTAAGTTTCATTAAGCCCTGATATAGAGTTCAAGGAAGCTGTAACATAACATTCACTAGCCTATTCCCGACACGAAATTGTGTTAGTCAAATCGTCACGCTTGTAGTCAGGTTTTCTGCGGTTGTAATACGGGTTAATTAAAAAAATAACTCAATTTTGGGTAGATCTGTGAATATTTCCTGATTCAGTTGGAAAACTAATCTCATCTGTAAACCCCCGGTACGGTGAAGCGGTTTTACATGGACTCTACCAATTGCGGGAGAGAATTAAAAACACGAATTTTAATGAAATTTTGCTTGATATCTGTGTGTGTCGGTATGTATTAAATTTCTAATAATAATAATAATAATAATAATAATAATAATAATAATAATAATAATAATAATAATAATAATAATAATAATAATAATAATAATAATAATAATAATAATAATAATCATCATCATCTAATAATAATAAAATAATAATCTTGGAGAAATTCAAGTAACTGGGAGCAATAATTACACATGCAACTAATATTAAGGAAGAAGTTAAGTATCGACTGAAATCAAGAAATGCTTGTTTTTATGCTATTCAGAAATTCTCGCCTTCTGTATAGAAATCTAAAAATAATAATTTGTAAGACCATTAATCTGCCGGTTGTATTTTATGGAAGTGAGACAAGGTCCCTTACTCTTCGGAGAACATAACCTTAGGTTGTTCAAAAATAGGGTACTTAGAATAATATTAGGACCTAAGAGGGATGAAAACGGGGATTGGAGAAAAGTGAATAATGACAAGCTTCATAGCCTGTACTCTTCACCGAATACAGTAAGGGTAATTAGATCACGGAGGATAAAATGGGCTGGACATGTTGTGCGCATGGGGAGGAAAGACTATCTAAAAAATATTGACTGAGAGACCCGAAGGCAAGAGACCACTTGGATGACCTATACGTAGGTGGGAGGACAATATTAGAATATATTTAAGGGAAATAGGATTTTCAATGTATGATTGGGCGGAATTAGCACAGAATAGGGTTGAATGGCGGGCTCAGGTAAGCGCGGCAATGAACCTCCATAAAATAGACTATATTCCTTTAGCTTTCATAGGAATTGTCTATTGCCATTGAGTAAGTAAGTAAGTACGTTAATACGTAAATAGAAGTAATAATAATAATAATAATAATAATAATAATAATAATGATAAAAAATAATGATGCCAGTTATAATAATAAAACAATGAGAATGATAATGCGTAATTGGTTTTTCATAAAAAAAACACTGTAAAAGTGCTTTATCTCGTCGTTCAAGAGAGTAAAAATTTTAAAAAATGAGAAAATGGGTTTTCAACACTGAACCATAAGCAGGTTTTAAAACCTGTCAGAAATAATGTGCAATAGGCCTAACAGAAATTAGGCCTAACATGTAATTCTCATGACCAAAACAGAGGCTTGGTTTTTTTTAATGCAAGCTAATTTCAACTGTCAGATCACAAGAATCTATAATAATGATTATTTTAATGTAAGGTAATTTCAACATATGAATACTGTAAAAACAGGAGAAAATTATGTTGCACAGTTGGTTTGCCAACAGGGAGGATAGGCCTGGGCGGAAAAGTTGATAAGGCCACTGACCTTCTGTTCATGATTGCGCGGGATCGATTCCTGGCCCAAATCAATGATATTTATGTTTGTGAAAAAGTGGCAATCCCATATCTGTAGATTTACGTATGACCCCATTGTCTGCACTAACAAAATTCATGCTCACTACCCAATGTTACAGACCTAATTAGTAGAGCACAACCATCGTTAAATAACCATTATAAACAAGTGTTTGGGGGTTAATGTATCCAATTCTTTGATCAACCTTCTGATTTCTTTTCACCTAAATATGAAAATATTTGTTTTAAATTAACTTTTGACTCATACCCTGTATAACTGATGAGACAACACATGAATTCCTGCGCGAGAATGCCACCGAAGTCACTCCACAAGATCATTTTGTTACCGCGCATCTTCAAACAAAACTTCTTCTCTCGTCTTTCCTGGTATAATAAATAATTTGGTTATCTAAAACAAATAAGACCCAGTTATCTTTAGTTGTCTTCTGTGGTTTGAAAATACTGTTTACCGATCTTTTATGCGTTGAACAATTTACTAAACCATAGTATTGGTAAATGCATCGTGAAATATGTATTCATGCAATGCTACTAGAGTTGGAATATCTTTTCAGCAGTATACAAGCGTTCATGTCATTATATTAAATACCTACATACAGCATACAAATAAAAATAAACATAAAAAGAAATTGAGGAATTGAAAATGGCGTTTGAGAAAGAAGTGCGCATGTACGAAAATATGGTAAAATATTAGTCTACAGTATAAATACGAGGGCTATTTTTTAAACCTCCGATGGGGCACAAAATTAAAACCACAGTGAAAATCAAAAGTGTTTTATTTGGAACATTTAGGTACACCTTCTAGCTACTTCTCTTCATAGTTGCGTTCCGATTGAGTCATTTGTCGTAGCGCGGTACCAACTTTACTATACTCTCTTCATAGAAGGAATCGTCAGCGTATTGAGAAGGGTCTTCACGACATTTTAAAGAGTTTTGAAATTCTTCGTTGGTGTGGAAGCACTGTCCTCCAAGATCTTGAGTTTGTTCGGGAAATTTGTGCGTCAATTGTTTGGATTGTTTTGATTCTGGATTGTCGTAACGAATCCACGTTTCATCCTTTGTCACGATGGATTTCAAAAACTCGTTGCCGCGCCGAGTGAGTTACATCTTTTTCGGCAGCTGAAGAAATATCTGGGAGGACAGTGCTTCCACAATAACTATGAATTTTAGAACACTTCAAAATACCGCGAAGACCCTTCTCAATACGCTGGCGGCAAGCTTCTATGAAGAGGGTATAGTAAAGTTGGTACCACGCTACGACAAATTACTCAGTCGGAGCGAGATTATGTAGAGAAGTAGCTAGAAGGTGTACCTAAATGTTCCAAGTAAAACACTTTTGATTTTCACTGTGGTTTTCATTTAATGCTCCATCGGAGGTTTAAAATGAAACAACCCTTGTATAGGCATTTCTAGTTGAAGGTAGAAGAGGAGATAAGTTATTTGAAGGTAAGTTTCTTTGGTTAAGGATACTGAGTTGTGATCTTTTTGTAATAAACAAAAAAAGAAAAGAAGAAATACACATTACAATGCTTCTGGTAAAATGCCTACTGCCTTACAATCCCTCCAGCAGAAGTTCATACCCAGGATTTTTACGTCTTGAAAAATAACCTCGGCAAAGTATAAACCCGTGACCTTTGGACCCAGTAGTAGGCATGCTTCTTCTGCATTACTTAGACCGACATAGGGTAAAAACGCAATGTTAAATAATTTTTAGGGATGAAATAGCGATGTTTTATGAATAAAACTATTAGGCTGTGAAGCAAACAATATGCGTAAATCGTGCTGCCATTACCAGAGTATTAACTGTGCGCATCATGCATTGAATTTCAGTGCATTAGGACTCATTTAAATCAGATATGGCACAATCATATTCCAACTGTAATGAACTGTCACAGCTCAATTTATTGATAGTGCATTCGTTCAGTAAAAACAGTCCTTAGTGAGCTATCACATTAGTTGGAAGTTTCTAAGTTCTTAATCAGGTTTCAGCATTATGCACTTCAGTAAGTAGATAATTATAATGGCGAATGTAGCATCTGATTATGTACACTTAGCATTAAATCTTGTTTCCATTATTGCTGGAAGGAGAAAGTTCGCAAATGATTGTGTTGAAGATGATAATTGATAAGTACTACAGAATCTGCTGGGAGCCTCTTTGTATATCTTTGTGAAATTTGCATGCCTGCATATGCAGTCACAAAGACGCCTTTGTACCCCTTAAATTCCTCCTTCCTTAATACATCGTAAGCAATTTTGTGCCCCAAGGATTAGCATGTTATATTGGAGATTAAAACAGAGTGTGCAAACCCAGATAGACGTATTTGCCACCGAGGGTTTAATCTGCCAGTACTTCTAGAAAGGGATGCAACGAGAAATTACATACGTAACTCACTCTCCCTGCTAACATAGCAGAAATGAGTTCTGAAACAGAATTACATCATTTCTAGGGAATTGTGCTTGCTTTTAATTCATTATTGAAACTCCTTTTCCCACAGCAGGTATTTTTAATGATTAACTCTTACATCTACGATTTCATCACTACATGCATCTCCCGAATACGTTGCAAGGAAGGCTATAGAGATATCCACTCTCGATTTTTCTAATTAATGATTTTGGTCGAAAATTTTCCCAATAAATCATCAATATCGGTAATAGTTTTCCCTTAGGCCTAATATTATTATGAACCAACATACAGAAATTGTGTATCGATTTACTGATTACAATCTATTGATAATAAAACGAATTATTCCGATGTTCAGTTACATCTGCAAACCTCCAAAGTTTCTTTCAAGCAATCTTGAATACTACAACCTAGTAAGAAAAATCCGACTAAGCCTGTTTATGTTCGGTCTCTGTTTCATTCCGATGCAGTATCCTCTATCATTTCTTCGGCTGTCGTAGAATCGTTGTAAATACACGAATGCTGACATAAGTAAAGCCTAGGTAGTTCTTAATAAGGTTAACAAACCTCTGGTTGTATGTAGAAGTATTACATAAACGTGACTGCAAATAAAACTACTGAAGAATACTCAGGAAATGAGAATGAGCATTTTTATTTATGTTTTAATATTGTTATTATGTGTTGGAAAGTAGATTATTTTTCAACTTACTCTACATGAGTTCTTAATTGCATGACTTTTGCCGTTACGAAATGTTTGATCTAGTACAAATATCACTTAATTTTCACAGATAATTTTCACAGCACAAATATCACTTAATTTTCACAGATAGTTATAAATCTAACCAGAATCCTAAACGAAAATACGCAAGATTCTTCGAAAGTAAATTCTTAATTAATACAAGGTCTTAACGTAATATATTATTACCAACCAGCAAGGAACAATTCTTCTCATAATCTATAAAATCTTGTAATATGTATTCTTATATAGTACACGTATATATTTTTATAATGCCTTGGATAATTTAGCTTTTAACTCAGACTTTTGGCTATGAATTCATATCGGTAGATTGGGTTTATAGGTCGAGATTCAGATCATAATTTCTTAATACATCATGAATTCTAACTGTTTTCAGTATTACTGAAGAAAGTGTGATATGAAATCTTCACATGATTTTCTCTAGGCTTTAAATTTTGACACAGATTTTAATCGCCGCAAAGATGAATGGCAGAGTGGACTTAACACCTACCCCGAACAATCCATTTTCATTGTCATTAACTGCTTGCTGTGGCCTAAGAAAGGTTCTGCGTCGTGCTGATCCCACACCAGGGATTCTGAATATTCTGAATATTAACTTATATTATGTATGATCCTAAGGTATTTCTCCTCTCCTTCGAGCATCGAAGTGTCAAACCCTTAAATGGGGAGGTAAATCGGTTTACAAAGACAGAAAGAAAGAAAGAAAGAAAGAAAGAAAGAAAGAAAGAAAGAAAGAAAGATAGATAGAAAGAAAGAAAGAAAGAAAGAACGAAAAACATTCTGAAATAGAGTGAGCTTCTGTAGTAATAATTTATGATAGTTGTCTAAACTTCATTCAAAGTCGTGGGACAAAGTTTAAATCTTGAGAAGAGTTACTTACACTTAACCTGCAGAGAATTTGGAAGAAAAATGGGCAAAGTCGCAATGTAAGGGGGCCTTTTCGCGATATGAACAGGCTTCCATGGACAGGTGACGTTTCTTGTTTCTAAGCGAGGCAGGATGACCAACTATGGTGCCTTGTATCCACCTTTGCATCCACCTTTGCATCCACCACATAGTTAAGTGCGCGAAGCGGAGGCGGTAGCCGTAGCGAAGCGCAAACGCATTTTTAGAATAATGTACTGTCCGTGCATTTAGACGTGAGCACTGTAAATACAATGCGCAGTGGAATCAGTCATCACGTAATGCATACTAGCAATACACTCCCCTTCCGTCCACCCTATGTCTGCGGCGCATGCAAGTGCTCACGTCTAAATGCACAGGCAGTATACGATACACCGCGAGGTGTGTCAACCTGTTTACGCACAATTATAGCTGCTCTGGCGGTATGACGTCACACCTCCAACGTCCAATAACGAGTTTCTTCATAATTTGAGGACAAAAAAATGGCGAAAAACAAGCAACTTTTAGCTAGATCGTGTTATAAAAGAAAGTGTATCTTTTAGGGCGGGTGGGTCGGACCGAATTCGTCGAGACAACATCTACTCTCCAGAGAACTATCTATAACAAAATACGTGTGTTAGGTGTTTTATGAAAAGAAAGATGGTGTTAAAAATGGGTCTCTCTACATTGCTATTTGTTTCAAACACACGTTTTAGTTCAGAATATACAGTACAAGTAAAAAAAGTAACGAGATGATCGCGAAAAACAAAATGTCCTTATAGTAAGTTTAAAAAAGTTTTTCCAATACAGGCCATGGAGGCCCAGAGGGTTCCAGCACGTTGAGACTACCAGATTTTAGACATTCGGCACATGAAGGTGGTGAGGTTGTCAGCCTTCGCACCGGCCGTCTTTACCCCAGGATTGATCCTGGTACTCATTTCTGTTAGAGGCGGAGTCGACCCCAGGGTCATAGTGCCACCAGAAGGATTAGGCCAATTGAAAAAATACAACGACCTCATCGGCGATCGAACCCACGACTTCAGGTTTGTAGCACAGCGCCTCAACCACTATGCTACGGCGTACCCCGTCCTTATAGTAGCATTCAAATAAAAGCAGTTTCCATGGTTCTGTCGCATCCTCTTAAAAAACACATAGTATTAGCATAAAATGTTGTTTGAAATGGGATTTTTTACGACCTTTACTGCTCATAGCCTAGTCACATATTATATTTAGTGAGAGCACAGATACGCCATTTTTGGATTCAAGGTTGGCCTACTGGTATCCCAAATCTGGATGCAGAATTTCATGATCGAAAAATGCTTTCTTTACCTAGGCCTATAATAATGACAAAATAGTATATTGCGATACAAGTGCCGTGAGCGATGCATACGGATCGAGGAAAGAGTTTTTTTCAATTTCCGAGATCCGTTATGCGCTTACGGCACGAGTATTGCATCCTATTTTTTGCACGATGATTATTTATATCAATTTAATTATATTAATTGTGATATTACCTGAAAACATTATGTATATACATTCTTGAAGATAGATGTTTTTTCCAGAAAGTGATTCGCATGTGTTTGTTTTTATGCGAACCGAATATTTGTCCTGGGGGGGCTTTGTCCATAAGCTTGTATTATGATGTGCCGTAAGGAAATTCATAACCGCACGGAAACACTTACCGCACATAGCAACAAGATTGCGTGTGGGAATGTCAACTTACGATCCACGGCAACAACATTCGTAAGTACCACTAATTAGTTAAGTCGTGCAAAAAGGATTTAAAAGTTGTCTTCTATATATCGTTTACCTCTATGCATTACAATATTCAGCCAGCTGAGAACAGACAGACCTCAAGACAAGTGCCTGGCAGGAATCGGCCCTTTTCAGGACCAGTTAGTACCTATGGTACTGGTAGAGAGAGAGAGAGAGAGAGAGAGAGAGAGAGAGAGAGAGAGAGAGAGAGTAAAAATGATGAGACACTGCTGGAAAAGGTATGGTTAGTTGGTTATATTATATAATTTTTGAATGACAGGGTGTACTTCAAATTTGGCTTGTGATTATTTTCGGCTTGCTAGAATTTTGTCCCGCAGGAGTTCTTTTACATACCTGAAAATCTACAGAAATGGGCCTGTCACGTTAATGATACATAAATGTTATCGACCTGGGCAGGGATCGAACGCGTGACTTTGAGCACAGGAAGTCAGCATCATACTCACTGCATTAGCCAGGACCGACAAGACATTAAATTGCACGACAAATTATAGTAGAAGTTTCTATTGTGCAAATACACCTTTATTTCAATGGAAGGAAGGCAGGACAGTATGGATTTTATGGGATCTTGCATGCAATAATTTCTTAACTTATTTCCTTCATTCCTTGTCAGCTCACGCCCATCTCATGTTCGCGTCATCAAATATCAAGTTGAAACTACTGGATGGTGCTTTAGGCTTGGTTTCCATCATTTTCCTCAACCTTCCCCCAAGTGAGAGGTATGAGATCTCAGCCCCTACAAAAATTTGTAGAGAAGACAATACTTTAAAAAGTTCTTCTGACACTGGGAATCGAATACCGGCTTTCCGTACCAACGCTCTACAAATTGAAGAAGCTAAAATTTAAGACAGGGTGACAGAAGGATGGAATAATTCTCCTATGATTCTCTGTAACGGTCGCCCTCACTTAAAAAGTTGGAATTTTACAGTCCTGTGAGGCACATTTGAACAGTATCTTATAAGATGGAGGTGCAAATATCATAAATTTGTCTAATTTTTGAAAATGTATTTGATGATGTTGATGATGATGAAGTGTTCGGCCCGGAGGCCAGACCTGCCCTGTGAAAGAGCCGTGGGGGGAAGCCCACGGGCCGGATGATACCGCGTAGGGTGGCCAGTTCCTTTCGCGGGATGGGAATGAGGACACAACACCCAGTCCTGACCCAAGAAGGAAACTTTACATCTTTGTAAAATCCCCGACCCGGCCGGGAATCGAACCAGGGCCGCCCAGGTGGCTGGCAGTAACGGCGGCGGACGAAATATTTTTAAAAAAAATTTAGAGAGATATTGGCAGGTTGTTAGCGGCACGAATGGACGTGTACAGGGATGCGAGTTACATTTGGTTTGCAGATGTCATTATACAGATCTAGAATGCCACCCAAACGCGAAAATGCCTTAACCGTTTTAGAGCTAAATTTTTATGTTTGTATAAGGAAACGTCAACTGAATAATTCCTAAGTCTGTTCTAAGTTTATAATCGATGAAATCAATTTCAATTGAAGAGCTAATATCCATGAATCACAATAGTAACAGGAGGAAAAAATTCTCACATATTACAAAAAATAGTCGTTTATTGGTCCTATATTTCTGTTTTTATACAATAATTTATATGAAGAATTTATACCGTACTAGCAGTGAAAAAGTTAATCTTTCCCTTTGGGAATTTATTTCATATTAGATGGAACCTTACTTGGAATGTGTATAGAGATAGTAAAGATGTTAGAAAAAAAACACAATTGAAAGGATACTGATAACAATAACACCAATTCAAAAAGGCAAACATGCATCCCACTGAAGCGATATTTGACTCACTACAACTTCACAGAAATCACATCACAATGATTAGAAACCATATAACGAAAAGCATTCATGTCTGTCCGATGGGACGAAAAGTATGTTCTAATGACAGTCAGAAACGGTATTCCTACGCCGGACGCTTTGATCATAGGCATGAGTCTTCTCGAGCTGTTCGATTTTATTTTACTTTATTACAATTTACTCATAGTTACATAGTAAGAATAGAAAAGTTTAGAAAAGGCCATGAATTTAAGACACAAGGCAGTCTTTTCTCAAAATTACTTCATATATCAGGAGCTATTTCATTAGCTCACTCCCACCAACACATTATCAGTTCCTTTTTTAAAAACTAAACATTGATAAAATGTATAAAAATGTCAACATGACTTCGCAATAGAATTGATTAACTACCTGTTTCAACTAAGCATGCATTAAGACCACCAGCTGTTCTTGTGAAATATATGACTAATAACACCTAACACCATTTCCACTTAAAGCAAGATAACGTTTTATACAAAATGTAACTTCATAAAAATACAATCCAGTCCATCAGACCTTGAAGAAACCTGGTGGAATGAATAACTGGAATTGAAGTTGGAATCCACAGGGCGGGTGAGACAACCAAACAAACCGATCCATTGGATATTGTGCTCCATTAATGGGATGATGTGAAATGAAGCCCTATGGTATCATGTACTATCACAGAATAAAAAAATGACTGGTAGTCAAATTTTACCACTTCTCACGCAGCTGGAGAATTTAAATAACTTTTGTTGATGATTTGAATTTCCTCTTGAGAATGTTTAGTGCTGTCTCGAATCTACTGAGACTGCGTGTTCAAACCTCAATGTTGCTGGTTTTTGTTTTGTTTTTGAGTGTTTGTTAGCGATATTTGCTCGCAAACACACACACGTTAATGTGTAAAATATATACCGGGTGTTCAAAAATTCATATTACAAACTTTTAGGGCTAGTAGAAGGGACTTGGTAGAAAATATTTCGAATAGGAACCCATGTCCGGAAACGTACCGTTTCCGCGCTACAGCCATTACAATGAGTCGGATTTCCCGGTGTTGTTTTGCAGGCGGGTAGGCAGTATATGACGTCAGAGGATCACCTGATGGCACGTGGCGTTTACCCTGGTGTGGTATCATGCCTGGAGTCCCATTCACGTGCATGTCCGTCAGGAACTGTGGTTTCATCACGATGGCACACCGCCGAACTTTACACGTGACGTCCGGGGACAACTGAACCGATGACTCGGGCAAAGATGGATAGGCCGGGGTGGTCCTATTGCATGGCCCCCACGATCGCCGGACTTAACGCTATTGGACTATTTCTTCTGGGGTCGTATGGAGAGTATGGTGCACGAGACTTTTGTAGAGACCGAGGAAGAACTGCTGGCACGAGTGATGGTCGCTGCACAAGAGATTAACTGGACACCAAGAGAATCGGGAAGTGGATCAATTAAACGAAGAGCTCAAATTGCTTGAAAAGGAAAAATTTAATTCAATTCTAATATGAGATGTGAAAATCGGATCTTTTTACATCCAGTCATCGTATTCACCCGGTTGAAACTATTATGCGTACCCGTATCCTCCTTAGCATTTGTAACGTACCGTGTTCGTTTCCCATATTGATTCGCGAGTTCAACCGAATGGGACTCACCAGGCAAATAGGTCTACACGATATAGGCACCGGTCATTTTCCTTAACTAGGATGGTATATCATACGTAACAGCCTATAATACCTCGCAATCCTCAATTGCCCGCCTTCTATTAGTTCATGAATTCCAAAGGAGAAATCCTTGTCCGTCCCTCTTCAGATCTCTCTAACGCCTCTGTTATAGGTTCTCAGATGAGGTAAGAAGGGAAATTTAACTAGATACTCATGACGGAAGAGCAAGGGAGAGAGAGGAGGAAGAAAGATAGGGAGATAGAAAGAGAGAGAGTTGTTCACTTGCCCAGTCCGGCACATGAATTAACTACCGAGTGTGGTTTCTGGGTATTGAGGAATGATATATGAAATGAAGGAATTATTATAGGTGGAGGAGACATTGGGAATGCAGACCCATTCCAGATTTCGCCTTGCTGCCCAAGGAAACCATATTACATTACCTGGTAACGGGATTCAAACCAGCTAGGTCTACCTTCCGAATGCGAGTCCATGGCATTACTTCTTACTATCGATTGACTGAGTAGTATTTTAAAAATCTTGAAAAGTGAACCTAAATGATAGCCATAAACATATATACTCAACTTACAGATGTATAGTTATGCAAATCGTACTTCTAAATAAAGGGGAAATCGGATTATTGCAACAGCAAAAAACAATAAATGTGGAATAAATGAAGTATGATTTAAGTCATGGTAAAATATTGTTCAAATCATGAAGTGCAATGAGAATATTATAGGAGAAAAATTCCTCCGGCACTGGGATTTGAACCCAGGACCTTTGGCTATTCGCGCCAATGCTCTACCAACTGAGCTAAGCCGGAGCTCAATTCACAGCGCCAGATGGAACTTCTCTCCTATGACTGATTGCCCTAATGGTCTACCTCACAGACAGACAAGTTATGTCATATGCAGTACTGTGAGGCACACTACGTAGTGATTTTTGTGACCGGGCTCCCACTGTTATTGTACAGTTAACATTCAAGATAGATATATAAGCATTCATGAGCCACAGATTATTGTCTCTGTTGGACACTACATGAGAATATTATAGGAGAAAAATTCCTCCGGCACTGGGATTTGAACCCAGGACCTTTGGCTATTCGCGCCAATGCTCTACCAACTAAGCTAAGCCGGAGCTCATTAGGGCAATCAGTCATAGGAGAGAAGTTCCATCTGGCGCTGTGAATTGAGCTCCGGCTTAGCTCAGTTGGTAGAGCATTGGCGCGAATAGCCAAAGGTCCTGGGTTCAAATCCCAGTGCCGGAGGAATTTTTCTCCTATAATATTCTCATGTAGTGTCCAACAGAGACAATAATCTGTGGCTCATGAATGCTTATATATCTATGAAGTGCAATGTTATAATATACCTGCAGTAAATTGTATGTGGCACAGAGAGATATGAAAATGTGCGATATGAAAGGCGGAACGGAATTAACATGTAATACTGAATACCCACACAATGCATGTCTAAAGTTCAGAAAAGTTTAATTTAATTTTTTATAAAGGATTAAAACCAGAAACTATATAGAAAGTGAAAAGTGTAGTTTATGGGACCTTTAAAGATAAACGATAAAATGTAATTTCTGCTCGATCATTTATTCCAGATTCCATATATCGTGTACAATAATTGACACTTAAAATATAACGACACTTAAGATATGGTCATTATAAACTTCATGAATAATACAGTGTAGGCTATATTATCGAATACTTCTCTTCAGTTTTCATTACATCTTTTTCCTACTGGGTCTGACATCCTATCCATCTACTCTGGCGTCAATTCCTGGCACGTCCATCAAGAAATTATCAACTATGGAGTGGCCCGATGTTGTAATAAAAAGTTCGTATCATAGCTGAAGAAATATATATATATCCGCAATAAGATATTAAGATGGAGAAGTGTCTAGTCCATGCCGTAGAAGGAACATACCTGGTTGAAAACACATTCAGATGACGTAGATTTTAGTATTTTATTTTGTTGTATGTTCAGCACCTACCTGTTTCCCCTGCCCTATATGATTCTACTGTACTTTGTTCTATTCATCATAATATGACCATTTGTTTGCATTAAAGGAATTTTTGTTCCATCATACTATAACACGCTTATTACGTGTGACGTAACGGTATCAAATGATAATATTTTTATTATATTGCATAAGTGAATCGTATTTTCGTCACGAACATTGTAACTAGTTTTCTACCTGTAATGTCCATTATTATTGAATAAATAAAAAAATATATCAATTACGATACAAATTTGCATTATAACACAGGTGTGATATTGATTATTATCGAAAACGGAACAATATTGAAAACTTCAGGAAATGAATCTTCGTAGTAAAACAACCTGTATTTGAAAAATAAAATAAATGTTTGTCTTAATTCCAATGTTATACTAAAATGAATTTATTTCCCATGTTTTAACGACGGGAGTGTACGCCACTTATGAAGTGTTGTTTCCTTTCACATCAAAATATTCCCTTCCGTAAAAGTTCCTTCTGAAGAGAACGTTTCGTGCTCTAAATTTTCGGCATGTACCTCAGTGCAATGGTAATTCCAAAATAGCAGAATAAACACGTCTAATATAAATCCTGAAATAATGAATAAAATACGTAAAATAAATGAATGGTGCAAAAATATGTTCCACAAACTTTCTCGAATGTACGCGTTAAAGGCTAGCACAGAAAAAAGTAAATTATAGGGTCAATTAAATTTCATTTATTGCATTTTCAGAAAACTAATAAATATCTAGAACGGAAAGAATCAGGGTCAGTCTTTATATTCAATGCTTTTACCGTGAAATAATAATAATAATAATAATAATAATAATAATAACCATCATCATCATCATCATCATCATAAGAATAACGACAGTAATAACTTGGGATTTGCATGGTTTCCTCAATCTTAAAGGCAAAAATGCAAGATACATTGAGATATAGCCGAACAATAGAAGCAAATGCAGCAGTAATGAGTTATTACAAAGAGCCTACTGGTAAATTTGGGTGGCCACGAGGTTTGATTTGAACCCAGGACTTCTTCCGTATTACCCTATACCACCTCGCTCTAATTGATTTTGGTGTGTTCATTACGACTGTGGTGCACTGTCACAACAATATCTAGATTATAATATTCTCGTTACTATGGGCAACAAAAGAATATTCATATTTTAATCAAAATCTATGTTCTGAAATTCGCATTTGTCATGTTTTTTCGTTTTTATCTTGGTACCTATTAATTTTATAAAGAAATGTATTTAACAAAAAATGTTCTTTTTAAATTTCTCTACAACTTTACTGTGGTAGGTTTTCATGTATCGCCTACTTTAATGGAGGTAGTCTAGAAAAATTGAAAATGGATACGAGCCAAGTACCCCCTAAGTCATTTTTGCAGAGAAACGGATACAGCCATATCATTAGTCATATATAAGAGTTTCCAATTTTAAATTTTTATTAAAATCGTTAGAGCCAATTTTTAAAAAATCAAAATTAAAAAAAAAGTTTTAATGAAAAGTCCCCTTAATATTTCAGTTATAAAACCCAAATTCTTGGCGGTTCGATAAAATTTCGAAATTTCCTTGATTCAAAAAATGAGGTAAATACAATGGACCGTTTATCCGCTGTGCTTGTCCACGGACGGACAGACGGACAGACAGACGTCATTCCAAAAACACTTTTTTTTTGTGTCTAGGCATCGTGAAACATGATTTACCGGTGTTATCTCGATTTCGATTTTTTGTCACGATCACAATACTTTCTCTATACTACGTATATGCGAGAAAGTAAAACGATACAATGGATTTTTTACTTACAGGATCGCTTACAGTGGTACAGAGGTACCACTTACAGTGGTAAGTGTAGTAGCCTATGTATGGACCAAAGCCAATCAGCAAAGAGGAAGTAGTGAACTTTGTTACGAAATATACTGCACACTCTCACCCCACATCATGACATCATTTATACTCTGTGCATTCCAAACTTTAGTCTCGTAAGTTTTTGACCCTACGCCGAACCCTGCTTATCACCAATAAAGGTTGTCATAGCAAACGTTGTTGCTACAGTGCTTGACGTCAAGCCTGCAGATGCTTTTAAATATGATTTTTTGCTCTAACGTTTGTTTGACAGTAATAATATAATAAAATACCCTAAAGTTACAAAGTTTACTATTTTATGCCCATATTTTTCTTAAGATAAAAATGACATCTCACCAGATTGTAGTCTTGCTAAATTAACAAAAACTCCTTGAACAAGTGATGGCAATATAAAGAAGAAAATTATTTTTACTAAAATCAAGCTGCTTATTTTACACAAGATGCAAGGTGCCTATCAGTCAATCCTTTTTGTGGACAATTTTAAAAATAAAAAAAAAAATGTATTGTAATTACAGAAATTTATGCAAAATGTTAGTTTTAAACAAATACGAAGCTTGAAGGGGTAAATGCCGTTTGTAAAGTTAAATTGTGCTTCTCTGAAGTAAACCTTGCATGATTAATCCCATACTTTTATCTTAGATCCTTAATTGCTATAAACTATTATGTTTTGCATATGATAACTTGAAAGCTAACCTTACTTGTAAACTGTAAGACTGTCTTCTACGCTTGTAATGATGTTCAAGATTTGAAAAAGTTTCATTCTGAAGCTCCATATCTGTTAAAAACATTACCTTTAACTATTTTTTACCCTCCATATTTGTTTGAGCCTGTTTCTCTGGGATCTCTATGCTTTAATGTACTGCTGTAATTAGGTAATTACCGGAGGTTAACGGAATTTAATCGAGATTGGTCCATGTGACCGCGGCCTATAGAGGTTTATTGAACCAACCTCAACTTGTGGTCATGATATTCTAAGCTGGCTTGGATACATCCCAATACAAGAACCACCTGTCCCGCCGAAAGCATCTCTAGCATTATATCTTGTATGCTGCTTCCAATAGATCGTGGATAATGAGCGTAAACTATTCTACGTCGGAGAGAAGCTTGAACTCCAGTGGAACGAAATGATTGAGACGTGACATGGATTTGTGGTCGAAACACGAGAGTAAAGACACTCTAGCAGTGTACTTTTTATTATGCAGTAACAGCTAGACCACTTATCTGTGAAATCATTACTAGGCGTATTATTATTATTATTATTATTACTATTATTAAATAAAATCAGGTAAACTGATATAACAAAGTGCCAGTATGCCTTTTTTAATCAGTGATAAACGAAATTATGATAGGTCCATACAGAAAAGTTATTTTTGTAATAGAACTTCGAGTTAAACTCCAAAAACAAAATGCGCTGGAAATAATAATAATGATGCAATAGGCCTACGATTCGCTGATATGTCTGTTTCAAGTTTAAAGCAGCCTTAAAGATTATGAATGAATAAAAAGTCAATATGAAATCCATCTGTCAGGAATTACATTAGGTATATTGCTGCACAGGAACGAATAAGAAAAATACTCACATTAAAATATAGCCTAATGTAAATATCGGTAGTCTACATATCCATAGAATGCATAATATAATATCAGTATTCAACAGCTAGTTGTTTTAAATCTTTTATTTACATAATTTACATTATTATTTAGCGCTGCACTGACATCGTTATGAAGAAACGAATCAATCAAGGCTGCTATCAATATGAATATACGATTGGCAATTTGTTACGTTATTTTAATATATTGTGGGCCATGGAAAAATATTCATTACAAAATCAATATTTATATACTCGTTATTTCGGTACCGGTCAACCGATTTGGCCCAATTTCAATAGGCTTTTACCAGGGAACGTCATAAATGCGTATACTAAGTTTCATGAAAATCCGATGAAGCGTATTTGAGTTACACGCGCCTTTGTGATATATTACCATAAAAAGGCAGTAAATTGGGAATTATTCCGGTACCGGCCAACCGATTTGGTCCGATATCAACAGACTTCTTTCCTTGGACATTATAAATGCGTATACCAAGTTTCATGAAAATCCGATAAAGCGTGTTTGAGTTATCGCGCCTTTAAAATAGACACTAAATTTGGTTTTACTCCGGTACCGTACAACCGATTTGGTCCAATATCAATAGGGTTCTTCCCATGAACATTATAAATGCGTATACCAAGATTCATTAAAATCCGATTATGCGTATTTGAGTTATCGCGCGTACAGACACTCGGATGGACAGACGGACAGACATTTTCCCGTCCCCACACACAGTCTCATAAAGTACCATACTGGCACTTAATAAACGCTAGGATTTTCTATTATAGCCGGAAATGGGTCACATTTCTACAGCTAGCCCTATGACGTTTCACAAATTATCTTATGCTAGTATATTATTTTATCAGGATTTTGTCAGAACATAATATGCTACAGCTCCTTTCTGGATTTTTGTAAAAATAGAATTTCAGGTAATCTATCCAGGTACAATCCACTGATTCTGTGGTTATTTTTTATTTATTTATTTATTTATTTAACAAAAGGTCCCAACGAGCCAATTGCTCACATTAAGGGACAGTATTACAAGGATGACAAAATTCAAAGTTATTATAATAAAATTGTTACAATAATTTACACAAATAAGTATACACAGTAAATATAATAGAAATATTGTTCACTTAATCATTTAATAGAAAAATCTTCAACTTTTTTTTGAAACTATTTAAGTTTTTTACAGATCTTATTTCCAGTGGAATTTCATTAAAAAGATTTGCAAGATAATTTTTCACTCCCCTTAGTCCATATGTAACCAATTCAGAATGCGTGACGAAAATATTTGATTTGTTTCTCGTGCCATAAGAATGCACATTTTCAAGAAAACGCAATGCAATGTTATTATGAACATGTCTGTTTACTACTTTATATATAAAGATTGCAGCACTATACTTTATGATTAATTCTAATGGAAGAATTCCTGATTGCTCATATAATACTTTGACTGGTGTTAAGTAATGACAGCCTGAAAGATTTCTTACAGCCCTATTTTGAAGAATTTTTATCTTATGCAAATATTTCTTTTTTGAACGTCCCCATATAAATACCATATACAATATGTAAGAGTGTACAAGGGAATAATAAAGAGATCTCATACTAGAATGTGATAATATTCCACCCAATCGTCGTAATACTCCAATTATCGGCGCAATTTTACTACAAAGGCTTAAAATATGCATATCCCAGTTTAAATGTTCATCTATTATTAAACCTAAATACTTTGCATTTGATACCTGCTGTATAGGTACATCATTTATTGTAATTGCAGAATTAATGTTTAGAATGATTGAAGGTTTATGAAATATCATAAATACTGTCTTTTGAGCATTTAGTGATAATTTATTGGACGCTAACCATTTTTCTAAGATTCTGAGGTCTTTTTGCATATTATTCATTACGGCATGTTTATCCCAGCTAAGCATTAATTTTTCATATGGATGGTTGAATGAGGGGTTGGTGAAACTTTTAATCATTTATTTAGCCCTGTGTAATTATGCGATATTCCTGAAGTTTTCCATTACGTTACATCTCTGTGTACTGTATTCTGGACCCTTGTGACCAGCCGTGGTGTTCCTGTCTGAGGGAAAAAAGTAATATGTGTTTGTGGCATTTTACATTTATTATGGAACTTAATGCTAAGTCATTATTTGTTTGTTCTTCTGAAGGATTCAATTTTTTTTCGATTCATATTTAGTTGTCATAAAGAGCAGTAAAAATCTACAATAAATAAAATATAATACAATAAATATACCTAACATAAATACTTAGAAAGACAGTATAAAACGATAAAAATTAAAATACATGGTCTAATAATTCCAATATGGAATAAAAGCTTTTGTCGACTAGTACTCTTTTGATAGCAGTTTCAAATTTCGTCAGAGGTAAATCCTTGTAGTTACCAGGTAATTTGTTATATAGAATAATCTAATGCCAGCATAAAATGGTGATCTCTCATATTTACTATTTTTGTGTTTTTCAGTAGAGAAGAGAGTTCCGTGTCGAGTACAGTAATGAAGGAAATCTTTGTTTTTAACGAAGTTTCATTCGTTTTGCTTTGTTAGAATTAATGTTTTATAAATGGATATACAAGGAACAGTCAGAATTTTAAGATTTCTAAAATAAGGTTTACAAGAATCTGTATTACTCAGTATAAAAAATATTCTAATTACTTTTTTTTGGACTATAAAGACTAAATCCATGGCACTTCCCCAAATGAATATTTCCTAGGTTAAGTGAGAATAGGCAAGGGAAAAATAAACTAATATTAAGGCCTTCTTGTCAATAAATTCCTTCAAACGTAAAATAGAAAAGCAAGCTAAATTGATTTTTTGGGCTACAAAATCAATCTGCTCATTCCATACCATTAATTCGTCAACATGCAATCCAAGAAATTTTACATATTTTTGAGCCTTCATTACAATGTTATCAAAGTAAAACTGGAATTCGTTACTAACAGACTTCATGTAGAAATTCAAACATACGGTTTTGGCAACGTTCACTATTAGTTTATTACTAGAGCACCAGTTTTTATATTGGAATGCAGCATTTTCGACTTTAGTAACAAGTTCTTTAGAAGTCCGAGCAGATACAACTATCGAGGTGTCGTCTGCATACATGAAAACATTACCATCAATTATAGATTCTGGAATGTCATTTACATAAAGAAGGAAAATCAATGGCCCAAGCACGGAGCCCTGGGGAACACCGATATTTATACCAAAACTATTAGTTATTTACCCTGACAATAATTTTGCGTTGCGTTAGATACGATTTAAGGAACTGTAAGAATAATTTATCTCTGAACCCTAGTGATTCTAACTTAGATGATGTTGTCCTTCCATACCTGTTTACAAAGATTCTTGTGGAGTCAAATGACGTTAAGACGTAATCCAAAACTGTATAAAAGACCTAGTAGTAACAATTTTTGTGTTTCATTAGCTAAGTAATTAATATTAAAATCCCCTGATTCTTTCCTTGCTCGTGTTCTTACCACTTTTTGAATTATTTATTATCTGGCATGGTTTGTTTCTCCAACTCAGTATTTGTAACTTACTAAAAACTTCTGGAAGCCATATGCAGAATGTGATGGGTAGCCGTACAGATAATATAGCCTATAAAGTTTTAGTATGTCTTACATCCTACATTTATACAGTACTTATTATTCTTATTATTAAACATTATCGCTATTATATTTTCTGATTGCGTGTTTGTATCTCTCTGAACAGCATAATTTAAGTAAGTAATTATATGGCCCTTGAGACTCAAATTTCGTACATTCGTCTTTCGAGGATGTCACTCGAAACATTTTATGTGGTTTTCCTATTGCAAGGATTGCTTAACTATAATAATATATTCGTTTGTTATTAATTCTTAATTTTCATTTTCTGTATTATTACTTTCTCTACCCATGCCATAGGTACTATACAGAGAGAAAGTATTATCATCGACCCTGAAATTCAATGTGAAGTTTTCAGTATAAATACATGTCTTCTTGAACCTACAAATACAATTTTCAGAAATAAAGCTGCCAGTCCTGTCTGTCTGTGAGTGTATGTGTCTGGTGAAAGATAGCTCGAAAACGAAAACTCGTACTGAAATGAATGTTGGGGTTAGATAGCCTGTCGTCCGGGGATGTGACAAGAAGATTGGCGATCCAGTTTATCTTACATTTACTGCCGTTTTACACGAAGATAACATAAATTTCATGGAAATTATGTTAATGGTACTCATAAACCAGCCATCGTTTACATAGGCGTAACGAGGGGGGTTTTGGGGGTTTGAACCCTCCCATTGATTAAAAAAAGGAAAATTGTACAATTTTTTAAAGTCTGCTTAAAAATTACTTAATAACAGTATAAAGCGTGGGAAGCTTAAAACTCGTTATTGTGCATCTTAATTTTTTAAATTTTCCGGGGGAGGACCCCCGAACCACCCTCTCGCTGGGGGGTATTCCATACCCCAAGATGTTATAACCCCCCATATGGTCGGCCTGGTTACGCCTATGATCGTTTATACAAATTAAAGCTTTACATCATGCATGGTTAACTATTCGTCTTGCTATGGGGCTGAAATAATTGAATACTGCTTCCCTGCAATACGGCCTTTGATTCCATATCGGGAATTCAAATGAGAAATCTTTATTGCTTTTGTTATGTTGAAAGTATCAAATGAGATTTTTTGAATTTCCGAATTGGAATGAAATAGGTTATTAAATTTGTATAGGCCTACATCGCTACAGCTGATTTTCAAAAATTAAAAATTTCTAAAAATAATTATAATAAAAATGAAAGTACGTCATCGCCGCCTGACTTCTAAAAGGCAACAGGATTGTAAGTGTTATTAAATAAGTCACTTCTAAAAAGTGACAGTTATCCGTTCTCACTCTTGACCATACCTGAGCAACTGAGGGAAAACCTTTTAGTACCCCACCCATGCTGTGACGTATGAAACCTGCTCTTCATGTTCAGTGTCACGTCGAAACTGTTTTATTCTGACGTCAAGGGCGACTGTAGTGGGAGACGTTACCCCACCGCACAGTGGCACAATGTGAACCAGTTGCGCACCCGTGCTCTTGACTGTGAACAGAATATTTTACACAATTCAGATTCATTTTCAATTTCTTGTCTACAGTTCTTGTGCAATGTTGCTATAACTCTCACTTTATTAATATAAGCTTCTATACGAATTAGGGTAAGGCTTCTCCCCTGTTCTATGTATGAACAGTGAAAGTAATTAATCTGGATCAAATATTTACACATTACTTTTTCTCTAGCCTTGATATCCTAAGAGTTCATAACCTGTGCAAAACGCCGGTTCTATATGATCTCGGTATTGGCACCTATCAACTTCCTATTTTCCTCTGAAAGCGTGATCCTAAAGAAACACGAGCTCTAAAGTGCCTGTGCCTATGAGTTTGTCTTCACTTCACTGAGTCTTGCCTGCAAACACTGCTCGTGTTTCTTCATATTTTCACTAAAGGACATGTGAGAAAGCAATAGTGGAGAGATATTGCTGTGCCAAGCTTCAAGGAATTCATATTAAATCCAAAGAATTAAAGATTTAAGTGTTTACTATCATGATGATTTTTAGGACAGTCACAAACCAACTATGTCAAAACACGAAATTCTGATTTCTTTCGTGATTCAGACTAGAATCTGTACACTGCGAAGGATGCATGTTTATGCATAATGTATTATATAGCGTGTCCGGGAAAAACCTAGAGTAAAATATTTAATTATATCTCAGAAACTAATAAATTTGTTTCGTGGTTTTCACACTCGTAACTTGGGTTCCGATGTTTATGACATGTCATATGTTTATCCTGCCTTCCATTCTCGCCGCAAATTCAAATTAAACATGAATTCCATTTTTGTTATCCTAATTGGATCGCTTTTAATTTGCATATAAAGTCATATTTTGGTCATTTTCATGATCTTGGTCATATTTCGGTCATATTTGTAATTTAACTCATATTTCAATTATAAATTCGATAAAAGAGAACAATTATGCAGTATGTATACCAAATTGTCGTCTTAATTTTTTTACAAAAATAGTCACGATTATTTTGGTTTTAATGTAACTGAAATGTGAAGGGTCAATAACAAGCAATAGTACAATTTCGTCTTAATCTTTGTTGTTAACAACTTCCAATAGACATGTTTTTAAAATATTTTCAGTTCATATTTGCAATGGTATTTGGAAACATTAATAGATTAATAGCCTTGATATCTTAAGAGTTCATAACAAAGTTCATTGCAAGTAAAACTGTAAATCACCTGTAAAATTTTTAAGAAGTGATTATCTGATTGGTTTAATGGGATGTAATAATTTAGTGTCATGAAACGTTTTAAATCGGAACATTTCTTTTTAGAAAAACATTCTTTTGTGAGGTCATATTTAGGATTTTTTAGTAATATTTAGTCATTTTTAAGGTCATATTTTCAGTCACATTTTCCACTTTCTTAGGTCATAAACTTCGGAAACTTATTGATAAAAAAAATGAAAAATTTTGTTTAGTCTATATTCAGTCTTAATATGAGCGTATTTTTTTGTGCGAGTTACATCCAGACGAAACTCGACCTCCTGCTACAAGCGTGAGAGCATCTCTGCAGTCACAAAATGACGCTTATATTGAGATTGAATATAGAGAAAACTAAACTTTTTGAGTATCTCGTTATGCGTGTGAAAACCGAGAAACAATAAATTTATCAATTTCTGATATATAATTAAATATTTTTCCACTAGGTTTTCCCAGCTTACTTTTCGGCCAGTTCATTACGTGTTAACAGAGACAACTATTTATTGTCAATGTAAACGTAGCTCATATTACATCATAAAAACTGGGCAATGCCATTAGTTAATTAAATAATATACGCACAAACAAAATTAAAACATATTCAGCCAAAAAAAATTAAAATGAATCCCACAATTCTATAATTCACATTACATCCAGAAGCTAATTCGTATTCACGCTCAGTAAAATCAAAAGGGGTACGATTTGTTTCCGCCAAACAGAAAACAAATCATACTACGCACATATTTATTAGATATTAAATTATTCACTAAATAGTGTTAGTACTTCATTAATGAAGTGAAAGCTGTCATTACATAAATTTAAGTTAATATTTATTTGCGTATATTTATATAAATCTGTGGCAGGGATGGAGAAAAGTCAATAAGTAAATGATACAGTCCAGTAACTCTAGCAAAAAAAAATCTGATGTGAAAATCACATAACGTCCTCAAGCTCTTAGTATAATATATTATTTAAGACATTCTCTTTATGTAAATCAGTAGTAAAAATAAAGTGAATGTCGTTACCACATCACATCGCAACGTAACCCAAATGAAATCTCTGGTTAATGCACTCATGTAACTTACTTCACTTTAAGCACTGCCAATGCATGTTTCTCACTTCAGTTTCTGTTGAAAGGCAGTATTGCTAAGAGCGCGTATTCTGAGTGGGTGACTTCTATCTACCCATCGGAGATTTTTTTTTTAGAAATATGTATCAAATAAAAGTTTTATCTATTGGTATAAGCATCCCATGTACAAAATTTAAAGAAAACCATTAGAACAGTTTTTTTCTTCTTCGTTTAAGTCCACTTAAAAAGAAGATAAAGTTGTCGCCAATCTTCGTGTCACATCCTCAGAAGGTAGCTACCCCAAATACATTTTTTTCATTCGATTTTCTGTTACAAGAGGCCGTATTGCAGAGAGCGCGTATTCTGAGTGGGTGGCTTATAACTGCCCTTCAGATAATTTTTTCATAAAAATGTTTTGAATAAAAGTTTTAGCTCTTGGTATACCATGTACAAAAAAAAAAAAGTTCTAGCCGTTTTCGAGGAAACATTGAAAAACGAAATTTTCTTCATGTAAAGTCCCCTTAGAAAAAAACATAAAGCTGTCGCCAATCTTCATGTCATATCCTCGAAAAGTACCTAACCCAAATACAATACTGTCTCACACGATTTTTAGTTGTGGAGCTAAGCTGTTCATACACACACCGACACACACACATATACAGACACACATACACAGGCACACACTCGCAGACATGTTTCCGAAAAGTCTTCACTTCTGCTATTTAGGCAAGTGGAGTATCGTTTTCTATGTATTTGTTTACGCTGAATCCAATAAAACATGACAAAGTGGACATGATCAATAGTTTAAGAGTTCTGGAAGTTTTTATGTATGAAAATGAGCAAATTTATAGTTAGTTCCTAGGTAGTAATACATCAATATATTGCAAATAAATCATTGTAAATGTACATATCAGATGTGAAACATTTTTTGACATATATCTTATTAAATTATATATATATATATATAGTTATATAATACATAGTATCTATTATATGAGATTATAAAAATAACATACCACATACTCGTCAAGAAGTTTGGCGTTTTCTGTCTGAGTTGGAACTTCTGCTTTGTTTCAAAAAATAAAATCAGTAGCCATGAAATTATTCCGAATTTGCAAGATGACATACAGATTTCTTATCAAAGTAACGTTTCTCATGCACTGATAGCTGAGAATGGCAAAAAAAAATTGTCTTGGAATTTATTACGCATCTCCCAAAGAAACTTCACTCAATAACTGTCGGTTTTATATACTTCACAAAATCTAATACTAAACAATAAAGCAATAAATTTGAATTCATTGTCCCCTAAATCAAGAGCAGCTTTGCAACGTTTAATACGAGTTCCTTATCACAAAGGGATGCAGACTTGGCTTGGTAATAACTAGGGGGCGGATTTCTATGACCTAAAAAATAGGATATATGCATGCATTTATGGCCTAAAAAACATTAAAATATGACCAATAAAATTTAAAATATGACTTTACCACTTACACAATGTGTATATATTTTTAAGTTTCATTATAATTAATTTTATTAAAATATAATATTAATTATTTACAATATATGTAAATTCTCAAAAAGTATTATTATAATGCAAAATTTACAAAATATGATATGAAACTTCAAAATTTCTTTAATATGCATACAAATATGCAAAAAAATATGACCTAAATATGCATATTCATACTGAATATGCTACAATAGTTGAAAATTTCCTAAATATGCAGTTATATGCACAATAAAAGCCGTTCCATTTTAACCAGAATGCTTGGAATCGGGTTTAAATTAGTCGGAAACTTGAAATAATGCAAAGGGGAGAAATATGACATATCATAGAAATCCGCCCCTAGTAATAACTAATCTCTGAGGAATTTGTTTGGGTTAAGAAAAACAACTTGTTACTTCCTGTACCAACTACCCAACCACCCACTCCTTCTATGATCAACAATAAATATGTGAGACACTGATCTGCATTTTATTAATTCTTCATTACAAAACTAACTTTTGACCTATAATGCAATATGTATTTAATTGTATATTAATTATGTTATATAAATAACTGAACTGTGCCCGTACATGGCCACTTGCTCATTATAGTAATCTTCTCATGTATCTTCGATGATATCTTTGATGATGTATGTAATAAGAAAATGAGATTCTACCTTTCCGACTTGTCCACATTGAGAAGAGAAGGATATTCCAAGAGGTCTATTTTAAATGTGCGGTAAACCAAATATTTTTCTCTCACAGTTTACATCCATCTTCCTGACTAGGTGTTAATCTTTCCCGGGAAGGAAACCGCACTTCAAATCAAAACCGGATACGGTTTCAACCACATTCCTCATCTCACTGAAACCCTGGAATTTTAAACTTTCATTCTGTGTCTATATACATGTAGTACTTGGTAGAGTCTGTTTCCCATAGGATGCTTATACAGAGGACGTAATTTAATGGGGTAGGTACAGCTTAACCTCTTCATAGAATCTATTTTTCAAAACAAAATCTAAAATTTGCAGCAATTTTTAAGTTTACATTGATGAAAAAAATATTTCAATATATGTTTTATTTTTAACGTTATGTATTTAAACTCTTTAAACAATTACACTGGACAACAAAACTGACCTTCAATTTTTTTTTTTTTTACACAAAACATATCATTTCTTATGTATTTTGATGTGCTGAGTTCAAATATGGCCTTTGTTTTTGTCTAGCACCCTCAGGTTTTTAGTAAATCGTATACTTACAGTTCTAGTCGTTTATAAATAAATCGTAAAGTCACCGTATTATCAAAGACTAACTGGTAATATTTTTTTACACAAAACATATCATTTCTTATGTATTTTGATGTGCTGAGTTCAAATATGGCCTTAGGTTTTGTCTAGCACCCTCAGTTTTTTAGTAAATCATGTACATACACGTCTAGTCGTTTATAAATAAAACGTAAAGTCACCGTAATATCAAAGACTTACTGGTAATATTCGTATGTAGAAGAATCCTTCATAATAAAATTATATTTAATTTTGTAAAAGTAACCAATTAACATACCTGAAAACATTGCCAGCTCGTTTTCAAGTCCATCCTCTACTGCTGTCAGTTGAATTTCTGCCGTTTGATGCTTCTTCTGCACTTTCCTGTGGTTTCTCTTTTGAGGCTCCAGCAGTAATCTGCAAGCATATTGGGTTTCCATCTTCCTTGATACCTTTTCTCCATTTCGGAAATATCTTGGTGGAATCTTTCTCCATGTTCATCACTAACTTGTCCTAGATTTGCAGGGAAAAAGTCCAAATGGGAATGCAGGAAGTGAATTTTGAGAGACATGTTGCAACCTAGATTTCTATAGGCTCCTAGTAATTTCTCAATTAATTGTTCGTAATTTTGTGGTCTAATATTACCTAAGAACTTTTCGCAAATGGTCTTGAATGATATCCATGCTTCAAGTTTCACATGATTCAGTTTACTTTCAAACAGCTGATCTTTCATTAGTTATCGAATCTGAGGCCCAACAAAAATGCCTTCCTTCAACTTAGAAGCACTGATTCTTGGAAATTTTTCTTCTAGGTATTTGAAACCTGCTCCAGATTTGTCTAATGCCTTGACAAAATTCTTCATTAGGCCGAATTTTATATGAAGTGGAGCCAATAAAATTTTTGATCTATCAACCAATGGTTCAGCCGAGATATTCTTTTCTCCAGGGACAAAATTCTTCCGGGGAGGCCATATTTTAGTGTCGTAATGTTTGAATTTATCACGGCTATCCCATTCGCACAAAAAGCAGCAATATTTCGTGTATCCGCTCTGCAATCCTAACAGTGTTCCAATCATTTTGAAATCGCCACAGATGGACCAGTTGTACTTGTCATACTGCACTTTTTGTAATATTAGCTGCATATTTTTGTAACTTTCTTTCATTTTACTGCATGGCCAATTTTCATAACACCACGGTCCTTACTAACTAAAGCAGTAAAATAATAATAAATAAATGTTATAATCGCTATTAGGTCTTGTTTACTATGTCATTCACTTTAACAGAAATTTAAGCATTTACAGCCAGTGCTAATTCAGAAAGCAGGCTTTCTTTTTGAAACTGAGGGTGCCAGAGAAAAACTGTTTGCATAATTGAATTCAGCACTAAAATCCACATAATAAACGCCCAATTTAATGCAAAAATATTTTTGGCTATTGTCCAGTGTTATCAATCACCTGTGTAATACAATGCAAGTTTAACGTTCTTTTTCTTCAAATTACTTTTTCAGAACAGTTTCACTGATAATTAAAAAAAAAAAACTACTGAACATAATAGGCTGTTATGAAATTTTTGTGAAATTTATCACATAGTCTACAAAAATTACCAGAACCATGACTCACTTTAAAATATTTTGCTTAAAGCAAAATAATTTAGGGTTTAACATATCTTGGAAATCTGTTACGTAAGTTTCAAAATATTATTTAATTATAAATAGAAAAAATAAAATATGAAAATGTGAACACTTATTATTTGAGTTAAGAGGGGAACACTAACTACTGACACAGAAAGTAATTGTCAATTTTAATAAATAAAATACAATTTTTCTGTTTTCAGTGTAGGCCTATATATTTGAAATTTTGCACGAGTCTTATGCACTAAGAAAATAAGAGTGAATAAGGTTAATTTTCAATGCTTTAAGCTGTGATTACACTTTGAAACTTGCGCCACGAATATTTAATAAATGTAAGGTGTTATTAACAACAGCCTGGGTCTGATATGAGCGGTCCATTAGCAAACCCGGCAATCTCCATTTTCATTATAGATAGAGATGCTAATTAGAGAAGGTTTAATGCCTTTCCTGCTGCATATCCAACTTCCTACATAAGGGAAGAACACAGATTTACAACACATACACTAAATATGTACCAGAAAATACACTAAACTTCATTAGAACTGGGTATCCTATCTTTTCTCAGAATGGATATTGCCGGATTTGCTAATAAAAAAAACTCTGTGGCGCTATATCCCTGGAGGGACTTGGCCTACCACCCGACCGCTGTGTCATCTCCCATAGGCAGATGGCAGGATTGGGGGCATGTGGTCAGCATGCCGACACCCACGGCCGTTAATGGTGGCTTTCTCGACCGGGATTTGCTAATAGACCCCTCAAATATTGTTGAGGATATCTCTGTATTGAAAGCTTCCATAGTTTTCTTGCAAGAAAAATTTTGTATATCTACATCTGGATTTCTGTAATAATAAGTAAATAAATAAATAAAAGAAAAATGTTTACGAGCTATGGGATTTGTCATATGCCACTCTTGGTCTAAAATATAGTACATAAATCTTGTTCCGTATAGGTTTCTACTATGAATCGCCTTCACCATTCACGTTTTATTTCATGGAATTCGCAGGCAATAGCAAATCTGTTTCCTTTAGGTCTCGCTGGTCTTGAAACCAATTACTAATGTTTACTATGAGATTTCGCATCGTCCAATCAAATGCATCACTGTTCTCTCTTTTGTAAACATAGAACCATGCAATTTCGCTAAGTATCAATGCCTCAGACATGAATATAAAACGTATAATAATACAGGTTAATAATGATACGATGGCAATGACAATAAAAAGTGATTCTGTGAACAGCTCTTCATCAGTTACAAGGCCACCATCTTAAAAAGGATTTAAAAAATAAAAACCCTTAAACATACCTCGCTTTTAAGTGCGAGGCATGTTTTTAAAGTAAGTACCGTTTAAATATTTTGCCGTTGCAATTGCGATTTTGAGCACACGCGATCACTTCCTCCATTCATTGGGAAGCCAGACCCAGTGTGAGCGACCGTCACTTTGTCTTTTCCTATTGTTAGAGCGTTTTTAAATGTCCAAAACAATCGAACGGCCCACCGTCAGGCCAGTGATTAGATTTTTGAATGCTAGAAATGTTATGCCAGCAAACATTCATCGCCAATTGTGTGAGGTATATGGGGAAACAATTAATGAGTGATGGAATGGTGAGGAAGTGGGTTAGACAGTTTAACAAATATTGTGAAAATGTGCATAATGAGCCAGGGAGCGGGCGACCGTCAATGATCACAGATAATTTGGTGCAAGCTGTGGAAGAAAACATCTCTTTCTTCATCTGAAGAAATTCTTTGGTTTAAAACAATTCAACGACGGTCGTGTTGTGAAACAAGAAGTGCAGACTTGGCTTTCATCACAGGCAGCATCATTGTTTGAAGAAGGCACACAAAAACTGGTTTTCTGTTACGACAATGCCTGAATAACGGTGGTGACGATGTCGAGAAGTAGTGTATGGTGAGGGTAATGAATTTAAAAGTATTCGAAAAATAATGTTTTGTCATATTTTTAAATTATCGGTACTTACTTAAAAATACGCCTTGTACTTCAAGGAACATTGATGCCAAATTGGAAATAATTAAAACAATGCGTTTGGTAGTAACAAACAGATGTACAGAGAAACATAGCCTACGAAATGCCGGTAAACCTTTAGAGTTATGTCAGAAATTTACTGGAATAAAGTTGTAAGAAAATTTACTTGAGAGTGAAAGTAGTTTTTAAATGTTTACAGCATGTACCCTTTGTTTAGAATCGTTTAAAGAAGCTGAATGTTACATGGAACGGAACCATCGAAAAATCGAAAAATTAAAATCCTTACACAGACGTCTTGTTTAATTACTACACGGAACATTCATGCAGAATTGGAATAAAATCGAACAATGCGTTTGGTCGTAACTGCGTTACTAACAAACTTAAAAACACCGAAGAGTTCGATTAGAACAGGACCTTGCTTCGCTCGGTCATTAATACAGTAACAGTAGTAGTAGTAGTAATAACAATAACAATAACAATAATAATAATTATTATTATTATAATAGCAATAATAGTAAAAATAAAAATGTAAGTAATAATAATATTTCCACAGATAAGTCGGCCAGGGTGGCTCAGTCCGTATTGCCCTAGCTTTCTCTGCCAAAGGTCGCTGATACGATCCTGGCCCAAGTCAATATTATTTATGTGTGCATAAGGCTGTCCGGATGGCTGAGTGGTTAGACCGTTCGCCTTACATTGCAAAGACCCGGAATTTAATCTCGGTGGATCCATGTGGCATTTGTGGTGGACAAAGTGGGGCCATGGCGCTACTGTTTCCCCTGCCATAAATCATTCCACTGTCGCTCCATTCATCATATTATGACGATTTGGTTGCAACAAAGGAATGATTATTAATTATGTGTGCATAAATGTGACAGATGCAAGTGTGTAAATGTAGAGGCGTGTAGAAGACCTCATCCGGGACAAAATTCTAGTCACAATCTGGTCACAATCCTAGGTTGCAGTACATACCCGTCGTTCAATAACCATAAAACCAACCACCAGGATAAACCAAGATAAGTAAATCACTAACACTAGTGGAATTCTCTAGAGAAGAACGACTATGCTATCAGAACAGCCGAACAAATAACAGTGCTATGTACCGAGGAACTGTGAAAATGGCGCATTGGGAGGAAGTAGAATCGTGAGAGGATTTTAACAACCAGTGCGTCACCTCTTTCTTGTCCCTGAGTGTACATTACATTCATTACTAATGTGATTTCACATTAAATGAGCATTAAAACACTTGACAGCAGCAAACAAGCCTCCCGCTTGTCCGCTAGGGACGTCACACGGAGCGTTCAACCGGCATTCCCCCTGTCCGTTTCCTTGTTGTACACCTACCCGTAATAATGGGAAATCCGTTTGATGAATTACTTGCTTTCAACTGACTGCGATAAACATTCTCATATATAGTGATTTCTCAAGCTTCGCATGCAGGCATTTTCTGGATACTCAGGACAACAGTAAGTAGCTTATCTTCTCATTAAGGTAGTGCACTGATAACCAAGTGCCAGTTATAGTACAGTGAAACCTCTGTATAACGAAGATCGATATAACGATAAACTGCAATTTTTTTTTTGTCCCAGCGAATTTCCTATCTAAATAATGTTAAATTTAATTCACTACAACGAAGATGCTGTTTTACAGAAACCCTTTTATAACAATACTAGCATGTGCCCGCGGCTTCGCCCGCGATAATTATTTCATGAATTAAAAATTAAGAGCATAATAGTTAAATCATTACATTTATTAACACCTAAATCGCATGGACTACATACCACGATCAGATAGCATCGACTGGTAAAAGCGACCTCAGATTCGAGTTTCTTGGCCAAGAAAACCTCTGTATAGTGAGATTCGTCCAAATAAAACAACGTTTGACCATATTTAGGGCTTACAACATTCAAGCGATCGCGAAAGTTTTGTTTTCAAGGTTTGACAAAAATAGCCAAAGCCAACTGTAATTGATTTGACATTGAAATGTATAACTGAAAACTTATGTTTTGAAAACGCAAAAAATGCACGTTTTTTACCCGTTTTTCACTCATAACTCACGAACGAAAACTAAAATTAAAATTCCGGCTTCGAGGTGCATTTTCCGACCCTTCAGCATACCTATGTTTAAAATTTCAGATCTCTGCGTTCAGTAGATTTCGCTGGACATCGAGGAGAATTCCTTTTATTAATATAGATAATATGAATTATAATGATACCTTCTCTAATTTGTCAAACATCCATTTAATTTAATCCAAGCCCACCTGATACCACTGGTAACAATACGTTCTGTGAATTTGTTTTGATAATTCTATGTAAAAAGGGATTAAGTATTTTCAAAAACATTTAATTTCTGGCATTCAGAATAAGAATTTTTCAAAATCCTTTCTTAGTGAGCACCTACATTATGCAACGAAGGTACTGTCAAAATTCCAAGTCTCTACCTGTTATAGTTTAGGCTGTACGTTGATTCCTGTCATTCAGTCAGTCATTCATTCAGTCAGTCAGTCAGGACAAAGCCTTTTATATATATAGAGATTTGGAGGTTGAATTGTTACTGCATACCAGTTGCTTAGTGCTATGGATGATAGCTGGTATCAGATTAGAGTCCTTCATAACCACCAATATTTTTTTCTGAGGGCCTGATAACTGTTGCATTTCTTAGAAATTCCCGAAAAGTAAGGTTCATAAGGGGCAGAAAAAAAGGATCACTGAAGCAAAAATTATCTCTAATGTCTGCAAAAACAAAAGTGAGTTCGGTTGCCATACCAACATGCCGAGCTTGTACAGATAAAACACCATAAGCATCACTGTTTCAGTTTTGCCTTAGTTTGGTGGTAATTTCGCTAATTTTTCTTTCCCTCTTCCCACCATCTACGTGTTTGAAATTTCTAGCACAAACCTAGATTAAAAGGGTTGAGTGATCCGTGATGTTACACCAGTCTGAATAGTAATTTTTTAGTGTGCGGGTGTAAATTTGCTATGGTTACAATTCAATTGAATTCAGTAAGTTGAATAACAATATTACCTGTTTTCTTTAAGGTTTGGATTTGTGATTCACTATTTTCCACTTCCTCACATGTCCGTTCCATGAATTATTCTGTACATTACACAGTTTTCTGCATGCAGTCTTTCCAATATGGATTATATCACAACCCTCAATACAGCAATAACCCCTCATATAACAATGCAATATGCTAGGACCCACACATATCGTTATATGGAGGGTTCTATATATTATAATACACGAGGAAATCTGTAAAAGATGCGAAAGCTTTTTCTCAAAGTTTAGAATGTACATTATTAATAAAGTGGTATCCAATTATTCATTATTAGGGGGCGGATTTCTATGACCTAAAAAATAGGATATATGCATGCATTTACGACCTAAAAAACATTAAAATATGACCAATAAAATGTAAAATATGACTTTACCACTTACACATTGGGTATATTTTTTTAAGTTTCATTACAATTCATTTTATTAAAATATTATGTTAATTATTTAAAATATCTGTAAATTCACAAAAAGGATCATTATAATGCAAAATTTACAAAATATGATATGAAACTTCAAAATTTCTTTAATATGCACACAAATATGCCAAAAATATGACCTAAATATGCATATTCATACTATATACGCTATAATACGTAGTTGAAAATTTCCTAAATATGCAGCTATATGCACAATAAAAGCCGTTCCATTTTCCCCAGCATGCTTGGAATCGGGTTTAAGTTAGTCGGAAACTTGAAATAATGCAAAGGGGAAAAATATGACATGTCATAGAAATCCGCCCCCTATTCATTATTAATATATTGTTCAATTAATAATAATAATAATAATAATAATAATAATAATAAACAGTTCTCTTGGCATTCATCTTCAAAGTAAAGGACATTAGAACACACAAAATGAATGTAATTTAGTATAGGCTATTATTAAAATTAACATGAATAAAATTGATTTTATTTTAAACACAGGTTGTTTATTGCACAGGTTGAATTTCTGCTTTCAAGGCTTGTTCCATGTTCGATATTAATCGATATCATAACAGTGTTATAATGGATTTCTATGTCACATGTAATAAGCGTATTATAACATGGTCAAACAAAAATATATTTTAAATTTTCATAAAACAACTCCTATATTAAAATTCTGAAGAACTTCTGCTGAAAATGCTGAAGATGGATAGGGTGTTCAGGTTAGTTACAGTAGGCCTACCTAAGTGAGAAATATGAATGATTTATGAAGTTTTGGCTATAATCGGGCTATAATTTGGTTGTATGGAAATGCTTTTTTAAGGACTGTCCAGCACTCTCAATCCCTTTGCGCAAGCAGTATTGTTTGCTGTAAATTAATACATTTTAATTGTTTGAGTTTGTTTATATATAAATATGTTATGGCCAATGTCCGATATCATTAATTCAGCTCTTCAAACATTAACAAGCTGTACTGGTCAAATCTCGCTATTAAGTGGAAGATTTAAATTCTGTTCAGGAAAGTGAGAATTAGCGTCGCTACTCCACTAGTGTCAAAAGTGTGTCTGAAACATGTATAGGCTATTATAAGAGTCTATATTTACTTGTGATAACAATAAAGTTAATAAGTATTCATGTGTTCTGACTTGAAAACTTTTTAAAATCAATATGATTGTACTATCAGAAATTATAAAGTTACTAACATAAATTACATGATCAACTCCAATGTTATAAGATCAGGCTGTCAGAAACATAAAATTAAAAACGGTGTAGCCTTCAATTAAGATTATTATTTGCTCTTAGTTACACTTTTTGAAAACAGTTAATATTCAATTTTGTTGTATTTGGTACATATTAATAACTAAAAGCTTCTTTCTTCCTCTCCTTCTTTCTTTCTATTAGCATAATCTCTCCCGTTGTAGGGACGTTTATGCATCCCACGCCGCCCGAGCCTTACAGGACCGCGACATAACTAAAAGTTGTGCGACTAAGTAGTAAAAACACCTGTTAGCCAACATGAACATTAATTCTTTACAAATAAAAATAAGGGAAATGAAAATAAGTAAGAAAATAAAGGTTTTCTTGAGATTCTCACACCATGCATGGAACTGCCCGCTGTTCAAAGTTCTGAATATTCGGAAATTATCACATATTACGGGCACAGCGGATTTGGTGGCTGAAGTTAAAACTGGCAGTTCCTTCGCGAAGTGATTAGTTTTCGGTCTTAGGCCTTAACTATGCTTGACTTAATTTGGTATTTTAAATGCATAGCCATTTAACCTTCTGTTACGTATTGTAATGATCTGACAAAATAAAATAGGAATTAAAAAAACAGTCATCCATAGTATAACTTCTTTGTTACAGATCTACGCCATTGTGATAATGTGGGTTATTATTGTATTTTGTTTGGCTACTGCAATGCATTTAGCCTACGAATTGGCTTATTAATTCATATTGTAATACTATCTGACATATTAAATAACTAGAAGCTTTAGTTTATTCATTTAAGCATAGGCTTAACGTTAAATGTACCAAAAATAGAGAAAACAAATATATTCAACAGAAAGGGGAGGGGAGTTTAGAAAACTGGGGGATAGGTATGGCATTGGCTTTTTAAAAAATAAACAACATAGAACAGTACGCTTTTTGGGTGGTATCCAATATTATCTTACTGTTGGACTATAAATATAGATCAAGCCATAAAATGTATTAGCCTACTCATTACCAGATGGAGGCTGTAATATAAAGTCACACTTTTTGCATTATGTTCCATGTTTTGCTTGTAATCTAGTAGAAATTCTAACCGGATCTTCTTTCCAGATAATGAGGAAAGACACACAATCAGGAAGCCGCTATCATAAACATGTCTCTATGTAATTTTACCGATGTTTTCTGTACTCGCGAGTTCCGGCATAAATTGTAATTTATCGACCTTCGTGACGTTCATTGTTATACTGGATTTCCTGAAAGTAAAGTAACTGCCCGCTCTTCCCTTGAATTGACGGTTTAAATAGAAATGTCTCACTACCTCTTTCATTTTTCTCCCTCCTCTCTCCTTAATTTTAATCTCCTTCTTGCTTTTTTTATCTGTCATTATTCAATCTCCCTGCATAATTTAGCGTTTCAATAATTCTGTTATCGGTTCTTTTACCCATTTCTTCTTTACCTCTTTCTCCCTCTACCTCACTCTCATTTCACTAGGTTATATCTATCTTTATTGCCGTATTCAATAATTCTATTGCAATTTATTTTTTCCATTTCTTCTCTCTCTTCATATAACTCTTCTTATTCCACCGTATTTATCTGCATCTATACATCCTTTCAACATCTCCAACTGCTATTAAGACGTTAATTCGTGCAAAATTATCTCTCCCTCTTTACTCAGTGCTCTCTAGCTTCTTGTTCTCTTCAACCCCCTATCCCTCTCATTCCTACGTATCATCTCCTCTCCACATTCCATTTTCTATAACGTTACAATACAATATCAATGGGCATCACGAAAGATAACTTAAGAATCTTACCGCATCATTTCTATTTTCAAAATTAATTTGGTAAAGATGTACTGATCGAAGTAAGTTTCGAACGTTGAATTTAAATGAAATAGGCTTATTTAAAATATATTGATAAATGAAAACGACGTTTTTATTCTGTTTCTGAGCGATCTCCTACAGGCTACGTATTTGGCAGGCAGATGAAAATTGTATTTATCTCTCCTTATTAACACCTGTCTTTCTTCAAAGCCGCTATTACTGCTGAATGCAATATATTTCTATCCCTCTCTACTTCTGCCAAGTTCATTTATTACTCTTGTAGCTTCTCTGATTTTCTCATTCCCTTTTGCTATGATCACTTTGTTAATTTTCTTCTTTCTTCCTCTAACATTACAGTCTCAAATGTTCTCTGCCTTCAATCCCGACAATTGCCAAGGAAGTTGAAAGACGGAATAGACGACGTGGTAATCGGCCAGGGATATGGGGCAAAGGATTTCAGTTTTGTTAATTTTATGTCAAAGTGAAGGTGGACACATGACGATGGACACATGACGATGCTTCGGGAATGTGGGCGAACATCCATAATGTTGTAAATCCTCTTTTTAGTAATTCGTTTGAGATGAAGTACATTTAACCGAACCTTCCACCTACGGGCATATGATATGATTTTTAAAAACTGAGTTGTATCATGAGAATTTAACAAAAAGGGGTGGTGTTTTTCGCAAATACGATATAACGCGAAATGCTCATATTGGTTGTAGGCTACTCTAGTATTTTCATTTTTCACCAGCAGTAAACCATTTTGTAACATGATCTAAAATTCCAACAAAAAGCAAAACTGACTCAAAATACGAAAATTAGACTACAATGCTTCCCAAATGCAAAATCGCCGATTTTTCAAATAAAACTCAGATGTCAGTCATAATTAGTAAATTAATTGCCCAGTTGGAGGACAGTTTCAAGTTGTGGGACGAGTTGTTAACTATGACTGCGCTGGAAAGATGAACTGGAGGATGATTACCTACAGATATGCAGGCTATTTACTTTTCGTTATGCTGGATTTGCATCATTATAAATTTCTCTTTATGGTGTCATGCTTCAGCCTGTACCAATTTCCTCGACTTTGTATGTTGCTTTGACCTATATTAATTTAAAATAAATGTACAGTTTACTATGTGCATTTTTATCTCACTTATAATTAGGGACCGGATTCTTAGGTTTTCACCTATTTTTTTCCTTACTTCCTAAACAAAAAAGCGAACATACACTTTTTCGAATCATGTCCATACGGTTCACCCACATTAATTCTGTGGCACCTAAAAATACCTAAATGGGGTATAAAAACCTAAATGTACCTAAACGGGATGTAAAACCTAAAATATCTAATTTAGGCTACTTTTTTGCCTTTTTTGTTTGTCAGTTGAGAAATCGATATTTATCGGAGAGACAATTTTTATCCGGTTGAAATTAATACCAAAAACATTTCGTTCAACCCAATGTCGTCTAGGATGACAGTACCGGCGTATTCCTTTTAAAATATTCGTACGAACAACCATTGTTGACGTCATGTGAGGTTGAAAGGACATTTTCTGTCTTCAAATGTATTCTAAGAGATAACAGGAAGAACTTCACAGTTCAGAATATCGAAAGATATTTAGTGATATACTGTAACCAGGAAATGTGAGGCAATCTTATTTTCACTGCTTCTTTTGATTGTTTATGCTTTCTTTCTTCAATTGTATAATTTTGTCCTAAAGCAAGTTTACACAAATTTAAGTCAATTTTGTTAAGTTAAACTTTACAAGTATTATGTATTGAATCCTATGTAGCACATTCACATTCAACCAATTATTCTACCCGAAAACGATATTTTGGACAAAAACCTAAAAAAAACTATTTCACCTAATGGAAAACCTAAAACAGTGTTTTTAAAAACCTAAAAATCCGGTCCCTACTTATAATCGTCTCTCGGTGTGAAAGCCGGCAGTGCTGAAAGCATTATAGTATCTCGCTCATTTTGAATTTGTTCAGTACAAACCTATAAATTCCGAAAGAAAAGAGATAATTTACAAATCCTAATAATCGTTAGGAAAGTATCGAGGACGGAGCCCCAGCAATAAGATGGAAGTGGGCGGAGAAAAGAGCAGGGTAGATGGGACTCTCACACAGGACGGACGCACATGTAACGAAAAACAACTTGGAGTTCGCTGGCCAAGCGTCGCCCGTCGTGGAGTGCCAGGTGGCAGGACCACTAAAACAGTGTAGCTCTAAGTTCAATTCATTGGTAAAGAACAGAGTGTAAAATGTCAAGATCCAAACGGTGCTGTCCAAGCAAAAACCTCTACACACGTAGAGTAGCTCACCATGTGAGTAGATCGAGCTACCCCTCTAGCAGCAGGCCTTAGCCCTTTATGGGACATAGTGAACTATTTAATTTCATAATCGTTAAATGCGGATGGAAAAAAAAAACTAATTGACTGAGCCAAGCGACCTTGACTGGACAGTTCGGCAATATTCGTCTATTTTTCTGTCACGATGTCACGACGAAACGCATTGTTCGATTTCCTTCCAATTTGGCACGAATATTACTTGAAGTCATTAAAAGTGACGTGCTATAAGTATTTTAATTTTTTTATTCCGTTTGAAGATTCTGACTGTTTAAAGTGATGAAGAGAAGATCTAGGTATATATTTTTGGACGCCAGTGTACTGTATAATGTGTGTACGCCAGTGTGTTGGAAACATACCTGATTCTTGACTACAACAAAGGCATTTTTACATGTTCCAGACCATGGCTAGCACTGCCTGCGGATGCAGTTTTGTCGACACCCCCTTCCTGGCAGGGGCTTGCTCATCAGCTAATTTTGCCTTCTTCATGGGCCTGGTGGAGCTTGTCTTGCAGAGGACATGCAACATCGCAGACCCTTGCAGACGACCGAGTATCGCCACTCGGGAAAATATAGCCACGCATTATGACTTCATAGTTGTGGGAGCAGGAGTGGCGGGTCCTGTGATGGCGGGAAGACTCAGTGAGAACCCCAACTGGAAAGTGTTGTTACTAGAAGCAGGTAAAGTATCTGCACCTCACCAATAACTTCTTTATATTCACCTCCCTTTCCTTCTATCTCTTCTCTTTCTTCTCGTTCTTCAACCATGTCAATATTTTGGCGTTACGGTCTTCTGAGATCTACTTTCTGAACTTCTTCTTTCCCAGCTACACTTCGGAGCTAGTTTCCTTTTTTCTTCTTTCTTTCTTTCTTTCTTTCTTTCTTTCTTTCTTTCTTTCTTTCTTTCTTTCTTTCTTCCTTTCTTCTTCTTCTTCTTCTTCTTCTTAAACCCAGTCTTCTTATTCTTCCTCTTTTCTTAAACATCTTGGTGGACTATGAGCACGAGACATCGTGGTGGCGGTGGCTAGCTTGCAAATTTGAGACAAAAGAAGATTCAACCACGGAAACTACTCTCAGTTATCAAGGCCTCCAGTTTAACCTTCCTAGTACCACTGTGGTCAATGTGACCCAAAATCACTTTTGGAACAAATACCTCCGCTGGTTTGAAAGAAAATTTTTGAATTCATCCCTCTGTGCCAACTGTATCCAATACCTTTTTATTAATTTTTATATTTTCAACACGTTCAAATGTATTAATTGTTTTTGCGCTGAGTACTATTGGAGTTAATATGACCCCAAACAAAATAGGATTTTTTCTATGAATGTAGGCCTAACATTATTTAAAAATGCTTATATACATAGTAGTCCTGTTTTAAGGTAGAAATATATGTTTTAATACAGTTTATAAAAAGCAATTTCAAAACTACCTATGTAGATTGTAAATTACTTCGTGCCTTTATGACCCCAGTAGTTCTCAGTGTAAAGAAAGTAACCTGGTAATAAATGGCTATCATGTAATCCAAACAACGGCAGAAACGTGAAGAAATCAGATATAAAAGAAGAATAAATTTTGTAGCCCGAAAAATTCACTCTAATATTGATCGTCATTATAACTAGGCGACGTTGACTATTAGACCACTAAAACCACACATTATTAAATGGAATATAGTCTATATCGTGGAATTCGGACTATTAGCTCATTAGAGTAGGATTACCTCCACAACGTCTCTGGGTTTTTACGTATATACCTTAGGAGCGAGTCTCACCGCTCGTAGAGTTCCTGGCTAGGGGAGGTAGCTGCACGCTGATTGGATCAGCTCTCCTATCCCACTCCACGTGTTGTCTGTCTCTCTCGCAGCGGCATTAACCCTGCACTCAACTATTATAGTATTTTCTACGACTGGCATGATGTTCACTCTCTGCCCAGCGGTAGCTTACTGATCTTACACGCAGCTAATTCGCGCATCTTGGTAACGAGACGTAACGAGAAGCTCGCTGGCTGGGTTTGGCTTCAAGGCCAGAGACGTTGTGGGAATAATCCAACTCTACTCGCATCTACTTAAGAGTGAGACAGACATAATTGTTTTTGTTTACTCTAGAATCGTAAACGGACAATACCTACTCAGACCACTTCCTAAATCGTTTCCGCTTCTACTATACGTATGCTTGTATATTTGTCTGTCTTGTTTGATCTTCTCTGTGGTCAGCACAGAGGAAGGATTCAGGTAAGCACAACGTTAGCCCGGCAAATAACTCTACTTTCACAAAGTTAATAATAATTGTATTGCAGGAGTGTAGGCGGAAGTATTATATTTTTTTCTGTGTTAAAAAATGTAATTGAAAAGAATCTCCATAGGTAAGTTTTTAATTGAACGAAGAAAATGTTGGTTTGATAATGCTGTATATCTAAAATTTCACGTGATTTTGTTTTTCGATAAGTTTACTTCGAGAACACACCAGGGTAGTTCCGGAAGGACAAAAAGAGCAGGATTGCAAAATAGTGTGCAGATTACATGTAGTCAGAGGATCTAAACTAGTCAATGTTTTGTACTGGAATAGCCTCTGACCGTTTAAGAAACATTAGGTAGTAAAATACATGATCCATTGATGGAAAAACTATTATGTCGAGAAGCAAAATCGGGTCTTTAGGTAATTAAAATTAAAAATACCAGCTCTTACACATATAATTGCCGGTTTACAGCCTAAACCCTACAGCCTGTATGATTCTAACATTAAGAAATTATGTTTAAACATTTTGATAAGAAAACTTTATTTCATTCCCATATAATAATAAGATATTAATTATCTTAATATTAATTATTAATTTAGTAGAGTATAAAAAAAATTATGAATTCAAATAACGATGAATGCCAGTACAAGCTTTTTCGGCAAGTTGTCATGACTTGTGATGATGCATCAAAACTGCACGGCCTGTTTTAGATATTAAAGTTTTATTACTATTATTTTCTAATCACACATCTTATATGACAGGTCCCCCGGAGCCCACTGTCACCCAAGTTCCGTCGTTCTCTATAAGCGCCGTAGGTTCAGCGCTTGATTGGAAGTATGTGACGGAGAATTCATCCCAAGCCTGCCTATCAACTGGTGGGCGATGTAAATGGCCGCGAGGAAAAATGGTATCAGGAACTTCTGGTAAGTAGCCTATATTAATGAAAGTTTTTGTGATTTTTAATCCTCTTTTTTGTACTTCCTGTTGTGATTTCTCTGCAAGCAGTTTTTAAAATAAACTATAAAATTATTCTAAAAAGATTTTATTCAAAGAAAAGATTATGCAATTTAAAAATAGTACATCACGCAAAGATAATATAATGGCTTTTAATAATTCTAGAGTGATAGGGAAAAGCGAATATGTCAAAATTTCAAAGTTTCAGGAATGACAAAGAAACAATTAATTTCCACGGCATTGTTACACTATTTAGTTCAGTGCACCAGATATTTTTACATCACGCAAAGATAATATAATGGCTTTTAATAATTCTAGAGTGATAGGGAAAAGCGAATATGTCAAAATTCCAAAGTTTCAGGAATGACAAAAAAACAATTGATTTCCACGGCATTGTTACACTATTTAGTTCAGTCCACCAGATATTTTTACATCACGCAAAGGTAATATAATGGCTTTTAATAATTCTAGAGTGATAGGGAAAAGCGAATAAGTCAAAATTCCAAAGTTTCAGGAATGAAAAAAAAATTATTTCCACGGCATTGTTACACTATTTAGTTCAGTCCACTAGATATTTTTACACAGTATCTTATACTATGTAAAAATATCTGGGTGGACTGATCTAAATATTGTAACAATGCTGTGAATATAAATTGTTATTTGTCTCTCCTAAAACTTTGGCCATTTGACTTATTCGCTTCTTCCCTATCACTCTAGAATTATAAGAGTATGTTTATGAAACGAGCTAAGCAAATTAAGACTGTTTTTGTTCGACCATAATTTAATATTTAGGTCATGAGATTTTAGATTCATAAAGAAAATCGGCTAACCGTAACAATCGGCTGTTATCAAGCTGTCTTCTGTGATAGATGGCAGCTAATAGCATACGCTAATTGTTCTTGGCCGTTTTCTTTAAACGAAAGGATTTTTACGAACTCAATTTAATATATTAAAATTACGAAGAACAGTGTTGATCATTTTTTAAATACAGATTGTTTATTACGCAGTTTACTTTGCTGCTTTCAAGATTTCAAGATCGTTCCGTGTACGATAATAATTTTCTACCTCACCTGTGTTTCATGAAAATTTGTTTCGAAATGGATATCATTATGATACTGCTATGTCACATGTAAACAGCGAATTAGGCCTTTAGTCTGGTTGAACAAAAACGTCATATTAAGGCTGGTGCAAATTTCACTGTGGGTCTACTAGAATATGTTTAAGTAATAATATTATAATGATTGCTTAATGTTCACCACTTCAATTTAGCTTCCAGTACCGTGAGTTACTGAAGAGTTTTTTTTCTTGTCTCTTGTCTCTTTCTTGTCTTGTCTTGATAACCAAAATTGTCTCCAGAAGCATATGAAATGCTGATAGGTTACTATTAATCCAACAAATACACAATTTTCCTCTCTCAGCAGAGGTAACTTATATAGTTCAATATACGCACAGAAGACATGAGCGCTGATATAGCCATGAGAAGAATCGTCACAATCATCATCATCATCATCATCGTCTCCAACTTATCACCATCACTCTAAATGGTCGTTATCTTTGTAAACAAAAATCCGTCATCTTCATTCTCGTTGTTTCTTCATCATTAAAACATCTACTGCTGCTAATCATCATACTGAATCAATTGTATTATCAATTTACCATCATCGCCAATGTCATAATCCTAACAATAGTTGAGATTTTCTTCACCTAAATCGCACTAAGAGTAAAATAAAGTAATCGTAAATTTTGTGTCACAAATATATTTAACTCAAATATAAAATTTTATCTTTATACGATTTTTCTTTCTCGAGTTATACTGTTCAAAAACACGTGCACACATAGACATGTTTCTGAAAATACTATTTTTGGATTCAGACGACCTCAAAACGTATATTTATTCCGCCCACATGGCTGAGCGTCTAGACTGCTCGCCTTCCAACGGTGGAACAAGGATCGAATTTCAGTAGATCTATGTGGAATTTATATTAGACAAAATGGGATCGGTTCATGTTTCTTCGGGATGCTCCCGTTTCCAATATGTAATTCCACCGTTACTCCATTCATCTTAATATGACCATTTGATGGCAGTAAAGGAAAACGTACGTTTATGTTGAAAACTCGACATTGAATTTCGGATCGAACACAATACTTCCTCTACCTATGGTAGCCTACTTATTACACGGATAGAGGATGTAAACATTCATTAAGATGCCTAAACCTCTTTAACCTTGAGGTTGTATATTATTTTTTATTGGTACATACCGATTACTTTTCTCAACCTACAAACCAGTAATAAAAATCTGAACACACATGAGAAAGATTGTGCACCATATTTTCCACTATTTACTTCTTGTACGAAATCTGAAGGCAGGTTCTTTCTATTATCTTAATTTCGAAACCCTTTTATGTAGGCTATTTATTACCTCAATGACTCACTGAAGTGGAGAATAGGCTATCACTTTAAAAACAGCTCCTAAGTCAAACATTAATATTATTGTGATCGTCAATGAATTGAAAAGCGATACCGTACTAGCAATGCAGCAAATGTTGTATTACGTTCAGGAATCATATTCAGACAACATTTTTACAGGTATAGATTCTGAACTGGCTTAGAAAATGGACGTGATTATGATCATGCAAGCACAGAAAATTCCCAGGTTTTTAAAAAGAAATTTAATGTTGACCAATGTTTACAATCAGAAGAATAAAAATATCAAATCTGTAATTTTCCATCTCTTGCAGTTTATATACAGACAAGAACGAAGAAATTTACTACTTAACGATTTGCATTACAGGGATGCAAGGTTTGTTCTACACTCGCGCCCACCGATCCATATTCGATGCCTGGAACAAAACCAGTCCCGGTTGGAGTTTCGAAGATGTGCTGCCCTACTTCAAAAAATCAGAAAGAAATCTGAACCCTGATATGGTTGACCCTGGATACCATGGGTTTGATGGACCCATGCCGGTTCAGGTGTATCCCGAACATCCCGAGATGTCGAATGCTGTACTTCAGGCTGGTGAACAATTAGGATACAGAATCGGGGATGTGAATGGAGCAAACCAGACCGGGGTAGCCAATCTCCAGATGATGCTGTATGAAGGCATGCGCATGAGCACTTCTAGAGCTTATCTTAGGCCTTTTGCAAGGGCAAGACACAACTTAAGGGTAAGTGCAGATGGGAGCAGTTCCTCCTTGACTATGTACAGTAGGGCCTACATAAGGTTCTCTGAAATATTTATATAAGCATATCTTTTGAAGTAAAAGAGTAAGTGAGTGAGTGAATGAATGAGTGCGTGCGTGAGTTAGTGAGGAAGTGAGTAAGAGAAGAGCGATGGTCTTCAGGCTAATATTTATGTTTCTTGCGTCTTTTAGGAAGTAGTCTGGTGAAAAATAGGTTAAAATGATGAAAACTATAAAATATTCATATTAAGAACACCTGTTTTTCATGAAATGAGTCGTATGTAATTTTTTTATGTTGGGAACAATCCAATTAAGGTCCGTGATTTGTAAAACACATTCATTAAGTAAATTATTTTGAAATAAATTTTTTAAGCATTATTTCACATTCAAATAGCTTTGTGCGTTATAGTGTGGCCCTATTTTCTTGCAATTTTATACTCGTGTTTCTTGATGGTGTCTGATGATACCCTATTCACCGAGAGTTTTCTAATATAAGTTAGGGAAGTTAGATTTCTATATTCTATATATTTTTTATCTAAAACACATTAAAAATTAATACTTTTATGTAAGCTATCGTTTATATAAAAAAATTAAAATGATTTAAGGTTTTTAGGTGAACTTCAAAAACATTTAAGTATCTACTTGCGCAAGGAACATTTTTTAGTTCAGTTCATATATTTGTTTATTAAAATACAAACAATTAATTATCTTATGAGTTCAGATATAGCTTCAAACTTCTATGTCGAGAGTGATATAATACTGCTGCAGTAGTGTACGATATTTCAACGTTACATTAAAAACTGTATTATTATGGTATTTTAGTATTATCACAAGATAACGCTCCTTAAATACAGCGGGCAACGCTCCATTAAAGGGTTCAGGAAAATCGATAGTGACAACAGCAAAGAAAGAATATATATATATATATATATATATATATATATCGTTTGGAAAAAGTACTCTCAGTTTTTGAACAGTTCAGGATAAAAAATATTGGTCCTACATTTTTAAATACATAACTATATTTCTTTATATCTACGTATCTATATATTTTATACTCGTATTTTATACATATCTATATTTGGTGTTATCACTTATACTACATTTTCCTTTTCCCTTCATTTCGTTTCTTTCAGGTATTAAATAGGGAATGCAACTTTGTTTCTGGCATATTGCACATAACGATATAACTGGATAGTATGGGGTCGGATTGAAGCCCTGACATGATTACTTGATGACACGATTATTAAGTTTGCAGAGTTTTTTTACTTTCCATTTTTCTAGAGAAACTTCTAAACTTAAATCAGTTTAAATATCCATTATTGGTTTCTATTCAATAATTTTCATACCTAGTTATAGGCCTAACTGTGAAGTGATGATACTGTCACTACTCGTGATAGGAAATAGTAAAATTGAACCAGAAATGATAAAAGTGTTGGAAAATTTAGATTGCGAAGGAAGTGATAATGAAACTGAAGATTTATCTACAGAAGAAGATCCAAAATTAATAATGGTCCTCAAAAAACTGAACCATCGTGTTCGTCGGAGGAAGAGAAAATAAAAAAAGAAGTTGCAAAACCGAAAGAGACGCTATAAATAACATGATTCCAATTTTTCATACCTCGGCGTCAGGTCGTGTTTGGTCTAGTGTCGTTCCAAGCAGGACTCTAACTTTTGCTCAAATGTAGTAAAAGGAAAAATGAGAGAAATAATTCTAAGTGTGGAATATTCTTCATGCAACTTTCAAGGGAGCTTGTATAATACCCCTCCCCCCGAAAAACAGCTCCCCAATCCTCAAGCTCTTCAGGCTGGCGTGAAAACGCCTTACATGCGATGGAAGGAAGAAATCTGCAGAATCTCCAAAGCAACCAAAAGAAAAGGTGCTAACTCTGCCCGCGTGAAAAAGAAAGAAAAGTAAGAACACTTCGCAACAACTTCAGTAATATGTGCTATCCAGATCTTATGAAGATTCAGTTTGACAGCTATTGATGCAATGGATGAACTGATATGTCATTACAAACGTTGTGGATTGTGTGTGTAATAGATAGGCTAGACTTCGGACTTTTAGGTTGCCAAAATTCAATAGGTGCTTACATGCTTAGAATATTTTGGAATAGTCTATAAATTTTTAGGAAATAGTCTCTAAAAATTGGAAAATAGGCTCTAGTGTAATATCGTTAGTTCCAATTAAGTTGCCAATTTTCTTAATTATAGTACAGAATTATATTTATTAATATGTCCACTCATCAGTAAATAATCAATTATGATCTAACAACACAGACATACCGGATACGGAAATATTCCGGCCCATATTACTCTCACTGATGTGTAGGCCTATCAAAATTTCAAATACAATAGTAGGTACGAATTAGAAGACAAAGTTCATTAAGTAATAGGCCTACAAACAATATCAATTAATTTCTTCCAATTCTCATTCATAATTGCCTTCAAACTAGTGTTTTTGGTATTGCCGATTTTTAGAGGCTAGGCCCACTAAAATATATTGTATAATTGATAACTAAAATGTAAAAAAAAAAAAAAAAAAAAAAAAAAAAAAAAAAAAAAAAATTGGAACTTGAAGAGGAAAATCATGCAAATACAAATAGGCATTGTTAAGCTATAATTAGGCTTAGGCTTAGTTTATAGGAAAAAGGTTTCTCGAAAATTCATGAATTTAAAATATTCACTGACTGTCGCAAATATAGTTTTGTGTAGCATATTCAACAAGTCTATGGCTTATAGGTTCATGCAAGGCGAACATTTTCTTTAAACACACTCTCCAATCTGCTGCCACCTCCTGCTACCTTATTTACATGTAATTGTAAATTCTACTGCAAATTCTACATAGTTGGATCTGACCACAAACTAAACAACTCTATAAATGGTAAATACAGGCGACCTAACAATGACATTGTATACTATATGTTGAATATGAGGTTTTTAGTTCATGCATGGAGCCACATAATTAGACATATGCTGAAGAAGATTTTTCGTGCCAAAAAAATGAGCATTCAGGAATTACAATAAAAAATAAATAGCCTGATAATAATACTACTAATAAAACAGTAATAATAATAATAATAATAATAATAATAATAATAATAATAATAATAATAATAATAATAATGCTTTATTTTATCTAGTAGAATTAACGACATTGAACTAGACAAAAAAAGAGATACATGTAACCTAAAATTTATTACTTAAAGTTTCTTATAAGGAATTATTACACAAACATAAAAGAGTAGTGAGAGGGATAAAAATACGCAAATGCAGAGGAAAAAAGCTATTATGAATTTTACGAAATCGAAATTTCATATCCATGTTGATTAGTTGATATTATTAATAAAATTGCAGGCCTTCAAGTTATGATAACATATGCTAATTCTTCTAATTACAGAACAACAATCTAAAATGTTTTCCGGAAGACTTTTCTCAAGTTTTCGGAGTTCTAATTTTCTGAATTACCATATATTAAAAATTACATTCAGAAGTTTCTTCCCGAGCCCCATCAGGACAATTCAATTTGGTATAGTTTTGCACATTTATTTTATTAAGTAAATGAGCTTCAATTAAAGGAGAAGAAATAAATTAAAGTGAGAGAAAATTCCCTTGGTGGTGATAATGTGACAAAGAAAGAATAAACAGAAAGGGAAAAAAAACGTGCATGTGTAAGTAAAATCAGCTAGAAGCAGAGCATTTAATTCGACGCTATTTGCACGTCTACTTTATTAAGCAAATGGATTTTACTTCTAAAAAACAAACAAAACTGACAAAAATGTCCTTTGAAGTGATTCTTTTAAATTAAATAGTGAAAAAAGGTAAAAAGCTTGTTAATGTAGAACCAACCAGACAGAAGATCGTTTTAGCTCACATGCAAGTGAAACCTTAAAACTAATTACATAGTAGAATATCCTCTATTTTTAATTTATTGAAATTTAGTTTGCACATCCTTTAATAAATCGTGTTGAGACAGGAACCTAATGGATGGTTTAAATAACTGCAAACGAACAATACTGGAATCTGCTCACGCGTGTTTGTTAGTATTTGCTAATAGGTCTAACAGTTATAAATGAATATACTTCGCTAGACCATAGTAGCATTCAATTACAGTAAGAACATAAAATATCAACATTTTACCTGTTTACCTTTGCCTTACATATCTTGTTATATTCTTTGATAAAAGTAATTAATTACATAATTTTCTATCAGTTTCCCTTATCATTGCATATCTTTCGTTAAAAAAATCCTAATTCTGATATTTCGTTCCGCAAAATTATAATTATAATGCTAGGCTATTCCAGGTAACCTGTATTACGTAAGTTATCCTGCATAGCCATCCATCTTAACGTACAGGTACTTATTTATAAACACTAGATGATCCAGGAAGAGTTCTTTAATGTATTTCTTGGAACTGATTTAGTACTTGTTTTTTTTATCATAGAACATTACATTCTAGGGGCTTCTTGATTAAGATCAAATCTACAAATCATAGGCTGGAAGGAATATTGTTATTGAGTAAGTCGAAATATAACTGAGGAGAGGCGTAAGAGGTTTATTGATGAAATTAAGTATGGTTTCTGGAACTTCTTAAATTTCACATTTTCTAAATCCCTTCTTATCTTTTCAGAACTTACAGCAGTGAATCAAATTAATATGTTCTCTTACACCTTAAAAATCACCGGGACTGTGTTGAAAAAAAAAATTGTAATTCGTTTGCAACTATTTGCGTAAATATATATTTCATATGCGGAAAGTTGACTACCCCTCGTATGCGTTACCTAAAACCCCGTCTGTCTATTGTATATACAATCAATATATATATTTTTGTATTAACTTAATAAATAAAGCAGGACTAAATATTCATTCCATGAATTCACATTTTACTATAGGCAATTCCACGATATGTTACAAGTTTGTCGAAAGATTTGCAAGTGCGAAGTACGAGTGAATTTATCTGAAGAAACTTAAAACCTCAAAAAATCAAATAGCTGTTGTGTTAAGAAGCAGTCGGTAATTATGTAAATCCAACAGGAAGAATTGCCTACAATCCTATATTCTCTAAAACATACCAAGGAGGAAACCAAAAGCTCACTGACTCGAAGCGGTTTGCAAGGAATAGAATTTATTGAGGTTTTAATGAATGTACATTTAAATAGTGTCAATTTCCAAAGAAAATGTGTTATAAAACATGTTCTTGTTGTGTTAAATGGCATATCTCATGGATTTATCTGATGAAACTCGTGATCTCGGTGGGATTTATCATCATTCCAAGTATATAAATAAATAGTAATTACTTTCTTACTGGTGTTGTTTAAAATCAAATCACCATTGTGTCTGTTGTCGGATTACGGTATATCAATTGATTCCTCAAATTATTTTGAAGAACATAATTTATTTGTCAACTGACAGTAATTGAATGTGCATTGACTAAAACACAATTTTCAAAGCTTAATATTAAAGGTAATGAGATGTTTGACGTACCGGTAGCCTGATAATCATAGCATGTTGATAGTGTGACGGTTCAGTAACCGAGCTGACGTATCATCAGGTAAAAGCGCATCCTTATGACCCAACATGTTAAGATAAACATGTTATAAGATAAAGGACTGTGATTGGTCACATCCAAGGAATTGTTGAACATTATTGGTCATCATAAAATACCTGTCGTACGAATGGAATAATCTTTGTATACTGTTTGTATAATGTTTCCGTAACCAAAATTAGTAAATATATATATTAGGGATGGGTCGATACCAGATTTTCTCGATACTCGATACTCGATACCGATACATGATTTTTTCCTCGATACTCGATACTCGATACCTTCAACATTTCCAGTTTCAATAAATAGGTACATTAAAAATTAAAATTTGAGAGAATTGTGTAATACCAACTAAATTAATTAAGTATGCATATTTAATGAGACAAAATTTAATAATATCAGTAGCGTATAATTGTTTTTAAACTCTACATTAAAACTAATATTAGTTTTTTAAACACTCCACTTACAAGTTTTTGTTAAAATATACTAGCATTCTCACTTAATTACAGAATTTCAGAATTACAAAAGTATCGATTTTTCTGAAGTATCGTTCGATGCCGATACCATGCAAGTATCGAGAGTATCGAGGTATCGAAAGTATCGAGGACCCATCCTTAATATATATGAAGGAGAAATTTCACTGATGATCATTGTTTTTTTTTTTTTCACAGGTTCAGACAAACTCGCAAGTTACTAAAATCATAATCCATCGCAAAACGAAGAAAGCTTATGGAGTGCAGTACGTGGACTTTAACAACCAAACTCATACTGTGTACGCCAGGAAGGAGGTAATTCTCACTGCAGGAGCAGTCGCTTCTCCTCAGCTTCTCCTGCTGTCAGGCGTCGGCCCTCGTCAGCATCTGCAGGAGGTCGGAATTGATGTGGTAGTGGATCTCCCCGGAGTAGGACAAAATCTCCAGAATCACGTGGCGTCCGCTATTAACTTCTTTGCAGACGGAGAAGATACCACCCCTCTCACTTATGACGCTCTCATGGAGTATGTTCAGTACAGAAATGGCAGTCTTGCCAACACGGGGCTCAAGCAAACTAATGTCTTCATGACTACGAAGTATGCGAAGGATGGCATTCCTGATATGCAGGTGAGTAGTTTATACAGAGTGTTCTGAAATCCCTATTAGAAATTCCAGGGTTTGTAGGAACCCGGAAACGTACAGTTTGCGTGTTACAGTTACAATAAATTCAAAGTAAATATATAATTCTCACGCTTACACTGGGTATAAAGCGAGAGTAATATAATGATTTATGACCAGGGCTTGGTCTAGGGTACATATGTCAAGAAGGTTAAGAACGCCCAGACCGTTGCTTTGTGTAGGTTTAGCGAATTCGAGGTAGAACGTGACGTTACTCGTTGCCTCAACATGTAAACATTCATAGAAGGGCATAAAATATTTTTTTACATTTACAGTCATAAATACATGCATTACATTTCCAGTTTATAAATGATTTGCTTAGCATTATGTGTTTCAATTTACGTTATAATCTACATGTTTTAATAATCTGAAATAATTTTTGACTTCTGACAAGAAAAGGATATTTATATTGATCTTCAATGTCTGATTTTGTCATTGAGGCCTGCCTTGAATATGTAATTTAATATTTCCCATGTGCCTTTTGCTATTACAGTATTTCACAAACAATCGAGTTTTACCTGTCCGTAAGCCTTTATCTTTTGTGCGCAATTTGCAAAATGCAGTGTTGCTTCCTTTCATATACAAATATTCCCTTCCGAATCTAAGTTCCTTCTGAAGAGAACGCTTCGTGCTCTAAATTTTCGGCATGTTCCTCAGGGCAATGGTAATTCCAAAATAGCAGAATAAACACGTCTAATATGAATTCTGAGATAATGTATTAAATAAAAGAAATAAGATACAATGGATTCTTTACTTAAAGGATAGCAAGTATAGTAGCCTATGTATCGACACAAGCCAAGCATCAAGGAGGAAGTATGAAACATACTGCACGCCCTCACTCCACGAGTAATGACGTCACTTTTCTTCCGTGCATTTCAAACGATGGTTTCGTCAGTTTCTAATCCTACATCGAGCCCTATTTATGACCCAATTACGTACAAAAAATATAATCAAGCATCGTTTGAAGTACAGTACAGAAGAAAAATGTCACGAATTCAGTGATTGGTTGTTTTATAAATGTACGTAATCGAGCCAGGAATAATTAAAATTACTACCGCCTTATCGCTGGCAGAAGCAGGAGATGTAAACGATTTTATATATTTTACTGCATCTGCAGCACGCAGACTATACGTCTCCGGACAAGAGTTTTTATTCCAACCTAAATCTATTTTCCCTAGAAATTTGTAATGGGAATTTCCGAACAATCTGAATATGAAATCAGAATTGACCTACTACTTCACAACTTTATTGTATAGAACGTGTTTTAGTATTCGCCTTCTGTTTACAAATAACCCTAAAACCTTAGAGTAAAGTAATTCCTGAAGTAAAGTCCGTAATTCTTGTATTTTATGTATTTCCCACGGCTGAGTAGTAGATAAGATCCCATGGCCTTAATTCCATCAGGATAAATTAATAAATAAAAATAAAGTAAAATAAGACCACAACCCCACAACACAGGTAAATATGAAATTATATTTATTGTTTATTATGTTATCTACCTGTATTATAATTACATACTATGGGTATATGAAATACTGAAGAAATTTGGCAATAAAGTTGGAATTTTCGCCATTAATATAATTTATGGCACCCTGAGTCCGAAACAGATATCCTGAGAAAAATGCTGTAGGCTAGTGGATTTATTGCTTGCAGCCGTACTGTTCTTTCACCAAAATGAGTTTTGTTTTTACTAGTCCTGAACTTCGTAAAATGTGGAGCTACCTGGTTCTTGTGTCCATCCTTTCAATAAATTCGACTTCGCTTTATGTTACAGATATTCTTCAGTGGATTCTGGGGTCAGTGCTCAGCAACAGGAAAAGAAGGAGAGTGCGTCGGGACAGGCCAGGTTGGCAATTGCGGCAGGAGGAAGCTCATTGCCAGACCTGTAAATGTCATGACAGAGAGTTCAGGCTACCTCAAGCTGAGAAGCAACAATCCTTTAGACTATCCTCTGATATATCCGCGCTATCTTACTGTGCAAAAAGACATGGATGTGTTGGTTGAGGGGCTCAAGTTATCCATTGCTTTGGCCTATACGCCAGCTATGCAAAAATACAACGTCACCGTGGATACTACCAAAGTGCAGGGTTGTGAGCAATATGAATTTGCCACAGACGAATATTTCAGATGTATTATTCGAATGGAGACTGGTCCTGAGAACCATCAGGCTGGTTCCTGCAAAATGGGCCCTAAAGAAGACCCCATGGCTGTAGTAGACAATCAGCTAAGAGTCCACGGTGTACCTAACATAAGAGTCGTTGATCCCAGTTTCTATCCTGTAAATGCCAATGGAAGTCCAGGAGCAGTTATCATCATGGCTGCTGAAAAAGCGTCGGACATGATCAAACAAGCGTGGGAGGGAAAGAAATGCTAATTAACATTTACGTATTTCGATACTGTGATCATGACTGCTATATAGTGTAAAGAAAATATTAATAACTTATTTATTTATATACACATTGAAATATTAAGATTTCACGACTTGAGTACATTATGTGACTACAATATGATATTCTTTTACTCGAGTCCAATTTGGATTCAAAATATATTAGAAATTGAATAACGCCTAGATTACAAGACTTTGTGAGGACTTTCAACAGTTTATTTTGTGCCATAATAAAATATGCGTAATTGCCCGTAAATATTTGGTAAGTTATTCACAAAGGATATATTGTAGCGTATCAACAGACGTTACAAGGTATGAACTCTTTTGGTAACAAGAGAAATACAAATTAAAATATTTTCCGCGCATGGAAATAAGACTAAAAAAATCTCCCTCTTCTATGAAACTAAATTTGACGGAATACGGTCCAATTGAAACTTGTAGTGAAAATAAGACAAACTGGATCCTCATTAAAACTTAAATTAAATCTCATATAAATTCATAGAGGACGTGTGGAAGTTTTTCTCTGTAGTAAACTATTTAGGTAGGTTCTAAGGACTGTGTAAGCCTATATATGTATGACATAGGACGACTCTCTATTTTTAAGAACAATACTTATGTTTTAATTTTATGTTTCACTGAACACTTCTTTACCTTAAATGGAACATTACATAAACTATAGAATTTTAAGGCGTTGTGTTAGAAACTAGCAGGCTCATTCAGTTACAATAAGAGATACCACACAAATTCATAATCCATTTGAGAAAAGCTATGACTTTGATCCTTTAAATGTTTAAATATCTCAACTAAGGGATGTTAGTAATTCTTGCAACAATTAATGAAACTTCTAAGAAAGTTCTTTTGCTCTATGTCAGGCAGAGACGGCTCTAACAACTTCCGCCCCACTGAAAATATTTTTCGAGTGGCTCCACAACTGAAGTATAAATTAATGGAACACTACTAACTAATGGCATAATATGATGATTGGTATTACTGCTGAATAAACCTACTGATAAACCTACTTCCCTGACAATTACAGCATGCGACAATTCACTTTGACAATTTCACTATTTTTCAAACATAATAAGGTCCTAACACCTTACAGTGCTCCAGTAATTTCCTTTTGTTTTAGACTTATTAAATTACGTACCCAAAGGTCAAAGCACTGAAACACAATAGGCCTAAATGGTGGCGCTCCGCTGCCGCCTGGAAACCATTGGACAACCTTATTAACAATAAAAACTGGGGTGACTATGCAATATTACAGTTTAGCGACTTATATTCTTTCATAATTCGCACGAGTATTAGGCTATATACATAATGTACATAAAATTCTGAAATGTATTCAAGATATTCTGGAGCCCTCAGAAATCACGTCAGTGATGTCAGGTTTCATTCAATTCATTACAAAAGCTCTCTGTCGGATTCTGTAACATATCAGTGCATAGCATGAGCAATATATTGAAGCTAGAGGGCATTTTCTTTCGTTGTCATGAAACAACGTACATTGTCTATGCAAAGGAGATAGGAATAACCCACTGAGGGCAAGTGACTCAGAAATTTGATACAACGAGAAAATTCATGAATAAATCTAAATACTTAAGAGAGAAAGCTGCCCTAAATGGAAGGCATATATATTTTTCCTCATTCTTAAATTGTGGCAATCTAAAATTTGAGTTGAAAATTCATCTTTCACTAGTAATCATTTAGTAATTTTGGGCAATGATAAAAAGCTACTCTTTTCGTGCAGGGCTGCAACATCTCATGTTATATATTCGAGAGGGTCTGATGTTTTTGTGTAAACAAGCTTATTATCCTTTCCATCTGTGTGCACTTTAAGCAGCATGATTCTAGTTTTTTTTTTTTTTTTTTGCTAATTTTAACATGATTACGGCAAAGCTCTGAAACTGGGTCAATTAATTTAAACTATTATGTGTTGTGCTGTGTAAAAATGACAAATCAACCTTTCAGAAAGAGACAGTATCAAGTTGTAATCAGTGCAGTAACAAGCAAAATCCTATTGATTTGTAACACACAGAAAACGCGTTAAAACTGGATTATTCTGACTGCGGAAATAGGATACTTCTGAGCGTCGAGCGTATACGATTTTTTAAAGTTTTAATTTAAAGTCAGTTGTATGTTTTGTGATTAAAAACAAATCTGTACGATCGGAATTAAAATTCTTTTCAGAGCAAAATCTTAATTTATTACCCTAGCCTGACTTTCTTTCACCAAATACTAAACAGTTACAGCTTAAATAAACTTACATAGTCTGCGAATACGAATACAAAACACAAAAATTTGCTTGATTGAGTATTTAAAAAGAGAACAAATAAAGGCAAGAAGGGCATAAACACACAAAGATTCTGCGTACCAGTATAGCCTACTTCTCTACTATCCTATTTTGTTTATTGTAATTCGAAAAGTTGAGAACTGAGCGCATAGAACCGTCTTGTCTTTATAGATTTTTTGAAAGAATGTTACATTTAATGCATATCTAATATAATTTATATTAATTTGTTCTGTATTTATAAAATATGTTGTACTGTGCACAGTTCCTATGTTTTGAATTAAAGAACATTATGCAAAGTCTATTTTATTTTTATTTGCCAAATATCCTTGATTAAGTATTTATATTATTTTCATAAGATCTAAAATCAATTTAGTGATATATTTACAATGAAAATATAATTTTGCACTAATTAGTATATTTATGTCGTCATAAATCGACAAAGATACGTATTGAAATATGCAAATATGAATATGCTAATTTTTCACCAGAATGATTTACCACCATAGAGCCAGGAGTTCTGAGGATCACAGTGAATATCTCCTTCCTAAGACCCATTCAAAATCCTGTGTTCTTACCTCACACTAAAAATATGAAACCAGAAGTCATTTTACAGTCAATTTTTTTCAGTCACTTAGATCATAAACCAACAGAGTGCTAACGTTCTTGTAGGAAAAAAATTATATCGGAATTCTTAAAAATTTATGGTATATTAAGTCAAAGTCAATAATGAAAGATCAACCGGTGAAAATACAAAGACGCCATTTTAAACCAATAAAAATACAAAAAGAAAATGGAAATGGTGGGACCCTTAACATTTGCTTTGAAGCTTACACCTTTATAGCAGACAAGCATGTGCTCGCAGCTTCGCCCGCGATTATTTACTCAACTGCTAGGTGTTTTATTTAAATACTTTATTTAACAGAAAAATAATCCAATCATATATATTATCACCAGGGTTAGGATTTTTAGGTGCAAATTTTATATGAAAAAAGGAAGGGAAAAGGTGCTAAAATAAGGTAAAAAAGGGGACAAAAAGGTGCTATTTTACTCAAGTAATTCAAAAAAATCTATCTTCTATTAACAGTTATTGAGTTGCGAAAATACACATCAAATCATCACTCACCAGAAACAGTAAAATACAGGAAGCTGTTGTACTTCAAGACATTTTTAAAAATAAGCCTGTTTCTATTAGGACATAGAATGTCTTTGTACATGCTAAAGCTTCTTTCGACATCCACAGAAACCAGTGGGGCAAACTTTGTGTTCACTCGGAATGGCAACTCTACACATGTGGCAAATTCCTCAACATCCGGATTTTACTGAAGACTAGACTCAAGTTTGTCTTTAGCAAAGCCCTCTAACTGGTCCCTCACTGAAGTGAAAATATCCCATTGTTTTTCCTTTTCGAGACCTTGTTCTTCCAATTGTTTGATAGCTGCAGTCAAGTACTTGTAACCATGGACACAAAATAGTTCTGTCTCCAAATTCTGTATTTTTTCCGGTAGCAGAAGTTGTTGGGCCTTGGAAATCGCACCTACGTCTGCTGGATCCAATGAAAGCACAAAATCCTTAATCTTGTCAAAATTCTCACGCAACATAACAGCACACTGAATCCATGATCCCCAGCGAGTAATGACCGGGAATTTTGGAAGGGGGAGGCCAGTGATTTCCTTGTAGACAACAACACGACTCGGAGCTTTCTGTAGAATCTTCTTCAGGGCAGAGATGTATTCATTTGCAATGTAGTATTCATTCCTTAAGGATTCACAAACCCTGTGAAGGGCATGGACTAGGTATGTCACATGCTTTAACTTAGGGAACAAAGGTTTCAAATGGTTAATTGCTGAAACCACCAGAAGAAGTTTTTCAAATGCGATACCATTTGGCCACAGGTTTTGACAGAAGTCCATGATTGATTGCATTACTGTACTGGCGTTGGCTTTCTCCAGTTCGTACATTTTAAACAACATGGGCTTAACGTTCTCCCCTGATAGGGGAAAAACTAAAATGTTCAAAACATATCATTCCATTGAGTCTGTAGTTTCATCCAAAATGATTCCCACATCACAATCAGTCACTTTCTCCTTGATGGTTTTTATGGTTTCTTGGTAAACAGGCTCCATGTAGTTTCTTCTTATAGTACTCTCATCAGGCACTGACATCTTTGTGTATTTTTCAAGGAATCCTTTGAAAGTCGGATGGTTTACCTTATTGAGTGGAATTCCCGCTTGTGTAGGAGCAGCACATAAATCAATGTTGAATTTCTTCAAATTTTGAGTTTTCGATGAACACTGTTCAATCGCATTCCATAATAAAGATTGTCGCGATTTATTTGCTTGAAGTGTCTTGTTCTTTTGATGCTTAGAAGTGGAAATGTGTTGTTTGATGCGGTCTCGCTGGTATTTTTCATCTAACAAAATTCCTGAATCGCAAATGCTACACCGTATTACAGTTCCATCTGTTTCTACGGAATTTTGTTTGAATTCCTGAGACAGAGAAAATAACCGGGCTCTGGACACCTTAGGCATGGCAAAAATACACTCATTTAAACACAGATTTGCACTCACGATCAACAGACTACTGACTGGTGAAGTCAAGAAGATGGAAGTGAGAGAAAGAGGATTTGCGTATACACAATATTTTTTTTATAATAAATTATAATTTGGTGGAATGAAATACGCATTTCCATTGTAGCAAGCTATTTGTTTCGGCAAAGTGAAAGAGGATTTGTGCGCACACACAATATTATTGTTGATGGAATGAAATATGCATTTCCATTTTAGGGAGCTATTTGTTTCGGCAAAGTGAGAGAAAGAGGGTTTGCACGCACACACGTATCATTTTCTGTTGTTGCAGGTGTGCTTTCAGTCCCGCTTTTACTGGAAGTAAAATGGAATGAAACTCACAAGTCATTCATAACGCTTTATAATGATAAAATGCACTCTAGAAGAATATTGATAAGCTACAGTACTGTATATGAAAAAGGGGAAGAAAGGGGATTATGGGCACTGTTGAGAAAAAAGGGGTAAAAGGTACCAAAAAAAGGGAAAAAGGTGCTACAAAAATGTCTCCATTCTCGACTATAGATAAAATCTCACACTGTGGTATCTTTCCGAAGAGCTTTAATTTACCCTACGAGAAAAGGTGCGCACCTAAAAATCCTAACCCTAATTATCACTAATCGTTTTTACACGAATTACGTAATTTTATTCTTAATTATATGGTTTTCCCATTATATTTAAACGAATAGAACGAATTTTGTGCTTCCGTATGGCCACAAAGATGCGAAATGAAACGATTAAAACGAACTACAGACTCATGAGCCTTACCCAAATCATGCATAAACAATTAAAACAATTGATCATTAAAAACTAATATCCCGGTTTCGATGTGCATTTCACGATTAGAGTGCGATGCCCGAGGAAAAACTACCTCAGTTTCCTAGCCCAAAAGACCCCGCACAGTGGGCGGAGTGAATAAAATACACTAAGTGCTGTTACTGCAAAATTTTAAGCTCGTAGCATTTTAGCGAATAAAATATTTCAGTAAATACTCTTGTTCATTATTAATCAGTATACCTAGAGTAGGATTACTTCCACAAAGTCTCTGGGTTTTTACGAATATACCTTAGGAGCGAGTCTCACCGTTCCTAGAGTTCCTACCTAGGGGAGGTAGCTGCACCCTGATTGGCTCAGCTCTCCTATCCCACTCCACGTGTTGTCTGTCTCTCTCGCTGGTGCATTATCCCTCCACTCAACTATTATAGTATTTTCTACGACTGGCGACATGCTGTATGATCTTCACTCTGTGCTCAACAGTAGCTCATTGATCTTACGCGCAGCGAATCCGCGCAAGCTGGTAACGAGAAGCTCGCTGGCTGGGTTAGTCTTCAAGGCCAGAGACTTTGTGGAAGTAATCCTACTCTACTGCAAAATATGTGAATAATAACAAGTATTTACTTATCAATACCAGTAAATACTGTGAAATTTTCAAATGTGGTACAGACCTTGCTTAAGATTGGAAGCAATTGTAATGTTTTATATGAAATGCTTACTTTTATAAGAATGAGGAAGCACAAAGTGTACAGAGAGCAAATGGAGGAAAAAGAAGATGATTATCACAATTTATTTAGATTCAGAAAGGAAAATGTGAAGTGGCGTAATTCACATTTAATGGATGAAAATATTGAAACACATGGCGGTGCCTTAACAAACAGGTAGAATATATATATTTTTTATTCTGTCAGAGTCAGAATTCAAAGTATTTCATTTTGATTGAAATATTTATCTACATAAGTTATGAAAAAATCCACAATTTTGTTTTTTTTATAATAATTTAATTTAATGTTATTTTTATTCAGGTTTAAATCTCACAATTTTATTTCAGGTGTCCGTGATTTTGCTCACGTTTATTAATATAATCATTAGGCATTTTTTTATTAATACATTTAATAAGCTAATATTATTTTTTTTTATTAATACTGACTCTGTTTTAAAATGAATTGTATTAGTTACATAATTTTATTTTTAAATGTATTGCTAGACACAGTAAATAAATAATTAAAAATACTAAAACGAATCGTATCCCGTCATATGGGCATACAGATTGAAAATGAAGTGATTAAAACAAACCATAGAATAATGAACCTTACCCTTATATGCAAGTCATTTAGAAAACAATTAGAATATTAATCATTAAAAAACTAAACATCCGGCTTCGGGGTGCATTCCACAATTAGAGTGCACTGTCCAGAATGACCTCAGATTTGAGTTCTTGGCCCAAAATTGAGTTTAATCCAAATCGAACAACGTTTTCACATTTAAACCTATATTCATAACCTCCCTTCCGTCCATCTATGTTAAAAATGACATATCTCTTCGTGCTGTAATGTTATAAACAAACAAGTCAAGCAGAACGTGTTAAAAAACCAAAGCTATCCACATCTTCATGCGTTATGTTGAAAAAATCTACTTCCGCGATGTTCTTCTTCCTCAGTTGCTATGGCAAAATAGCAGGGCCACTTATTATTTAATTTCACAATTGAAAAGCATTACTAAATCTAGTGCTGCAATAGTGTATTGAAACATGTTTCCTACCAGTTTTTATTATTATTATTATTTTTTAATTTTTTTTATTATTATTCGCGAACGAAAGCAAACATTTAAAATCCGGCCTCAAGGTGCATTCAGACACCCTTTTCAGTCCATCTATGTAAAAAACCTAAGATCTCTGCGTGCCCTAAATTTGGCTGAGACCGCACTCAAACAGACAGACAGGAAGACAATCACTTCCTCTTATTAGGCTATGTAGATATCATGACCTACTTTAAGTAATCATGGCCCACTACATGTAGTTTACACATCTAAACAGGTAGTAACTACTAAAGTTTATTCAGTATTAATTTTTAAGTTCTGGTTTAAGAATAATTATCAAAATTAATTAAAAGCTGGTATGTGTATGTTACTACTGAAAGTGATTACTGGTTCTATTACTTATTACTAGTAGTAACTAGATAATTTTTATTCACTCCAACCAGTGAGCTTCGTCCTAGTCATTCATTCCTCTTTTTTTCCCGGTTGCTTTTGCAATTAATCTCACAAGTGAATACTGTCTTGTTAATAGGTGGCGTTGGTTGTGCGATAACGACATATTAACGCAGGTTGCTTTTTATATTATACAGGGTGTTAATGAATAACACCGAAATATTTTACCTGTCTATAGAGGGGACATGACAAGCAACTTTTATTAAAAGATTTTTGCTCTATGGAGACAATTTTTCCTGTTATAGCATAAAATCTCCCAAGGCATGGCTGCCACTGACTTCTAAGATTTGAAAATGTGCAAAGAAAGGAACTTCGTTTTTAACACTGGAGTTATGGATAAAAGTAAATAAAATTTTTTAAAACTAATGCAGTGGCGGCCAGTCATGTGAATAGTCTGAAATTTTGCAGTTTATGAAAACACTAAATTATGATGTAACTGTCGAAGAATGATTAGGAAACAGGTTTTTATCGATTACTAAGAAGGCTTAATGTCAATTTAATAAAAAATTTAACCCTATTTTGCTTTACTATTGACTTATGAGCACCAAATTGTAATAACTTTTATATCCTGTACCATACACATTATGCGTCATAGAGCAAAAATCTCCGAACTAAAGTTGCTTCTCTATGTCCCCTCTATACACAGGTAAAATGTTTTGATGTTATTCATTAACACCCTGTATAACACTTTTTATTTAGGGTGTATTTATGCTCCTTTCAGCTTCGATGCCATATCAGGAGTAGATAACATTGTGAGGTTACTTAATGACTACAAAAAAAAAGTACGCCCAAGGATCCTTAATGCTCGTATAAAAACATAAAATTGAAGTTGTTTAGGCCGGAGGTAGCTATAAGAAAAGGGTGCAGTAACATAGCCTAACTAATATTCCCATTGTAGATCCAGTTGAAATAAAATATAAATATATATATAATTTTTCCACGAATTGAGATAGGATATTTAAAATCACTAGAAAATTATTCGACGCCAAATTAAATTGGAGGGTAGGATAAATAAGCCTGTGAACATTTTAGCAAGATTAAATCGGACAACATACCGCAATGCAATGATTAGATAGCAGAAAGAGGTACTCCCCTGTTGTCTCACCTGGGAACTGAGTCAAAGTAGACAATATTGACATTTTTACTGTATACAGGTAGAAACAGGATTTTTACATAAATAATTTAGCCTACTGGTATTTATAAGTAAACATCTATAGAGTTCCAATTTAAAAAAATATATAATTATGAACAGATCACATTGGTCATACGGGGAGACTGATGCGTTATATAATGACATTATTAAACTTGTGCAATATGAATAAACAGCTTTTGGAAAACATTTCGTTAGTAGCAAATATGAACCACAATAAAATAGCAGCATGCGCATAGTGAAACATAAAATTAAATTCAAATGATATCGTATTAAATGTGACAGAACAATGAACATATTTTTAAAAATACACAAAATATTATTTTGTCCAGAATGCTCTCTTCTAGTTGACCTGTTTCTCTTGGTTGAAAAACAAAGATCAGATGCCTCCGAGTAATCATGCAGTGCATACCTTACAATCCTCTGTGTATAAAAATGTAAATTGAATTTGATTACACAAACAAAGTTTACCATGAAAAAAAATAAAAAAAGGCTAATTTTATATTATTTTGATAATTCTGTAGAGATAATTGCATAGCATTTAAATACACATTGTTATATCTTCTGTAAAACACTCGACAGAGAAAATAAAATGTATTGCACGCTTCCATAAGCAGTAATTTAAAACTCTTTCGAAAATGTGTGGTTAAAAGATAGGCCGCAACAGAGCTAGAAGCGAATTCGCAGTGAAGGGTGAAGGATACAAGTGTAATAATTAAAATTTGTGGTGGATTTAAATAAAACGAGTAAAATGCTTGGACTAAACCGTTCTGTTCCTGTTATTTTAACGTTGGTAGTGGACACGTTGCAACGTCGCAATGCTTTGAATGCTGCAAGGTCCAAGTTCGAAAGGAGCCGGTCTTTTCGTGGTAGCTAAGGCATATTGCATTGGAACCGTGGTGTAGAAGGCTGCGGGTTCGATTCCCGCCTCGTGCATGGGTGTTTGTATTTAAGAAACGGAAAACAAGGTAAACGAAAAAGGTAAACAGGAACAGTATATTTGGAAATTTGGTCTATGGCCGGCTAATATAAAAAAATAAAAGAAATGAGAAAAAGCGTAAGGCAGTAGGCATGTTTCGGAAGTTTTTGTTACATTTCAGTCAAGTAATACGATAGCAGCTGAAGTGCAGAGTAATTGCACTTTCTGACTTTTCTGACAAAGATTCTTGCACCATGTATAATAGTTCTCATCTATGAATGACGAAAGCGTCGCGGAATACATTTAAAGTTAAAAAGAGTTAACTCAGATTGACTTGGGTATCTTGTCTATCTGTCCTCCATGTCTCTGAAGCCTTAAACCGCGGGTAGATTCCCAGCTGTGGTCATAGTCAAATTGGCTCATCCTCATCTTGCCTTAACATAGCAATCTGGGCTGGCAGGAGGGCTTGGTTTGGGAATTCTAAATAGGCGGCTGGTGGTAAGAACCTGGACACCGATCAGTCATCACTAGGGTTCAGATGTTTATGACATGTCATTTTTAGGTAGATTTCGAAGAAAAATCTACCTATTGCAATGGATACCACTTCATGATTTTCGAAAAATTCTTTCATATCTTTACGTTTCATGCTCCCCTAAGTACGAAACCACCGCCCGTTAAAAAAAAAAAATTGTGATATATATATATATATATATATTTATATCTTTACACGATAGCGGCCGTAATTTTGAAGATATTTGAACCAAATTTTATAACGTCATTTCTAGGCCCTATAGTTCGGACAAGTTCGTTAATGGGCAAAATTGGCCCAAGGGGGTGGTCGGGGGAGGGGGTTGAAATTTTAAAACATTTATATCTCGGCCCCTATGAAGTATAGAGGGAAACTTTGTTTGAATAAATTAGAGTAATCCCTATGGAGTTCACAGTGACACCAACAATTCGGGGGTTTTGGGGGTACGAGTGGGGGTGGGGGTGAGGGGATGGAAATTCGAAATTTTTGAAACTACGTCTTGTGGGATATCGTTGAAAAGCTCTTGATGAGTACTCTACAAATCAATAACTAGTTTCTTGATAGCTCTCATATGACGCGAGATTTTAATGTTTGAAAATAATAACACTTAAAAGAATTATTATAATATCATAATTTTGTCTTGTTTAGCGGCTTTGCTAATTTTATTCATTGCTGATCTTGCGCACGGCCTCCCAGAATATTATATCCTATTCTTGTTGTCAAAACAAATGATTGTAGGCTCTTCCTCTTTACCGAATTCAGTTCTTATTACTGCAGGTTTGCCATGCCAAGGCTAAAAAAGAAGAGTGCTGCGCAGCGATAATAAATTAAACCAAAAGCACTTTGAAATCTACCTCAGCCTGTAGGCCTGCCTAAAGGGATTTTTTATCCTGAACTCCATTCCCGCCGGAAACACAAATTAAACATGAATTGCACATTTGTTATCCTAATCGGACCGTTTTTATTTTGCATATGATGTTATATTTTGATAATTTTCATGGTCTTGGTCATATTTCGGTCATATTTATAATTTAACGTCATATTTCACTTATAAATTCCATAAAAGAGCACAATTATGCAGTATGTGCACTAAATTGTCGACTTAATTTTTTTACGAAAAAGAGTCAGGAATATTTTGGTTTTACTGTAGCTGAAATGTGAAGAAATAATAATAAGTAATAACACAATTATCTCTTCCTCCTTTTTGTTAACAGCTTCCAATAGACAAGTTTAAAAATATTTTCAGTGGTAGCTGGAAAAATTAACAGACTAGAATTTCTTTACAAGTAAAACTGTAACTCACCTATAAAATTATTGAAAAGTGATTATCTGATTGAATTAATGTGATGTAATAATTTGGTGTCATTAAACGTTTTAAATTGGAATATTTATTTTTAGAAAATACGTTCTTTGTGAGGTCATATTTAGTTTTTTTGGATATATTTAGTCATTTTAAGGTCATATTTGTCATATTTTCCATATTTTAGGCCTTAAACATCCGAACCCTAGTCATCACTGTTACCTTAATTTCTGGGAGTGCACAAAATGTCTCCTTAGGTCGTAGTACGTAGGGATGGTCGCCAACTCGCCTCGAATCATCCTTAGTTCCCTTAATGTAAGTCACATTCCTTTGCACAGAATTCTTAGCCTACGTGTGAAAAAAGCCACTAAAGGAATTAAAATTTGCATGTTTCTAAAGCTAGAGTTATCAAATCCCATTAATAGTATTACTCATACAGTGCCATCAATAAGTCTCTCCTCAGCTCTGGTTACTTTCGCCATCGATGTGAATGTTGGTATTTCTCCCTACCTTCCTTTCACACTCGTAGCAGGTATACCTGAGTAGGCTATGTTAACTAATGATGCCCATCTGTTTGCTATTATTTATGAGTCGAAAAGTGGAATAAGTATTTACATTAAATCTTTACTGAAATTTTGGAAAATATAAGCGAGCGAATTTATGTCGTCAAGAAAACGGTAAACATTTTCAATATCTTCTGTTAAATAGGTGAGTTTTACGTTACTTCTGTTTATCACTTCATAAATCATTGTAGCAGAACATTCTAAAACATATGCTAGCGCTGCCAACTGAATTCTGTTTCTTAGCGGATTTTCGCCTGAACAGAGCTGCGGAGCGACTTTTTTGATGGCACTGTATTTTACTTAATTGATCTATCGTTTTAGGCCTATATAACGAAGTCCCTTGATGCACAATTATAATTATTTTAAACTGATATTCAGTGATACGTTCCTTTATACATATGGAAAATTTAAACATACTGTCTTCCTTTTCCTTTTTTATCAATTCATTTTTCATCTTGTTGAACTATACAACCCTTATACATAATGTATTAGAGACCGTAAATTAAAATTTAGTTGCAATCTATTGTGTGCTTGTAGAGCATTGTGATGAGGTTAATATACCCAAGCACTAACCGCGATCTTTAAAAAAGCGAAACATATAATATAGGCCTGTTTAATACTACTTTTACACAATGAACTATTTTCGGTGGCGAAATAAAAAATTGCAATCTTCTCTTAGGCTGATCAAAATGTGTCTAAATGAAACCTATAGCAGATTCAGGGTAGGGAAATTCATATCAGATAGGTTTGCCATTAGAAGCGGCTTGAAGCAAGGAGATGCACTATCACCTTTACTTTTTAATTTCGCTTTGGAATATGCCATTAGGAGACTTCAAGAAAACAACGTAGGTTCATTAAATGGTAGTCACCCGATTCTAGCTTATGCAGATGACGTTTGCTTGTTGGGCGATGACGTAAACACAATCGAGAGAAATGCAGAAAGTCTTTTCGATGCCTGCAACAATGTTGGGTTAGAAATTAATACAGAAAAAAACTAAGTATATGGTCATGGAACGTCAAAATAATGCTACACAAAATATTAGAATAGCCGGTAAATCTTTTGAACAAGTGGAGGAATTCAAATATCTGGGAACAGTAACTCCAGATACAAATAATATTAAGGCAGAAGTTAAGTGTAGATTCAAATCAGGAAATGCTTGTTTTTATGCAGTTCAGAAACTCTTATCGTCTTGTCTTCTGTCCAGAAATCTAAAAATTAAGATTTAAAAGACTATTATCCTGCCGGTTGTATTATATGGATGTGAGACATGGTCACTAACTGATCAGGAAGAACACAGTTCTGAGAGTGTTTGAAAATAGGGTACTTAGAAAAATATCTGGGCCCAAGAGGGATGAAAATGGGTACTGGAGAAAATTGCATAACGTCGAGCTTCAGGACCTGTACCGGATATAGTAAGGGTAATTAAATCGCGAAGGATGAAATGTGCTGTACATGTTGCACGCATGGGGATGGAAAGACATATCTCAAAAGTATTGACTGGGAGACCCGAAGGAAAAAGACCACGTGGGAGACCTAGACGTAGGTGGGAGGACAATCTTATAACGGATTTATGGGAAGTAGGATTTGTGGGGGATGATTGGATGGAGTTAGCACAGAATAGGGTTGAATGGCGGACTCAGGTAAGCGCGGCAATGAACCTTCGGGTTCCATAAAATAGATAATATTCCTTTAGCTTGCTTAGGAATTGTCTATTGCCATTGACTAAGTAAGTAAGGATCGTACTGAAAAATCTCCAACCCAGCCGGGAATCGACCCGGAGAGCCGGAGTGGAAGGCAGGCGCACTACCGACTCACCCATGGCAAATGAATATCAATAGGCTATACCTTGATATTATTTCTCGAGCTCTCTATGCTGTTCAAAGACACACAAAAAATCGCACATGTTTTTCTGAAAATTATATTTTTGTTCAGGGATCCTTACCCCTAATAGATATAGGATATTTGTGTTGAAAAAAGAAATCGTATTCCAAAGTATAGTACGAAACTTCTACTATCTATGGTACCTATGGAGCTGATGAAGAAAATAATAATTTGAAATATTTATAGGCTATACGTTAGACATGAGTAAAGGTAATATTGTCAATTTGTATGAAACTAGGAGGTGCCCGTGGCTTCGCCACGATAATTCTTTTAAAAATTAAAAATTAAGAGTATAATAATTATTAAAGCATTATATTTATTAACACTTGCACACGAATCATTCACAAACTAAGCCATTAATAATTAATGAAACAGCTAAAATTCCTGCTTTAGAGTACATTCCACGACATGAAAGCGCCTCCTGGGAAAACTATATCAGAATCGATTATGCAGTTCCAAAGAACCTGTGAACACATAATACGTATTGTTTCTCAGCTGTTTATTGACATTAATATGATGTGAATTTTATTTTATCAATTCAATGTAATTTTCAGAAATTATATAATGTTTCAAGGGAAGGAATGGTTTGTTTGGATTATTATTATCAGCGATATTTCAAGAGATAAAACCATCAATATTTTACAGCTGTTGCCCCCGGCTTCGCCCGCCATTATTCATTGACTCCAGGATTTTTAAGAAAATTACACTGGTAGATTATTAAAAATGTTTGTGGTTCAGAGCTATGAAAATTGTAAGTAAAAATAAAATTAGAATATTTGTTCATTGTGTTCATTTCACTTAGGCTTTATATAATAAAGAAATGGTTTTCCTTCCTAATTTTGTAGTCGTCATGAAAGTTTAGACTGCGAGAGACGAACATCGCCGAGTATACCCGATGTCTCACGAAGCGGGCGAGCAAGCACGCTATTTAGGGCCGTTGAATTGTATACGAGTAGATAGGCCTATAAGTTCGTAAGGGAAAATATTCGCCAAACTCCCTGTCACAATGTCGGAAGATACTTTAACACAGTACAAAATGTTATTATAAGTTTACAGTTTTCAAGCTATTCTGTTGACACACAGACAGACAGACAGACAAACAAACAGAGACACAAATTCCTGTTTCCGAAAGTTGCATTTTTAGAATCAGGGGAGTTCAAAACTTTCATTAATGCCGAAGCCTGAACCTCGAATTTCAGGGACGAACATACTGCCGTCTTCTTCCTGGTGTACTATGGTACGCCAGGTAGAAGAAATAATATATTAAAAAATTACATATGTTTATTCATCAGTGGCGTATGTCCCCTTTTAGTGTATAATGTTTACAACTAGTCAAATGCGCGCAATGGATACAAGATAATAATTATGTACCTTCTACAGCACAGCGTGCATTGGACAATGCGGAAATAGATTCTAAGAGGTATTTAACAAAGACTCTGTAGTGTATAAGAGATTTCCTTAAGAGTTTGCTAACAGATACTACATTATAACGAATTCTGTTTTAAGAGATTTTAATGACAGTTGAAGCCCTACACAACAAATGACGCAAAACAATAAACAAATGTAAGTAATTAATAGATATAACATGCACAACGCAACAACATGTAACATTATCCTTGATTTGAACTTGCTTCCGATATGATAAAACACATTCTCAGCACAAATTCTGTTTAGTCTCAAGGTACTTGCAGTCGTACGTGATCACATAACAGCTGATTAAGGTCACCACAGCCAGATTCCAATCATTCTAAGTCTTTTTCGAAGAATACCTCTGACATGCCTTTCCGGGTCTCAAGGTCGCGGGTTCGATCAGCGATGAGGTAATTTGGATTCTTCGATCGATCTAATGCTGTCCAAGACACTATGACCCTGAGGTCGAATTAGTCGCTATCAGAAATGAGTAGCAGGAGTAATGTTGGGGGACGTCGGCCGGTGCCTATGGTTGGAAATGAACCATGTTTGAAAATTTGGGAGCCTGAACCTCCAGGAAACCTAAATATGTACAGAAATCCGTACAGGTAAGTTATATTCTATTCTTATGTATAGCCTAATCCAATGAAAGTCAGATTTTATATGTGTTACACAGACGGCAGATTGCATACTCGTCGCAAGTTACATTTTAACTATTCAGATTTAATCGGCTAAAGTAAACTGAACGTCGATAAAATCCTGAATGTGGCTTTGGTCTAAGATTTAGCCCGTTGTATTTTGATTGCTTAAAAAAATATCTTTCTACCTAAGCTATAAAGTTTGGGCCATTTTTCCATTAGAATCTCACAAGTTTCAGCAAATTCAATTTAAAAGTATTATTCTATACCTTATATTTATTGGCGAGACTATTCGATTGCTTGCTCATCTACTTCCGGAGCCACTATTGTTTTGATCAAGTAGCTCCTCAGGAGTATGCAGTATAATTAAATGTTTTGAGACCCCTGAATAATGGAGACAATTTTTGAAAACATGTCTTATTTCTTTGAACAGTAAGCTCAAAAACTAAAAATCCTACAAACAAAGATATTGCCTACTGATATATGTATCTTCAGAGGATCTGTCACCTAGTTGGTGAAGACATTTTCCTTTCCTGTCGCTTTTTTACACGAATAATGTTTTTGAACCGTTCATAAAAATAAGTTTTAAGCTATAACGGTGATGTTTCAATTTTATATACAAACTACACACCAAGAGGAAAAACAATTATTTTAAATATTTTATGTATACATTCTATGAAACGTGGTTTAAGCTAATCGTCTCATTCGCAAACTGAATCCTGCCTTGTGAATGATACGCCTCTGAATGAGTGTCGGCGGAATTAATGCTCAATCCTGTAATGCAGCCCCCTACTGTATGTCGAAATTTAACATTCGAAAGAGAAATGCTACTTATGTAGGCCTACATAACTTCTTACTAATTGAGGCACTAATGTATAATTTTAAATAAGTTAATTGACATCTATGGGTTCATCCAAATAAAACTAGTTTAAAATTCGTACGGTATTCAAAATTCAAATATTTTTTTTCTCGTGTACAATTATCTACTTTAAGTTCTAAAGGAGAATACACCTTTCAATCCAAACAACATGAAATATTAGGCTGTAACCGGTGATGTAATGATATGTTGCTGTAGGTCTTCTCCATAGAAAGATGGTGTTTCCGTGTTACCGTTTATAATTTTATCTTATTTTGGATCGTAAACATTGTTTAGCAGAACTATCTCAGACTATGTAAAGTTCAATTTTACTGGATGAGTTAGTTAAGGTAAAGAAAAAGGTGCGAGCACGTTATAGAGATTATGGAGGATATCCTCAGATATCACTGTCATTCTCTTCACCTTCGTACAAATTAATAATGATCCATTTCCTTAATTTTAACCACTGCAAATACCATTGTTCCTATTACTGCTATTATCGTGTATCTTCAATCATTTACAAATCAAAATAATATAAATATTTCGGAAGAAAAGAATTGATCTATAAACTAGATACCGGCATGAGAATATTATAGGAGAAAAATTCCTCCGACACTGGGACTTGAACCCAGGACCTTTGGCTATTCGCGCCAATGCTCTACTGCATATGACATAACTTGTCTATCTGTGAGGTAGACCATTAGGGCAATCAGTGATAGGAGAGAGGTTCCATCCGGCGCTGTGAATTGAACTCCGGCTTAGCTCAGTTGGTAGAGCATTGGCGCGAATAGCCAAAGGTCCTGGGTTCAAGTCCCAGTGTCGGAGGAATTTTTCTCCTATAATATTCTCATGTAATGTCCAACAGAGACAATAATCTGTGGTTCATGAAAGCTTATATATCTAGATACCGGCAGTTGTAGAAAACACAAACGTAAGCCAACACAATATGTAGTTTTGCTCCAAACACCTCCTTCATTCAAAGTCTGCAATTCCTCATCATAACGAAGGATTTGTCAAGATAAGTTTGATATTGCTATTTTTAATAAAACGAAGAAAAATATACATTTCTTTCCAAATATTTTACTCTGTTGTTTGTGCGACATTCAACTGTTTCAAGCAGTGTTTTTAAAGACAAATTGGTGCCTACCAAAAAAGCCTCAACTTCGCTACTTATGAAACTAAAAAAGTTTATGCCAAACTATTCTAAGCACAAGCGAACTGGAATTAGGCCTATTTTGGTCTTAAAATTTACGATGCAAAATAACATAAATTATCGTACGATGTTGACTGTTATAATAATTATTAAATAACTATTACTAGGTGCCAGATATAGATTCGGGTGCTTCCAATGCTACCGGAGTATTGCTGACTATATTCTAAAACTCAATTCCAGTATAATTTTGACCTATCCAGCATTCCGTCTGTTTGTCTGTACATTTGTTTGTTACACAGTCACAACCAAATGCGTTGTTCGATTTTTCCAATTTTGCATCAGTGTTCGTTGAAATAAATAAAAGTACATATGTGTATAATTTTTATTTTTTTATTCCGCTTCTTAGCAGATCTTAATTCATTTTGAGTGCGAGGACTACTATTCACAGAGCTACTAGACAGGAATTAGGTTCAATAGACCCATCTGTAATAATAAGAGCAAGTGTATGTCTGTCTGTCTGCCTGTCTCCATGTCTGTGCGCGATGCCCAGCGAAATCTACTGCACGCAGAGACCTAAAATTTTAAACATATATGGACTGAATGCACCTCGAAGCCGGATTTTTAATTTTAGCTTTCGTTCGCGAGTTTGAGTGAAAAACTGGAAGAATATGTTAGCTGTTGTTAGTGATTGAATATTTCCAATTTAATTACTCACTAAATCATTAATGTAAAAAAAAATGCAATACATATGCGTTAAGTGCATAGTGCCTTCACTTCGTCTTTTCCAAACTATTCTCTAATGACGCCTTACCACTCTAGTGTCTCAATACAATTAGGCCTACATGCAATCATAATCAATCAATCTACATTACATATGTACAGATTAATAATAAATTATAGCAAAATAAGTAAAGTTACAGGTAATATTTAAATGGTAGATATCAACTAGCAAATATTATTGTATTCCATGTGTGAAGTAATAAATAGGTCCACATCAAAAGTTACAGGCTCTGGGCTGCAAAGAAGAAGAAAAGGCTCATGTAGGTTAGGTTAACAGCACTGGATGCAGGACTTCCAAGTTTCCACCATGAAAGCATGAACGGAAAATTGATGAAAGAACACTATTTTCGAGAAATATTAATTGGCTATCAAATGATAAGAATAATTAACAACCTGGGAAAACTATAACTGTAATTTATTATTTTTCGAAAACAGCCATATTTCACGTTATCCTGTTCTTAAAAAACTGTAGAATCCACATATAAGCACCTTTTCCTTGTAGGAATATAGTAAATTAATATTAGTGAAATAACTGATTAGTTTAAGAAATTAAACTAGAATAGTGTTATGTAGTGACGCGTATTTACACAAATCGTATGCTCGCCAGAAAGAAAAATGTATGTCATAGACTTTAAGATTATATACACATAGTAATAGTCAGCTAATATATTTTATAACTTTTAGGACTTGAAGGTGGTGGAATAAAAGCCGAAATAATCCATCCCACAGAATACTGAGCCTACAAAATTTTAATGTTTTATAATATTTACAACTATAGATTTTAGAAATGGAAAAACTATTAAGCTGATAATATAATACAAAAATCTATAAAACCACATATCGAGGGAAAAGATGGAATTGTATTACATACTGTACAACACATTTATATCCCTCGTAGGAAAAAAAAAAGTGAAATTTATCAATACATTATTTTGACGTTTCATGGCCATATAATTAGTTTTCTGTATTAATTTCCAATCCGACATTCCTGCAGGCATCGATAGGACTTTCTGCATTTCTCTCGGCTGTGTTAATGACATCGCCATACAGACAAACATCATCTGCATAAGCAAAAATCGGGTGATTGCCATTTAATTCTAGACCTATCTTGTTTCCCTGAACTTTTCCAATGGCATATACCAAAGGGAAATTAAAAATTCAAGGCTATAGTCAATCCCCTTCCTACTAGCCGCATTTAATTGCATACCTATCCGATATATTTTTCCATATCCTGACTCTGCTGTAGGTTTCATTTAGATGCATTTTGATCAGGCTAACTAACTTCTTTGATTATGGGCTGAAAATATCGCGCTTGGGGAGGAATACATATAAAAGATATTGACTGGGGGATCCAAAGGCTAGACACTACTTGGAAGACTTACACATAGGTGGGAGGACAATATTAGGATAAGTTTAAGGAAGTAAGACTTGCGAGGGATGGTTGGATGGAATTAGCACAGAATTGGATTGAATGGCCGGTCAGGTAAGCACGGCAATGAATCTCTGGGTTCCATAAAATAGATAACAATCCTTTAGCTTACTTAGGAATTGCCAATTGCCATTGAGTAAATAAGTATCATTACTAGAACTATATCTCAGGGATTTATTCATGTGCTATTTTACATAAATGTAAGTGTAAACATAAAAATTAAAATATATTTCTACGGCACCACAATACTATACATAAGAGTTCTGAAAATCTTTTCAGATTGTACCGTTTACCCGTGACTATAAATCTATTATATACCCGACAATTTTTCCTAAAAGAGATTTAAGAATATACCATTAATTGAGAAAATATTCATGTAATTTATTTAATTAACAAGTATTTCAAATAAGTCTATCCAGTTCGTGAAATAAAATAATACAGGAAAGTAAACTGTTTTATTTTTTCCTTTAAATGTTTTTCTATTATGCAATCTAATGTTTAATATCACTGTAGGCTACCTTACTAGTATACGAGATTTATTACATTTCACCATAGGATTTTCACTGAAGGATTTTCATATTTCCTTTTGCTCATATAAAGCTTATATATAACCGATCGCTGTGTTCAATGATCGATTGATTTTGATCACCAAAGGTATAAATATGAAGATGTTGCAGTGTTCAGTCCTTATGTATTTACATAAGAAGAAAGTGTACGTAGGTGCGATAAAATGAAATTGATAAAAATGAAACGATAAAATTACGAAAACAGATATTTGCGATTGGTTGAAACTCTACACACTTTTCACTGGATTGGTCATAGATTCATGGGCAAAATATTCATCGTAAACATTATCTTCTTGTCCATCACTCAGAGGGAAACAAATCTCCAACACTAACAACAGTAACTTTTTTCCATACCTTCAATTAGGGTCTATATTGTAATAACTAATAATTATGTGGACTCCATACTTCATCGTGTGGTACAAACAATGTGATGTTTTATTCATTGCATAACACATGGTGTGGAAATATATCGCTATTAATCACATGAATGGCCCCCTCGCCAGCAATTTTCCACTTCGTGTAAATGGTTAATGTTCCTATTATTTACTTATCTGACTTGGAAATACAGTGATATAATTGCCAGAATACATCAATCGTGAAAGAAGTATTTCATCTACGACCATATGCGAGACAACATGTCATTAATAATGACCTATTATTAGGCCTGTAAATTAAATTAAAAAAACTATTTGATGTGTGTGTGGATGCGTAAAGTGCATATATGTCGATATCAAGACCACCTGATAAGCAAAACTTGTCTCAATGTATGTAATGCACCTATAAGGGGAGTAATTTTTTTAATAACATACTCTAAATGATCTGACCAATTAAGATGTTGATTCAAAATGAGACCAACAATGATTGTGTAAGGATAATATTATGCTTTAATTAAACATTTAAGTGTGAATTTGCTTGAAGAACAATCAACAATAATATTTTGTATATTTTTTTCAGCGTTAAACGACCCTTAATTCTGCGCGGTCAATGAAATATCATGTTAATGTAACAGAATAATCACACCCATGGTTAAGAGTTAAATTAATTAATATAGTTCACGAATTAAGGGATCTATATACAAATTGAATCAAAACGGTTCCTTTCGTTAGGTTTCTAAAGGTACAGCAGTATGGAATTTTATTGCTCTCCTTTGATTTGCAGACAAGGAGATGTAGTGCTTGACTTAAAGGTGATAATCTAGTATTTGTATACAGTACTAGCCTAAAAGTCCCGGCGTCACCCGAGTTTTGAATTTTACGTGAAATCCAAAACTAAATTATGAAGGACTTTTGATTTTCAAGCTGTAAGTCCTTATATAGTTAAACAGAGTTTGAAGTGAAGAAAGACGACTTATCACTCTCAAACTATTCCCTCAGAAAACGCTAGGTATGGGTTTTATCGCTTATATAGGACTTAGAATTTTGAAATCCTTTGCTTTTACATACCACGCCTCGTAGGTTTTGAAATAAGAAGAAACGGAAATTACGGCAAAATAACATTTTACTGTCTTTATGGGATATTTTATTTCCCACTTTTATGTTGCAGAAAATACATTTCAGTAAGTCAGTTTCAGTAAGAAAAATATATTATTCACATCCAATAATATTAGTTTAGAATTTAGCAATAATTTGATGAAAACATATGTATGGAGCATAATGTTGTATGGATGTGAAACTTGGTCAATCCCGAAATCAGAAAGAAGAAGATTAGAAGCATTTGAAACATGGTGTTACAGAAAAATGCTAAAAATTAGCTGGATCAATAAAATTACCAACGTGAAAGTTTATGAGAAAGCAAAAGCAGAGAAAGAAATTTAGACCAAATAAGTAAAAGAAGAATAAAATTCATAGGGCATTTACTAAGCCACCAAAGTATTTTAAAACTTATTAACGAAGGCATAACTGAAGGTGAGAATAGCAAGACTAAAGTACATGTAACAAATTAAGGACATGAACTATGCAGCATACAAAGAATTAAAAAGGAAGGCAGAAAGAAGATCAGAATGGAGAATCGCTGCAACCAATCTTAGGATTAAAGACTAAAGAAGAATAAAACAATTTCAGGGCTAAAATCAAATGAAAATCAATATAACTTTCACACATTCTTCCCAAAAAATCTGAGACCTAATAATTTACTGCGCAAATAGGGCTAAAAATGTTCCATCCTTTTTTCTCTCAATAAAAATCCCTATTTCTCAACTAATACAAAGACTACAGCGATGAATAAAGTATCAGAAGACACAATTTTCTACTGAAATCTGATAGGCCTATAGGCTATCATACTCGCTATTCATCAGGCTGATACAACTGATAACGATCTCTCCACAACACCCTTTTATTCTAAATCAAAATGTGATGTGATAAAATTATATTCTCCATGCCCAGGGTAAGAAAGCTACCATATTTGATGCATCACAACAGATGTTTATTTACTCCAGTATTCATTTACAAAATGAATTATATCAATAGCCTCTCTAATTATAATTATTTGTCAAAGCCCAGTAAAATGCTGGGGAAGCACGTTTGCTGTAATTTTCCAGAAACGTTACCTTTTTGCGTTAGAAAAGCCAACCCGTTTGCAGCATGGCTTTCCTAGTTTCAAGGGCATATTTGCGTCATGACTGAGCTTCGCGAGTTGACTGACTTGAGGTACGTAAATTCTTGTTATTAGAATATAACATATAGCCACATTTTCCTCCCCAATTTTCACTGTCTTGAGTATGCCATGGCTTGGTTAAAAATAGGCTATGCTTCCGTAACAATAATGCCACCTCGTTTAATGTTCATTTATGCACGAAGTCCTAATATTGCCAATTTACTTACAGTTCACTTTGCCAAATTTATAATATTCAATATTTAAACAATAATTTTTTTCTTTTGGTTTCAATAACTTTCTCAATTTTTACATCCGTGAGTGAGTTAGTGAGTAGATGTAAGTACTAAAACAAACAAGAAGCATTACGATGTCTGTAGTGTTAACTCTAATTTATTAGTACAGAAATATCATCATTCTGTTTCCTTGATAGGCCAGTCTGTTATTTTTTCGTTTAAAAGTGGTTTCTCGATATAGGCCTACCGCAATCGAGTCCTCCAAATCCAACGCAAACTGGCTGTGATTCAATCCTCCTAATCAGCTGATCAGCCGCAAACATGCTGTCCTCAAAAATGCAACTGCCAAAGCGTGAACACTTAAACAATATTGTTGTAATGAAAATTGAATTGCATTTCACGAATCAAGTGTTAGATTTAAATAAAATATTTAGGCCCCCCAACTTTCTTCCTTCTGGTCACATTGAGGATTTTAATACTTTTAACCTTCTCCGGTGAACGCGGATCGTTTTGCAAAAGCACTCCCCCCCAAAAAAACAAACAAACAAACAGACAAACAAACAAAACAAAAAACACAAAAAAACGTAAATAGGTTGAGTCGTTTTTCAGTCTAGAAAGGACACACATAATATTGTCTTTATATATATAAGTTACATACAATCATACACACACCTTTATAGCATGTGGGGTTCATATTAAAACTAAAAAAACACATTTCGATGTTTCAAACAGTTATTTTTAATACTAAAATATAATTCTTGTCATTATTTTTGTTAATTTTGTTTCAATCCTGATACGTGAATCTCAAAATCTTGAAACACTTTTTTTTAGGTTCCGAAAGGAGGTAACGTGCTTATTTCTTCCAAAACAAATGCACGATAATATGTTTTCTTCTGATAGTGATGGTTGAAATCAGAATATTGTAAAGGAAGTTATTGCACATTTGTTGTTGAAGAATAGCCTATGTTTGAATATGTACCTAAAATATCTTATACAAAATATAAATGTAAAGTTACATAATAAGTTATATTTTATTTCTTGTGTTAGTAAACTCAGTAAACCCCTTACTAATTAAATAGATATTGCAATGAGATATTGTACAACTAAATTTGTTTTGGTAAATTATATCCTCTCTTTCTTTCTTTCTTATTCGTAGTTTTACCTCTCCCTTTAGGAACGTTTAAGCGACCCATGCCGCCCGGGCCTGTCGGGAGAGGGATTATCTTTGGATCACATACATACTTTTTTGACCAGACAAAGACATGGACGGCCTCCCCGCATGAGTGATCAGCCCACTGCCGGAACCACCTCCGAGACAACACGAACACATAGGACAAGACACACCATTCACACACACACTCATTCACTCCGAGCAAGGCGAGGATGAGAATGAAGATGATAATGACGGCCAGATGATATCGGGACCACAAGGGCCTAAAGTTACCTGACATTTGTCTCACAGGTGAGGGAAAACCTTACCTGGGTAACTTGTCCCGACCAGGAATCGAACCCGGGCCCGCTGCGTGAGAGGATCCCCTGAGCAACAGCGGTGGACAAATTATATCCTATGGAACCTTAAATTGCAATTTTATCCCTTTATTGTAGGATACTGGGTTTTAGATAATAAGGTATCCTTTAATGCAATGAAGACCATTGCTATGGTAGTCACCAGGAGAAAATCAGAAGAAATTCCAGACATCAGTGTTAACAATAAACTAGTGAAGGTCAATGTTAAAGGTAAATTTATGTTAAAGATAAATTTGAGTGTATTAATCAAAAGAATAAGGAAAAACTTTTGTGTTTGTGGCTACACTGTTGTAGACTGTGCTGCCAGCGACTATTCTAGAACCAGATATGAAAATGGACGTTATGAATATGGACGCCGATGTGTTCAGTTGTAGCACGTTACGCGAGCTTCGATGAAGAAGTCAAGTTTTCTGTTAATGACCGCTACCTCATATATTAATGTTTAAGTGCAGTTCTTTTTGTAATGCTCTTTGTAGTGTGAATAAACCGAAGGTTCAGCAAAATGAATCGCAAGCTTATCATCTACATAGGCCTAATAGCCTTGAAAGTATAGTAAATTATGACCTGCAAGAAAGGTTTTTTTAATTTACAACACGCTCTGCTTTCCAGTTACGCACAACAGGATATGATTGACATAGCTTATGGTTCCCGAGGTTCCAGAGGTTCCAGAGAGCCACCAACAAACTACAACATCTTGGATTTATAATAGACCCGAAACTCACATTCCCAGAACATTTCAATTCTCGGCAAATTAAAGCCAGTAAGCTTCTGAATGGTTAGCAATCGCCACGCGCCGCACTTGGGTCTTAATTCGTTTGCACTATATATATTTATATATATATATATATATATATTTATATATATATATATATATATATATATATATATATTGTGGAGCAGTTGAATCAGTCATCTTGTATTGCTCTGCAGCCTTTCAGGACATACTTAACAAAAAGTGGGCTCAAAGAAAACTTTGCCAAATTCAACGAGAAATCTTACTCCGAATTATCAGAAGACACAGTACAATTTCCACCGATGTTGCTCTAATCCTTTCCGGTATAGAACCACTCTACCTGTCGGAATTCTACAAAGCTAAGATGTACAACGTAAAAAAAGGTGTATGCTAGTTCCTTACACGTTCTTTTTGCTATCGAAGGTAGAGTTTCATTCCTGGAAGCTGGGCAAGCTGGTGTATACTGAGAACTGGTTAAGCAAAACCATTGTAACAATACTCACAACATTGATTTCTTTATCGGCGGTTCACGAATAGTTGAAAAAGTAGAATAATCCTGTTTACGGATGCGCTTTCGTGATATACAACTGCAGAGATCACGACACAGCAATATTAATTAAAGGATGTAGTCTAGCTCCTACCTGCTCCATTTTCAAGTAGAAATGTTTGCTTTAGTTCAGGCTATAAGATGGTGCATTGAAAATCAACTTAACCCATGTAATCACAGGATTCTAAGTCACTGAACAGTTCTCTGGCAAATACACTTAGAAAGAGCATTATTCAAAATACCAAGCATATTTTTTTATCGTGGTTTAAAAGGTATGTTGGAATTGTTGGAAATGAGATATCTGATCAGATTTCTAACTTTCTACCAAATCCAACTGGAGTTCAGCTATTCATTATGTCCAAATTCAATAAATGTTATAGAGAAGGAAATAGTAGAAAAATGAAATGACCTCTGGCTGAGCAGCTTAAATGGGCAGCTACAAGAAATGTCTTTCTTTCTTTAGTTTCTGATGGCATTTCTTGCAAGTATTTCATACACGATTATATTCTAACCTAATTTATGACTGGACGCGGAAAGTGCAAAAGTTATCTGCAACGTTTCCACCTCGAGTCACCAGATGGATTTATTTGCAAACGTGAAATATCAGAAGAATCAGTATTCCACCTGCTCTTCCAGTGCGATCGAAACACACCAGCCATTGACAAAATTATACACGAAATCATGTAGCACCTCTTCTTTTATATCCTATATTTCTGGCATTTATTCATCCGTTTAGTTGCCATATGCTAATTTGTTATTTGTTTGTTTGTTTGCTTGTTGGACTTTGTATTTATCTTTAGAACCCTAACATGCCACTTGGTTCAATAGGGTTTAAATAGGCTAGTTATTGAAGAATAAATAATAATAATAATAATAATAATTAATAATAATAATTGTAGCATACAATGTTAGCCCGTGAAGGACTTTTACATAGTATTTGCCGAGACATGTTCAAACCATTTATGCAATGTACTGTTTACATACAGCCATTCAGCACAGAGGCTGACTCAAAACTTAATTCCTCCAGCTGTATACAAATGCCACCAAATTACGTGTCTCCATGGACAAGATGTGAACAACGTTCTTAGGTCAGAATAGCTTTTTCTTGGAGAGAAAATGCAAGAGAATGACACAGGGAGCTGATGGAAGCTTTGAGAATAACGACTTTCCGTACCCAACTTCGAGGGTTTTATAGGTCGGGCGATGCGTGCAATCATCTTTGCAGCTACTGCAATACAGTAGAGTGGCACGATGTCGTCGTGTATGCACGTTTATAGGTGTCTGCTCTCTACATCAGTTTGCATATAGTACTCATAATCTGCATCATTCATACATTTCATACTCTGCCCTTTCATTTGTGTATTTTAAATTTAAAAATGATCGCACATTTAAAAAAATAAAAAAGTTCCCATGACTTATGCCCCATCCCTCGTAAATCCTATACATATCACATTATCGTGTCGCTCTTGGCGCATTATATAATTCTGTATAATCACTTGACATCATTGGATTGTAGGCCCGCTTAAAAAATCGGCCCCTCATAGCACCGGCCCACCGGAAAAATTTTCCTCACTCTTCTGCCCTACTTATTTTTATCTTAGAGTGTACAACATAAATGAATATAAGCCTTTTTAATTAAAATTTTTAAATCGAAATACTGCGTCGATTTCATAAATTCAGACTCAGAATAGGAATACATGTTGATACCAACACTTGATCCCTCTTCAATAAGGTTTCTCATTTCCGATAACATACTTGTAGATCTTCTTTTAGCCTCTCCTCATTTGCTACCCATCGGGAAACTAACATGTGGCTGGAATAGGAAATTACTATGTTGACTAATGAGAAATGGAGTACAATGATTAACGATGACAACCATGACTTTCCCAACTGCAATTTCCTACTCATTCCCGTGGCTAGCATAATGTTGTTGCTTTTTACTAAAACATTGTTTACTCACCGTCTAACGAAGCTTGTAATCTCTTTCAATTGCTTTCATAAATTAAAAGCTAAACAAGGTTATGTTTAGTCATTTTAATCGTCTGAACTTCTAATTTACAAAATTACACCTTTGTCGGAAGTCACATGAAAATTAAAATGTTATGGCTGCTCGGCTAAACATAAATAATTTCGTCATATTCAGTGTTTACTGTTTCTGGGCTATCAATAATAATAATAATAATAATAATAATAATAATAATAACAATAATAACCAAAATAATAATAATAATAATTGTCTGCTTCTATCAAATTTATTAGCTGCTGTGAGTGTGAAATTACTGAAATAATGCTGAGAAGATGAGGTGATTTTCTTCTAGGAACAGCATTACTTAATTCTAACTGCTTAATCTATCCTACATAATTCAAAGGCTTGCCTTAAATAAGAAAATAACGGACAATGACTCGAAAGAAAATTTAAAATGCATACAACATTTACAGAATACGGTACAATCAATAAACTATGAGCTAATCACTTGTTTCTTTTTGGCAAAGCACGGGTTTGTAATTTGCGTGAGCAGTTGAGTCTCGTAGTCGTACATTCAATGGTTAAATTACAGAAAATATGACATGGCTTTGAAAGACGGAATGTTAGACTACAGAAATATCCAAACCAAGATCTGAAATATTACGGAGTGTGATGAATACGATTAATTGGGAGTTTAAAATTGCCAGTCAAGGAAGTTCTTTCTTTCTTTATCATAGTTTTACCTCTCCCTTTTAGGATTTAAGCGACCCAAGCCGCCCGGGCCTTACAGGGCCGCAACCTGTCGGGAGAGGGATTATCTTTGGATCACATAGTCTACATACATTTTTGATCAGACAAGGACATGGAGGGCCTCCCCGGATGAGTGATCAGCCCAATGCCGGGGCCACCTCCGAGACAACATGAACACATAGGACGAAACACACCATTCACACACACACACACACACTCACTCACTCACTCAGAACAAGGCGAGTATGGGTATGAAGACGATAATGACGGCCAGATGATATCCGGGGACCACAAGGGCCTAAAGTTACCTGATATTTGTCTCATAGGTGAGGGAAAACCCCGGAAAAAACCTCACCTAGGTAACTAGTCCCGACCAGGAATCAAACCCGGGCCCGCTGCGTGAGAGGAGCGAACGCATTCCCTGAGCCACAGCGGTGGACGTCAAAGTAGTTACAATACGTAGTTGCGTCTTGGCTGTCGTTGCAGTTGGACGTGTGTATAGGCTAGTGCTTTCTGCTTCTGTAGCTTCGCTGGGTTGTTGATATACAATTCCCTGACGGTGCTATTTATATAGTGCATCGTTGACTACTTTGGTTTCGAACTCCGGGCAAATATATACAAATCAATCAGAACCAATACAGTCAAACTTCTTTTTGACAAGCAAGGTCCTCGATGTTCCATTGAAATACATAATTGGATGGATACTGTGCTACACATTCCTGCGGAAAAAGTCGTTACCCTACAACTTGTAAGTAAGGAAAACTCTGTCTACATAAAATTAAATGGAACTGCTCTATGAAAACCTGTTACGACAATTTGAAGGTGAACGTACTTTTCAATTGCTCAATGGTGATACAACTAACGTGTCTATACAACCAGCTGATGTCAACATAACAACAGTGCGTTCTTTAATGTCCCTCCAGAACTCTGAAATGAAAAACTGCTTTCGGTGCTACAAAGAAATGGCACTGTGCACAAAATAGACAGGGAGATGTGGTCTACACAATATAAATATCGTGTGGAAAATGGTATTCGCAGTGTACGCATGGAAATTACAACTCTCATGCCTAGTACTATAACTTTTCATGGATATGAGGCTCACATTACTTACGCAGGACAGGAACCTATATGTTATTATTGTAAAAGTACTAATCATCTCAAGCAACATTGTCCTAAATTACAAGCACCTCATATACTGCCGGTTGCTACAAGACCACGTCAACCATTGCAGTTCAGTGACTTATTGAAAACAGATGTTCCCATGAATGTGCATTCTGAGCCTAATACAGTCATAACTAATGGAATATCAGTTGGGGACAGTTCTGAGGTTGCGTTACCTAACCCTGCCTTGTGTACGCCCTCAGTAGGTGGGAAGACTTCACTTACCGAGCAAGTATCGGTGAATATGCCCCCTTGTCTTGAAAAGCCCACCATGCCCCACTCTGATGCACACTCGTCTGATACAGATTCTGCAGAGGTCATTGAGGACATGGAACAAGATTTTTCACAAGACCATGACAACAATTTCATACTGGGACATACTGTGTTACAAGCCACAGGTGTATCCACGGTGGAGGGGGATGCTGGTTCTGCTGGTCTCATTACCCTGGCCTCCGCCCCCAAACGGAAAAAACACAACAACAGTGTACAGCATGCTCATCAGACTTCTTCAGTGACCCACAAGGACCCCGTAGAAGTCATACCGGATACTGTTCCTATTTCGGAAGACGACGTGGTGAAACCTGTCAAACAGTCTGGCAAACGGCGTTCGCATCCTTACAAGAGAGAGGATAGTAAGTTAGGATTTCCTCCTTTACGAAACACTGAAAAGTGAATCTTCTTAGAGCTACATGGTACTACGTTGTATTAAATCTGCCAAGATGTCGCTGCTGCTACTGGTGTTTATGAACCTTAAATTAGTAGTAGCCAGTCTTAACTTTAATGGAAACACTCCCCCGCTTAAAATGCGGATGTTATGTTAATTTCTTTCTATGAATAGTGTTGATATCATGTTCTTACAAGAAGTTAAAACCTAGGATTTTTCTACATTGTATAATTATAATTCTTATGTGAATATCGGGACGGACTCACGTGGTACTGCAATATTAACTCGTAAAGGTCTAGAATTACACCCTGTTGAACAATTGCCGTCCGGAAAAGGCATTAGTGGTGTTTACCAGGACCATCTGTTTGTCAATCTGTATGCTCCATCTGGAAGTAATAAGCGCTTGTTGCGAAATCAGTTTTTTGCGGACGATCTTCCCTATCTTCTTCGGTCATTACCAACTAACTTAATTATGGGTGGTGATTACAATTGTGTGCTCCGACAGACCGACACAATTGGTCGTTTTCTTCCTTGTGCTACATTACAGGAAGTAGTAACATCACTAAAACTATCAGATGTTTGGCTGCTAACCCATAGAACCGTGCAATATACCTATTTCACTGCACAATCAGCCGCTTGGATCGCTTTTACGTCTCTCAGAGTTTACACGCTCGCGTCAGCTCTGTTGAGCATGTTCCAGCACCCTTCTCTGACCATTCAGCTGTGATTTTGCGTCTGGAGTTGGATACATATATCCCACCCATGGGTCGTTCATACTGGAAATTAAATGTCTCTCTTCTTGATGATCCTGTGGTGCAAGACCAATTTCGTGTTCAGTGGAAGTATTGGCATGGTTGCAGGCAGCGATATCATGATATTGCTGATTGGTGGGACATGTTTGCGAAGCCCAAAATAATTTCCTTTTTCAAACAACATACTTTCCTAAATATCAGGAGGACGAAGGCCTAATAAATTTTTATTATCGTGCCTTAATAGATACTCAGGCACACTATATTCCTTCCTCTCAACAGAGGACGCTGATATCCCGCTGCAAAGCGCAGATACAAACCATTTACCGGCGTCGCATGGAGTCTCTCAAAGTTCGGAGCCGGGAGAACAATACCTCTCACAATGAACGAGCAAATATGTATTTCCTCCTCAAAATTGCACGTCGGAGACAGAAAAATTTGATTAATGCGCTTCGCCTTCCAACTGGGCATACTGTTACCACACAGCATGTGATCGCAAAACACGTAAAAGATCACTTTAGTGAAGTATTTTCTGTCAGGGATGAGCATGACACAGCTCTTCCAAACATCTCTATTACTGACCAGTCCCGTGTCACTCCAGATCAAAATCGGGATCTAGAGCGTCTAATTACTCGGGATGAGATTCTAGCATCTCTACGTCAAGGACATTGTTCCAAAACGCCCGGCCTGGATGGGCTTCCTCATGAATTTTATCTAACTCTTTGGTCATGTCTTGGAACAACAATAACAGAAGTTTTTAATGCGCTTTTGTGTCGCCGGAAAATGACTGCATCACAGAGGCGAAGAGTTATAGTGCTTCTTCCCAAAAAAGGTCAATGCAAGGATATTAATGACTATCGTCCGATTACTCTATTAAGCTACGATTATAAGCTGTTTGTTCGTGTTCTCATGAATCGTGTGAAACCTTTGCTTCCAGGCATTATACATCCTGCGCAACATTGTGGTGTGGCAGGCAGATCTATCTACCATGCGGTCAGTCAACTTCGGGATACTATAGCTTATTGTTTGCATTCCCTCTCACAAGGTTTCTTGGTGTCCATAGATTTTCGCCGTGCTTTTGATTCTATTGATCACAAGTTTTTGTTGACAGTATTAGAGTGGCATGGGTTTAGTCGGACATTCGTCAGTTATATTCAATGTTTGTATACGGATATTGATGTTTGTATTCAAGTCAATGATTATCTTTCGTCCCCTATACCGGTTCATCGCTCTATACGCAAGGGGTGTCCTGTGTCTAAGATTCTTTTTGCACTCGCTCTTAATCCTTTACTTTACATGCTGCATAGTCGAATTACCGGAATTCATATTGATAATACCCGTTTAGCAGTCACTGCATATGCAGATGACGTGAGTATAATATTGGCCAATGCAGATGAAGGCCGACCTCTGTGGGAAATTTTAAAAGCGTTTGCAAAATTATCTGGATTGATTATTAATGCTCAAAAGTCTCAGGCGATGCCCATCGGTGTATGGAGGACAGCCCCTGAGTTAAACTATTTTCCGACTGTGGACACACTCAAAATCCTTGGAATGTTGTATCAGAGAATTTCTAATGTAATGCTTACCATGAACTGGAATACGGTTGTGAATGCAGTTAAAGGATTCACCCAGATATACAAATATCGTGATCTATGTTTGTATGAAAGAGTATGGTTTGTGCATACTTATATACTATCAAAATTATGGTATGTTGCTCAAGTATTCCCCATTACACATAACCATGCCCGACAACTCTCTAAGGTTATGTTATGGTACGTATGTGTGGAAAGGTTGCTTCTTTAAAGTACCTATGCAGACTCTCTGTCGACCGCGTCATGCTGGTGGTCTTGGTCTTTGGGATGTTTTCCATCGCTCTACGACCCTCTATTTATATCGAAATTCTTTAAGTGATACCACGGTTGATTCATTCTCTCAGGCTTGGTTTCATAGCTGGCAACGACATTTTGATCTTCGAACCCCCCTGATCTTAAGCAGATTCCTGCTAATCTTAAATACCTACGTAGCTACTTTCAAGAATGGAATTATTTAAGTAACTCGGTAGATATATATGGCTCCCCCTCCAAAACTGATTTGTATGATGGTCTACGAGGTACTATCATACCAGCAGCCATGCGTGTGTATACTGTGATTCCATCTGGAACTCATTTTGCTCAATTATGGCGCAATATTTCACATCCCATTCTACTGGCCCCAATTAGATCCTCCTGGTTTTTCGTTATGCATGACTTGATTGTTACGAGATCTCGGCAATATCGCATACATTTGGTCGATGATTCACACTGTGTCTATTATCTCTAGATAATATCGCTCACCGTCTGGGTCAATGTTTTAGGTCTCGCCCCATTTGGCAGACACTGAGTGTTTATGTCAAGGACCTGAATGTTTCACGATATTATTGGTTTTCTCCTGATATATTATGGAAGCCTGACTTTCTCCTCGCATCTAAATCCAAACATATGGCTCTCATATGGCTGCTTGGGAATACTGTTCATTATCTCATTCACTATGAGGAATATTTCCTGGAGGAGTACAATTTGTTCATGAAGCAGGCAAAACATTTCCTAATGATCTCTTCCTCGTATGATGCAGTACTACCATATCTTATCTATGTTTAAGCATTCTTGTGTATGTGTAAATTGATGGTGTAGGAATGTAATAGTTTTGAAGGAATTTTGTACTTGATTAAACAAGAATTCATGTTAAAAAAAAGTGCAAAAAATATAAAATAAATAAATAAAATAATAAAAATAAAAAAAAATACGAAAATTAATTAAACAGCTGATAAAAAAAATTGAAAACCGCTACTCTCATTTAAATTTCATCTAATGACGTTATGAGATAAACAGATAACAAAATGAAAACAACCATAAAGAAAAATTACAATATTAAAAGTACAGCTTTATTCGGCTAAGAAAATGACAATTAATAATATCAACAAACAAAAGTTTTTGGCAATGGAAATGGCTTATTCCCGCGTTCAGATTGAAAATCTAGAAGAAAGAAAATTACAACTGAAAGAGGAAAATGTCCAGAAATGGCTATACAAATACGTTATGGAGGTATTTGATTAAATCAATTAATAGAGTATGGAAATGTGATGTGGATGGATAAAAATAAAATATTATGGAATTGCTTCTGAATGGATTTCAGCCAGGAAAAGGAAAAAAAAAGGACTTTTTCAAATAATATGGAAGAATGGATTTACGGAAACTATGAAGAGCGGACAATAGTTGAGAGAAGAATAATAGATTAATAGAAAGGATTTAAACACAAAATTTACTTTACTGTGTTAGGGTCTGTTGTAATAATTGTGAACTGACTAAATAATTTATAAAAATGTTACATGAGATGACGTAGGATTGTAGACTAAAAGAGAAGTGAACATACTATTAATGGACATTACGTGCTATGGCTAGATTACGCGTTAGTTCCAATACTTCATTTCCAATACTACCTACATGAGAAACATTACATGTCCAATACTTTATTTATGTTTCAGTGATGACTGTTATTTCCAATATAATATGTAAGTTACAAAAGTTACATTTCCAGTACCAATACTATAGCCTATTACTGCATTTAAAATGTTCACAATTGCACATTACAACTAGGAGTTGAATACTATTATTTCTTACGAAAGTAAACAATAAAAGAATGGACTTCCTCTCCCACTTCAACAAACTTGAGACTGTCTAGGTTAAAAATGTAGGCGTAATTAAAAGTTTCATTATTTATTTAGCAGCCATTAATGCCTTGTTAGCATTTAAATTGATACAAGTAGGTCTACCGATAAGCTCTTAATCGAGTTTATATATAACTTAAAGTGCGAAGACATTTTTTTAGAGAACACTTATGGTTTACAAGATCTGTTGAAATCGCTTCATTTCACTTAGGCTTTATATAATAAAGAAACGGTTTTCCTAATTATGTATTCTTCGTGAAAGTTAAGACTGCTAGAAACGAACATCGCCGAGTATACCCGATGCTTCACGAAGCGGGCGAGCGAGTGAGCACGCTATTTAGGGCCGTTGAATTGTATAAGAGTAGATTGACAGAACAACTGAACATCAAAGGGAATGGGGCGCATTCTGATACCTTGTACTATAACAGATCAACTCAAGATCAAGAGGGCATGAGGTGCTTTCTGGTATTGGAAATGACAAAGCATTCTATCAACTTATAAAAGGAATTATGTTTGGTATTGGAAACAAACACAGAATATTCACATTCTTTAAGGTTTTGGAAATGATAGTATTGGAAATAACATGCAACGGGATATACCTGGTGGACATCGAAGAAAGTGGACCGTAGTGGGCAATAGCATGTGTGAATATTATTGCACTTAGAGTGTATGGAAAATGTATCTTAGAAGCGGTGTAATATGTCTGTAGTTTGTCAGTACTGAAATGAACATACTGAATTGCTTTCACATCTTTTTTACCTCGGTTGAGCACTTACCTACTTACTTATTTACTTACTCAATGGCACAGACAATTCATAAGGAAGCTAAAGGAAAACTATCTATTATATGGAACCCGGAGGTTCATTGCCGTGCTTACATGAGCTCGCCATTCAACCCTTTTCTTTACTACCTCCATCCACTAATCCTTCGCAAATCCTACTTCATTAAATGTTCCTAATATTCTATCCTCCCACCTACGCCTAGGTCTTTCAAGTGGTCTCTTCCCTTCGGGTCACCCAGTATTTTTGAGATACCTTTCCTCACCCATGTGTGCAACATGTCGAGCCCATTTCATCCTCTGTGATATTGGTGAAGAGTACAAGTTATGAAACTTGTCATTATGCAGTTTTCTCTTGTCCCCATTTTCATCTCTCTTAGGTCCAAATATTTTCCAAAGCACCCTGTTTTGGAACACTCCCAGATTATGTTCTTCCAATATAATACAACCGGCTTTAGGTTTCATTTAGACACGTTTTAATCAGCCTAACTAACTTTTTTTGGTATCCCAGAATCAATGATGGTATTATATACTTTGTCTCGCCTACCTGAATCGTATGCTTTTTAAAAATCTATGTATAGCTGGTGAACAGGCCTATTATATTCCCACTTTTTCTCCAAGATTTGGCGAATACAAATTACTTGATCAGTAGTTAACCTATTACGCCTAAATCCGCATTGGTGATCTCCAATGATTTAGTCCGTATTTAAGGTTAATCTTGACAGAAAGGCAAAATTTTGTATGATGTTCTTAGAGAGAAATTCCTTTCTTTCTTTCTTTTTCGTAGTTTTACCTCTCTCTTTTAGGATTTAAACGACCCAAGCCGCCCGGTCCTTACAGGGCCGCGACCTGTCGGGAGAGGGATTATCTTTGGATCACATACATACTTTTTTGACAAGACAAGGACATGGAGGGCCTCCCCGGATGAGTGATCAGCCCAATGCCGGGGCCACCTCCGAGACAACATGAACACATAGGACGATACACACCATTCACACACACACTCACTCAGAACAAGGCGAGGATGAGGATGAAGATGATAATGACGGCCAGATGATATCCGGGGACCACAAGGGCCTAAAGTTACCTGACATTTGTCTCATAGGTGAGGGAAAACCCCGGAAAAAACCTCACCTAGGTAACTTGTACCGACCAGGAATCGAGCCCGGGCCCGCTGCGTGAGAGGATTGGACGCATCCCTTGAGCCACAGCGGTGGACGAGAGAAATTCCTAGTTATTAAAATTCGGCCCATTCTCCCTTTTTTTATGAATCGGTATAGTAACAGATTCTTCCCATTCCTGTGGAAAATTCTTGTTATTTCCAAATCATAAGAACGTCAAGCTCAGTTGGAAGTTAGTAAACATCAATGTTAATAAGACGTTGATTAGACTTTCGTAGATGGTAATGACGTCACGGCTATCCATTAAGGTTTTCCATTCTTATGGGTCAGCTAGAAACACGCTTATTGACAGTTGCCTAATTTTATGATTCTATCTGTCCTATAAGTGTGCCAAAAAGTAAAAATTTGGGTAACATATACAAAATTTATTTAAATTTAAAAACAAATCTTACTCAATCTTAGGTATAACCGAAGGAGATGCGACAAACTCTCATGGGACTGCTGTTGCAATAAGCTTTTGATAATACTTACTGCTTAGCTACCAAAAGCCTCCAAGAAGGTCTAAACATACCTTAAAGTTGCGTCCACCAATTTGAATGTTTTTCGGAATGTAAACAAAAAAATCGGTTCGTTTTGGAATATTTCCGTCGGTTACAAGCTTTAAGCTATAAATTTGCAAAATTTCAAGTTTCTGGCTCATCTGGAAGTTTGGATACAATTATGTCAGTGAGTTAGCCACGCGGCTTTGTAGTATAGTGATGAACTGCTAATTTTAAACCGTTAATCGGTTGTTACTCCGATACCGATTTGCTCCAAAATCAATAGCGTTCGTCCTATGGGCGTTATATTATGTGAGCATACTAATTTTCATGAAAATCTTATAGAGTGTACTCGAGTTATCGCGCGTACAGAATCACGGCCAGACGGACTGACGGACAGACGGACGGACAGATGGACAGACAGACAGATAGTCATTCTTCCCGTCCACCATACAATCTTAGAAAGTGCCATTCTGGCACTTAATAACATTGCTTTTTATTAATTTGTTTTGGACTGTCAGTTCCATCACATGCTTTATGTGTGGCATCCCGCAGTTAACGTTACAGGTACTGGAGTAGTTAGAGACAGGTACACGTAAACATTTTCTTGATATGATTGTTATGATTATTAGTAATTTGCATACAGTACATAGTAATTATAAAATAAGCACTAACATCGCAGGTACTATCTGGTTATTTAGTTGCAGTCTGTGTGTCGACTCTGAGGTAAGTAGGCCTGTATGGCAGTGAAAGTAACCCATAGTTTTCTCGTGTTTTGTTGTTCGTAAGGTAAGCCTACCTGCGTCTCAAGTATCGTTTTCGTCAACTTTTGCTTTAATTTTATTTATTCCTTCCATAGCTTACCTAAAACCTCACTAATGTAGATCAATGTTTGATAGTTGAATTTTTTCCCGAGAAACTCTGGTTTTCAAACTTTAACACATCATAATTATTCGTTTTATAGAATCTTAAATTATATTTCATTCCCACCAAATAATAGTTATACTTCGTGTTCTCGTCTAGCTACTCCACTTATAAAGCTACTGTCTTCAAGCCGAATTCTTGATCCTGTAGTTGATATCAATTGGTGTTTTACTGCTATCTCACTCTGCGATAACGAATAGATGGAATCTGACTTATCACCAATCGAATTTAAGCAGTATGATCGCAGAGGACTGCATGCAGCTATTTTCTTGTTAATTATAAGCATATAGGCTAGGATGATAATATATAGAAATAAGAGGTTTTAAGCAGACATAATATTATTTTTAACGTTAACTTACTGGTATATCAACATATTTAAACATTCCCAGATAATGAGCCCTCAGCATTCGTATGATAATTCATGCATAAATCCGTATAGTTTCTGCTCAATTAATGTTAATTTGAACCATTAATACACGTTTAAGTAAACTTGTTTTCGTGATTAAATAACAAATCGCCAAGTGGTCAACCTTCGAAAAAACTGGTTCACATGCCACTTGACAGAGTTGTAAACAATTTTAACTTTATCATTCACAGATATAGGTCATGTTTTCGATTCACTATAGAGTGTGCTAGTTATTCTTTTATTACCAGTACAGTAATTGTTAAACTACATGTTTTCTATTTCAGAAACATGTCGAAGGGGCCATGCTATAACTGTGGATTCGTTGATACCCCATTCTTGGCAGGAGTATGTGGTCCGGGCTTTGGATTTTTCATGGGACTACTCGAGTTCATCCTGAAGAAACAATGTGACATCGCGGATCCTTGCCGCAGACCTGGTTTACATGGATACCCATTTAATGATGAACAATACGATTTCATAGTGGTGGGAGCAGGAGTGGCAGGTCCCGTGGTAGCTGGAAGACTCAGTGAGAACCCCAACTGGAAGGTGTTATTATTAGAAGCAGGTAACTTGTTTGTTATTGTTTTCGTGGTCAGAATACAAAATCAATTATTTTATGAAATCTGAACCTAAATGCCCTCATTTTATTGGAATGAAATGGAAGAATTTACGGAAAAAGTGATTTAAAAAATGAGTAATATACTCAAGTAAATTTCTCTACCCTAATCCAAGGCAACACTTTCTCACTTATAAGAATTCTGATATAGGATATGTGTTATTACGGAGAGTGTGAATTCAATTGTTTCAACCTCGCGCAAAGATTTATTTCTTGCCACACATTGTAAAGACTAAGTTTGTACTAACAATGGCTAGCTTATAACTATCGTTCAGAATTTTTTAAAGAAAATTGTTTTAAAGGAAACTTTTAGCCCACTTTTTCATGCTGAAAATTTCAAAATTGTTAGAGCCGTTTTCGAGAAAATCATGAAAAAAACAGAAGTTTTTCCTTTAATGTGGTAATAAAAGTAAGAGAAAGTCGTGACTAATCTTCGAGTTTCATCCACAAAAATATCTAACCCATATACAAAATTGTATTTTTCTACGATTTTTCGTTCTTCGTTTTTTCTATTCACATACACAAATAAACTTACAGATATAGACTACAGATATGTTTCTGAAAATTTTACTTTTAGATCGAGGATATAAGTACGTGTATTACTTTCTCGCATATACGTAGTATAGAGAAAGTATTGTGATCGTGACAAAAAATCGAAGTCGAGATAACACCGGGAGAGCATGTTTCATGAAGCCTAGAAACCGAAAAAAGTATTTTTGGAATGACGTCTGTCCGTCTGTCTGTCCGTCTGTCCGTCTGTCCGTCCGTCTGTGGACAAGCACAGCGGGTAAACGGTTCATTGTATTTACTTCATTTTTTGAACTAAGGACTTTTTCGAAATTTTATCGAACCGCCCAGAAATCGAGTTTTATAACTGAAATATTAAGGGGACTTTTCATGAAAACTTTTTAAAAAAATTTGATTTGTGAAAAAATGGCTCTAACGATTTCAATAAAAATTTAAAATTGGAAACTCTTATTTATGACTAATAAAATGGCTATATCCGTATTTCTGCAAAAATGACTTAAGGGGTACTTTACTCGTATTCATTTTCAATTTTTCTAGATTATATCCATTACAGTAGGCGATACATGAAAACCTACCACAGTAAAGTTGTAGAAAAATTTAAAATGAAGATATTTTGTTTAAAACATTTCTTTGTACATGTAATAGATATCAAGATAAAAACGAAATAAGGACAACTTAAATGCGAATTTCAGAACATACGAGTCAATTAAAATATGAATGACATTTTGTTGCCCCTAGTAACAAGAAAACTATAGACCTAATGTACTTATTGTTGTGAAATGCAATCAGTTTAGCTCAGTCGCAATGAACACACTAAAACCAATTACAGCGAGGTGGTAGGCCTATGGGCTAACAGGAAATAGGTCCTGAGTTCAACTCAAACCTCGTGGCCGCACAAATTGACTTGGGTTTTTCATGGTTTCCTCGTTCGCAAAGGCGAACGCCGGGTTTGTAGGACTTGCTTATTTTCCATAACTCATCGCCTCTATGTCACTGGTTATTATAATCGTTTAAACTGAATACCGCATAAGAAGACATCACTAAACAATAGAAACATGACGCGAATGAGTTGTTAATATAGACCAGCGTTTCTCAACCTATGGTCCGCAGACATAATTAATTTTAAAATATCATAAAGCAAGTGGGAAGTAAAGAAGCCCCTTAAGGTGAGCTTTGCTCGTTGGGGTTTTCTTATAATAAATAAAAAAAAAAAAAAAAAATGTAAATGTAAATAGGAAGTAGAAATTTTTCACATAAAATGGACACTAGATGTCAAAGTTTTTAAAATCTTCGAAAATACAGGTCATATTGCAAGTTTCCTTACTTTTGCAGTTACGGGCCACAGTTTCAAATCCCTGATGCACTGACGTCTATGGTTCCCTCTTTCATTCAAAACCCTAAAAAATAAGACTTTGTCGGAATTTTGTTATTAGAAGCGCCATGCAGTTTTCAACAACCTATCTTTGTGAGAAGGGATTTTCATCGCTCGTTTAACTAAAAACATAATACAGAAACCGACTGATGATCTTCAACTAAATTTGACTAATATTGAGCCAAATATCCAGGAACTCTGCAAGAGGCGACAAGCTCAACCGTCTCATTAAAAGAAATAACATAATTCCTAATTATATTATGAAAATGGTAATACATATTAAAGTCTGTTCAAAATATAATTTTACTGTCAATAGTTTCATTCCAATTCAATAACTGTGTTTCCGTCGGATTAAAAAAAAAATATTTCGTTAAAACGACCTATAATTTAATACCCCAAATATTAAGAATATAGGAAAACATATAGCCTACTTTTAACAATGGGATTAAAATTAGAGGTCCGTAAAGTTTTTTAGACATTTTAGAAGTCCTCGGGTTCAAAAAGGTTAAGAAATGCTGATATAGACTAATGGTTCACGCAAACATACTAAACACGTGATAAGACCTACATGCAGTTAAAGCGTGCAATATAACCTAAGTAGTAGTAGTAGTAGTAGTGGCAAAATTCAAATATAAGTCGCCCCTTAAACTCCCCATTCGATATTCACATTTGCACGGACTGTGTGATGTATTTTGTTTCTGAGCGAAGCAGAGTGACCAACTGCCCTTGTATATTGTCGCAAGTGTCTTGTATCCACCTCTTCACATAGCTAAATAATGCATAACACTAACCACACAGTTAAGTGCGCGAAGCGGAGGCGGTAGCCGTAGCGAAGCGCCCTTGCATTTTCGAATAATGTACGATACACTGTTTGTAGGTTTCGAAAATGTGGCATATTATATCTCCCGCAAGGTTTGTCAGCCTGCCACCTCTCGTCTAGCGGTAAGACGTCACACCTCCAACGTCCAGTCACGAGTTTCTTCATAGGCAAAACCGGGTGACGCGCCGCACCGGGATAGATGCCGCACCCCCTCTAACTCGAACGTTTGACGCTAGGTACCGCTAATTGTCGTGATACCATCTCCAGTTCCCTCCCTAGAGTAACTGGATCACGTGTCTTCATTGTTTGCGGTGTTTATGTCATTGTTATAGCGGTATTTATCAGGTAAGTGCACTAGTTTCAGTGCGAAACTTTTTTGGACTCATTACTTTATTCTTTCCTGATCTGTATTTGTTCCATTTTTTCTGCGTGTACTACTTTTAATAGACTATTTAGAGGTTGTAAAGATATTGTGAGTGAAGTTCGCCATAACAACAATAACAATAAGCTCTACAGATGAGTGAGGCACGTGTCCCTGAGTTTTGGGTCACATGCCGCATAGCTTTCAAGGGTGACACGCCGCACAATGTCTTGCAGTATAAGTACTCCCCCAAAATTATTTTTTCTGCTCTTTTCAGCAATAAGCATGGCAACAAGGTATAGGGAAAGGGAGGGAGCTAAACATCGTGGCCTATGGAGTGACAGTGACCTACAAAAAGCTTTTCGGCGAATTACGGCAGGGGAAATTTCCATTCGGGAAGCCGAACGTTGCTATAATATGCGAGAGAGGACTATTCATAGGCGCACGGACACAGGAAATTGGGAAAACCCTCACTTGGGCCTGAAGGAATATTTGGTACAAAAAATGAAACAAGGCTAGTCGTTAATATTCAGAGATTGTGTAGATAGGTTCTCTTTTGTTCTGTACGTGCCTTTGAAGTAAATTTAAACTAATATTGTGAATGCGGCATGTCTCCCATGCGTGCGGCATAGCACCCTGTAACGCGGCATCTCTCCCGCTTTGCCTTTCAATTTAGTAATTGTATTTACACGTTTAATTATTATTTTATAAATATTTCCTTTGCTGAAATATAGGCAGGGAAGATCATAGCTTGGAATCTCAAAAAGAGTTTTCAAAATATTCAATCCTGTTTTGAGGTAGACGAATTTCAAGAAAAGTGCGGCGCGTCACCCAATATTGCCCTAATACTAGGACAGAAGAATTCGCTAGATCGTGGTATAAAAGAAACTCCATCGGTGAGGATAGGTTGGGTGGGACCGACTCATCCCAAGGTGCGAATTTTCCCGTAGTAGTAGTAGGCCTACTAATAATATGCAGTTTTACTGCCATTGGTTATTATTATTATTATTATTATTATTATTATTATTATTTTATTTCACGGTAAAAGCATTGAACATAAAGATCGACCCTGATGCTTTCCGTTCTAGATACTTGTTAGTTTTATGAAAATGTAATACGTAACATTTAATTGTCTCTTTAATTAAATTTTTTCTGTGCTAGCCTTTAACACGTAAATGCGAGAAAGTTTGTGCAACGTATTTTTGCACCATTTATTTATGTTCAAAACTCGACATTTAATTTTAAGGTAGAACACAATACTTTCTCTAGGCCTACCTATAGTACCTAGGGTACGGGCAGTCAAGTAAAAGTGCAAGCATGCCTAATTGTTGTTACTCCTCTCTTTATAAGAGGGTCATTTCAAAAGTTCTGCACACTGTAAGATAGAATGGAAGAACATTATTTGTTTTGCAAAATACCTTTACAGGCCTTCAATATAACCTTCATTCTTGCTTATGACAGCTTCCCAACGTTTTGGCAATTTTTTTATTCCGGATTGATTGATTGATTTTAGCCTTAAAATCCCATAAGGACTATGGCCTCCTGCTCTGCAGGGACTTGGCTCGTGTAGTCTCGCTAGGTGAGCCAGTCCTAGCGAGTATTTATTCCGGATAGGGCACCTTAATTGTTGAGCTGTCTGATTACTCAGGTTACCTCACTGTAAGCTACATAAATTGTAACAAAACGTTTTCCACGGAGTGGTTCCTTCAATTTGGGAAATAAATAAAGTCTGGTGGGCTCAAATCAGGACTGAATGAAGGGTGGGGAAGTCTTTCCCATCCATAGACTTGGAAAACGTTTTGTTACAATTGATGAAGCTTCCAGTGAGGTGACCCGAGTAATCAGACAGCTCAACAATGAAGGTGTCCTATCCGGAATACAAAATTTGCCAAAACATTGGGAAGCTGTCATAAGCCACAATGAAGTTTATATTGAAGGCCTGTAAAGGTATTTTTCAAAATAAACTGTTTTCTTTAATTTTATCTTATAGTGTGCAGAACTTTTGAAATGACCCTCGTAGTATTTGAACACTTTAATACCCAACATAAACTTCTTTACAATAAACCTGTAATAACATTTAAAATGACCGTTCGTAGTTGGCCTATAACAACCAACTTACAAACACGATTTTCTCGCAAATTATTTTTACTATATCTGCACCAAAGATACTATACATGCGCTACCTGCAATAAGGCCGATTATCCTATATCAGAATGTAAAGTGAGCTAGTTATATTCGCCGACTTAGGTAGAGTTAAGTTAAGTTACGTCAGTGTACAACAGTTCTTTTTGTCATTCTCATTGATCAAAATGCTCATAGTATAATAACGTTAAAGTAACATGAATGAATCATGTGATTTTTGTTAATCCTTGTGATTTGCAAGTTATGAATTTTTAAAATATTTAAATCGTGGGGAATAGAAAGAAATATTAAAACTTAGGACAACCACATAAATTTCTCTACCATAATCATGCACAACATAATATGTCTATTGCATTATATTTTGATAATATTATAAAAGAACACATTGCAGGGAGTGCATATTTCCTAGTTTATAGTGTAGAGCGCTAGTAGATTTAGGTCTTATTGTTAGTAGGCTACTGTTATTAAATGTACAAAATTTAAACCTAATTAGGCATTCGTGATCTTCGAGAAATTCACGAAATAATTTTTCTCCATTATATGGAAAATTAACAGATTGCTCTTGCCATGCTTTATGTACCATCCCCTAGAAATATATATTCCAATTATAAAATTTTGATGCAGTACGATGTTTCGTTTTTGAACTAAGCACACTGGTACATTTCGATAAATTGTATTTTTGGATTCGGGATCTTCATGCTGAAAAGTCGATATCAATATTCTCTATTTAGAGTACCTATGGTACAGGTGGAAAAAGTAAAAATGACGTGAAATACAGGTATCCCAATATATTTTCACCTATTTTTATTCAAAATTATCAAATATACACTCATTGAAAAATATGCTAATGAGCCATTAACTTGTTCCTCCTCAGAGATATTTAAATAACGCCACCACCCATGATTTATTCCACGGACCTCCAGCGCCCATTATTATTAGTTGACGACTACCTAAACTGACAGTGCAGAGGATATTCACAGTTCTACTTGGTATCCGATCCATCATAGTCCTATATTCTTAATAGGAATTCTCGCAGCAGTCAGCCGTCAAATTTCTCACTCAGCTAGCATTGCTTAACTTGTGAACTTAAGTGATTCCACCTTAATCGGAAGAGAGGAGGGCGAAAATACCTCCACTCATTTTTCGCGGCGTGATTGAAGGGAAATGCGATCATGCACTGTCGTGGATAACTAGAAATGTGATGTCTATTTTCTCTTATGAGAAGAGGTTGGACATCGCTGCGGGCCCACAAATATTGGAAGTGACGAAAAAGCCTGACCTCGAGTGACTCCTAAGAAAATGACTATCAAATAAGGTAGTGAATGACGACCAAAACACACATTCATACTACCTGCCAATGGAGTCGTAAGACGGTAAGCAAATGTTCCGAATGTCGGCCGGAAGACTCTCGCTCTTGGGATGTAACAACCTGATGGCTGATTAATTAATTAGTAGTAATATAAAGTAATCGATTTACAACGAAGTCGTAAAAGCTCTATAAGGATACTTACATAGAATCTTACAGGGTAAAAAATATTACTAGTGTAGTAAAGGGAAACTGAGTGATTTAGGCAAAAAAAAAAATATTTACGAAGCGTACCAGCATTTTGCATTGTTACTGCATTTTTTGTATTTTTGAAGGTGCACATATGATGTAATTTGTATTCATCCTGATTGAGTGGAAGAAATGGTTCTATGAATTTAACTCTGCCTGGAAAAATGGAACATTATTATATTATTATTATTATTATTCTCCGTTTCACCCAACTTTGGGGAACGTTGAATCAATCACTTCTTAATGTTTTGTGTTTTAATTCTAGCCCAGTATTGCTTCATTCTTTCTGATCCTGCTTTTCTCTCGTCTTCACTGATCTGAATCATTCGTTTGGTTTTGATTTTGACTTGGAACCTCTTTTTCTTGACTGTAGTTATTTTTTTTTTCAGTTTTATCTATGAGCAGTTTTTCTGTGATTTTGAGTTCTTTTAAGTCCTTCTCCGTTTCTTTAAACCAATTTGGTTTGGTCTTTTTGTTGCAAAAATATTCAAAGATTTTTTTGGTCAGTCTATTTGGGTCCATTCTGAGGATGTGTCCATAAAAATCAATTCTTCTTTTCCTCATTGAGTCCGAGAGTTTTTCAGTCTTTTGGTAGAGTGTTTCGTTATTATTATTATTATTATTATTATTATTATTATTATTATTATTATTATTATTATTATTATTATGTACTCTAGAACAAATGAGTGATAACGGTGCCTTAGTTAACGAAAGCTTTTTATAACTTAATACTCTGGACCAAGAGAATCATGAAAGGTGAAGATATTTACCAGGATTGAGACGGGAGGGCTAACACGTACGCATGGATATTAATCTAGGGCCTCACAATTGTTCTCAGAATAAGTAAAATATTTCAGCATTAATCTCCTTTTGTAGAAGGAGAGCTCTCTTAATCTTTTCTGCGTTGTCCTTTTTACTAAGAATACAGTGACGAATTCTGACGCACTAGTATTCTACAGGAAACGACCCTTTTCATCCATCCTCCATTATTTCCTGGAAACATAAGCCTACAAATCTGGTAATGCATACATGCAATCCCTTTCATCGGAAGATTCGGGCCACAAGATTTACTGCTCCACTTTAAAAAAAACTCTCGCGACCATGTTTAATTGTGTTACTGACTCTATTTCAGTTTAAAAGTTGAACTTTTGTCCCTCAAGAATTTTATTATATGCCTGTAAATATACAGACATTACGGATGTATAAATTCCATCGAACTGGGCTGGGATCGAACCAACAAACGGAGAAGGAAATTTTGCCGTACACACTGCTCCACCCAAGCCTATTGAGTAGGTTTCGATTTTAGTTAGAAATATTTTGAAATCGCATTTCTTCTTGACTTAAAGTTCAAATATATATAAATACGTTTAAATGAATAGCTAAAATACTCAAAAGTTTATTTAATATCGTCATTCTCATCACCCCCAACTAAATCACAGTTCATCATAACAAGTGTTTGCGTTCGAAATTGCAGTAGCTATTTCACAACGTTTTTTCCCTTATAAATAAAGATGCAGTCATTCTACCTCAATACATTCACTGCATAGTTTCACTGAAATACGAGGGTTGATCCAGAAGTAAGGTTCCCAAAGAGCTCCAACTGCACGGGAAGGTGCTAGGCGAAATCCAGCAACACCGCTGTGCGCGGCTGTTCCTCCACTCTCGATTCCGCCTGGCCGCACTTTGCTGCGCCGCTCAGCCTTGGCTCAGCAGCCGTCCGAAATGGAGGTGCTCATTGTTGTTCCCGCCAAGTGCGAGATTCGTTCCGTAAGGATTGTTGGACTCCATTGTTGCGGGAGACGAAACGTGGGTATTTCATTTCACTCACGAAATGAAAGAAAAGTCCAAACAATGGCGTCACTCAGGGTCACCAGTCGCAAAGAAGTTCAAACAAACTCCTTCTGCTGGCAAAGTCATGGCCAGTGTGTTTTGGGATCGTAAGGGGATACTGCTGATCGATTTCATGAAACCTGGGACAACATTCAACTCAGACAGTTATTGTGCAATACTAAGGAAACTCAGGCGAGCTATCCAGAACCGCCGGCGAGGACGACTGACAGCCGGTGTAACGCTGCTTCACGACAACGCCCGACCTCACGTCTCCCGTCAAACCCAGGACCTTTTGACAAACTTTGGATGGACTGTCACCCACCGTACAGTCCGGACCTCGCGCTTAGCGATTATCACTTGATCCCGAAGTTAAAGGAACACTTGGGTGGCCAACGCTTCCGAATCGACGATGAAGTCAAAGACGGGGTGAAACGCTTTCTCAACGGGTTGGCGGCGGAGTTCTACGACATAGGGATACAAAAATTGGAGCACCGTCTACAAAAATGCCTAAAAAAAGATGGCGATTATGTCGAAAAATAGAGCAAAGTGTCTTCATCACTATGAGAATAAACAATGCTGTCTATTTGTAAAATTGATGGGAACCTTATTTCTGGTTCAACCCTCGTAATTTCATAATAATTGCCATCACATGATCTTAAAATTCTCGGCCTAGCATTTTTTATAGTCCCACCGTTCACTCTTTTTTATTCACAAAATAGTAAACCGGAAAAAATTATGTATGGACGTATGGTTTCACAGACGCTACAAAAGTAAACTGTTTTCTAGCACGGTCTCTGTAATACTTCGAAAAATCTAAAAATCCGGGCCCTAGTTATGACAATTTCATAGAAATCGGCATGCTTACTTTAGATAGTGTTCCTTGTCAATAGTAGTAGCATAGTAGCATTAAAATTATTTTACATAAAATTGATCAGAAATACCAACACTCCTTCTGTGAATTTGTTTCATGCAGCGCGTAAACAGGATAATTCGTGCTAGGACACCAACAAGGTCATAGTAAAACTCTTCAGTCTCCGACGATAAGATTATCAGTACGACTCTCTATATCGTGGTTGCCACTATGAGAAAATAGATAAGTTTCGCATAACAGACATAATTCATATGAACAGGACATTCAAAGACCCCCTGGTTCAACATGCACAGATAAACCCCCGTTGTTTTAACTGCATATAATAATGAACAACTTATTTATCAAGTAACAAACGATCGTTCATGGTAAAATAAAGAATATGACGAATATGATATTATAATCATTAATCAGCCAGACTAATGCAGATTACAAATAGGAGGGTGGATTCGAAAGTAACGCACAATATTTTTTTTTTACAAAAAGTTTAATAGATCCAATTATTACAAACAAATGTACACGTGAAAGAACATCTATTGTCTACTTTTTATATAGTCGCCAAGTATCTCAACACATTTCTCCCATCGTGATACCAGTTTCAAAATATCCTGTCTATATAAGTCCGCTCCGTTGGAGTATAGCCATCTGGAGACTGCTATTTTCATTTCTGCATCTGACGAAAAGCGTTTACCGGCCAAAAATGTCTTCATGGGACCAAACAAAAGAAAGCGTAACGCGATAGGTGATGCAAGCTTCTGGTCGTCTACCAGGTTTTAGGCACCCAGCGAGCACTAACTTTATGAAACTTCAATGTGTCATGCACATTATCGTACACCGCACCGTATGAAATGTTGAAATGCTGAGATAAGGTTCGTCAGATGCAGAAGTGAGAACAGCAGTCCGTAGATGGTTATACTACAACCGAACGGACTTCTATGGACAGGGTATTTTGAAACTGGTTTCACGATGAGAGAAATGTGTTGAGAAACTTGGCGACTATATAGAAAATAGACAAAAGATGTCCCTTCATGTGTGCATTTCTTTGTAATTGTACCTATTAAACTTTTTGTAAAAAAAAAATTATTGTGCGTTACTTTTGATCCACCCTCGTAAAAAGGCAAAGCCAGACATGCAATAAACAGAGCCATACTTACTTACTTACTCAGCGGCAATAGATAATTCCTAAGCAAGTTAAAGGAAATTATCTATTATATGGAACCCGAAGGTTCATTGCCGCGCTTACCTGAGTCCGCCATTCAACCCTATTCTGTGCTAACTCCATCCAATCATCCCCCACAAATCCTACTTCCCATAAATCCGTTCTAAGATTGCCCTCCCACCTACTTCTAGGTCTTCCACGTGGTCTTTTCCCTTCAGGTCTCCCAGTCAATACTTTTGAAATATGTCTTTCCTCCCCCATGCTTGTAGCATATCCAGCCCATTTCATCCTTCGCGATTTAATTACCCTTACTATATCAGGTGAAGCGTACAGGTCCTGAAGCTCGATGTTATGCAATTTTCTCCAGAGCCAAAGAGAAAAAAGAAAAAGAAAAGAAAAAAAAAAGAAGAAAAAAAAAAGGGGAAAAAAAATTAATTATGTTCTTGTTTAGACACTAAATAATTATTACACTATTATTTAGTCATTACACTTTAAATTCTGACACTAAATTATTATACTGCAAGGAAAACAAATGCCTTCTGAGAGGAATCATTATAAGCTACCCCAATCTGTAGGAGAAACTCTGCCCAGCGTACATACTTCAAATCACCCTGTAGGGCTCTGAAGCTGGACAGATAACCCCGGTCACAGAATTCCTCCCAAAATTCCCTACAGGGCTAACAATACTTTAAAGATTTACCGACGTAGAATTAATTCATCAACGATATCTCTACTTCCCAAATATTGCATGTGAATCTCTAAAAGCTGCCCTGCAGAGACTAACCGCAACTGCAGGTTCTCTCTACGGAAATGCAAAAGGGACTTTTAAGAACCGTCCTACCTGACAACATTATCAACGAAATCTATCTCGAAAGTTCGTAAGAACAATATACCACAAATCGAGACCATATGCCTATAAATAGCTGCATGTTTCCATCTTAAGACCTTGAAACTCAAGTGGAAACCCCGAATGGCGGGATAGAAATGGTACGTAGCTGAATAACTCCGCTACGGTATAGTTGTCTTAAGTTATGGCATGACACGTTGGCTGTCCAATCAAATTGGTTGCTATATGTTCCACTTTCATATAATGCATGGCGTAAATTTAGGCTTTATTTCCCGTTCCAATCGGAAAAATAAGCAGCTATTTTGAATGTATCCTTGTCATACATTATTCGAGTTTTCTTCTAAATTGCAAAGCTGGTTTCGTTTGAAGACTTTGACAGATTGTATATTTGTAAAGGAAATAGACCTATGCGCACATTGTTACATAGTATAGAGCAAGTATTGTGATCGTGACAAAATAGAAGTCGAGATAACGCCGAGAGAACATGTTTCACGACGGGCCAGAAACAGAAAAAAGTGTTTTTCGAATGGCGTCTGTCTGTCTGTGGACAAGCACAGCGGGTAAACAGTCCATTGTATTTTTTTTTTAATTATATCGAACCGCCAAGAATTTGATTTTTATAACTGTAATTTTAAGATAACTTTTAATGAAGACTTTTTGAAATTTTTAATTTTTAAAATAATCACGATTTTAATAAAAATGTAGATGTCGAAGCATCTATCTAAGATTAATAAATGGGCTACATCAGTCTTCTGTAAAAATTACTTAGGGGATACTTTACTCTTATCTACTAAAGATTTTGTTGGCTATCTCCATAAAAGTAGGAGATACATGAAAACTTTGCACCGTCATGTTGTAGAGAAAATTAAAATAAACGTTTTTTGTTACACGGATTTCTTTATAAAATGAATAGGTTATCAAGATAAAACGAAATAAGTAGGGCCTATAACTTATACAGAATGTCAGAACACATTAACTAAAATTTGAACGATATTTTCTTTGTTTTCTCATAATAACATGAAAATTATAACTTATTGTTGTGAAATGTAGTATACCTCAGTGGTAATGAACACACTAAAACCAATCGGTGGTAAAGGCAAGAGGTCCTGGGTTCAAATCTCAAACCTCTTGACCTGGGTTTTTCATGGTTTCCTCATTCGCAAAGGAAAATGGAGGACCTAATTTTTGAATAGTACTTATTGGTTTTTTCGCCAACTTTAAAACCCAAATATTACAAACCTTAACATGTAACTTATTTGTGAGAAAGTTTGTGCAACATATTTTGCACCATTTATTGTTTGTCGATATATTTTTTTCTTCTTTCTTTTTCTTAACAGGACCAAACGAGCCAACAGCAACGTCTGTGCCTGCGTTCGCCATGAGTGCAGTAGGAACAGACTTGGACTGGAAATACACCACAGAGCCTTCTGGCGATGCCTGTCTCTCAACTGGAGGGAGATGTAGTTGGCCACGTGGTAAAATGGTCTCTGGATCCTCCGGTAATTTCTCATTTTATATTTAACCTAGCTTCCCTGGTTGGGGACAACACTCTGAGGTTCACAGGAAAGGTTTTTTTTATGGACTCACACCATGTCGGAAATAAGAGTCCTTGTATCCTTATAGCCTATTACCGTTTAGCCATAATAAACCTTAAAAAGTGAAGACTTCAGAATTTTTCGGGGTAAAAAAATATTAAAAAATCTCCTTTTTAGAATTTTCCTGTCGGTTAGAGGCTAAAAGCTATAAGTGTGTCAAATTTCAAGTGTCTAGCTCATCTGGAAGTGGGCAAACATTAATGTCATTGAGTCAGTCAGTTAGCCTCAGTTAGCTATGAGGCTAGGAATATTATAGGAATATTGGCTATGAAAAGGAAGCCATTTACCGACCATGCATCCCTCACCTTAGTGAGAGTTATAATATTCATGAGAATGCATGGGAGGTAAAGTGTCATCTTTTCGGAAGCTGTTATAAATATACGAGCGATTATTTGAAATGTGTGGGCCTCTTGTGGAGTGATATAGAGGATATCTCCGTACGCATTTTGAAGGAATCTCTATGTATCTTACATAATCATTTATATTGCCAGTATTGATTTTTCATGTTCCATTGTTTTACTGTTTAAAATATTTGTTTTCTTAGGTAAGATACAATTAGTTTAAAAATCATGCCTAAATATTGTTAAGAATTTATCATGTATATATATTTTTTATTCTGGATCTTTATGGTTACCTGAAATGTCAGGCAGATGTCACCTTTGTGAAATATATATTATATATATTATATATTTCACAAAGGTGACATCTGCCTGACATTTCAGGTAACCATAAAGATCCAGAATAAAAAATATATATACATGATAAATTCTTAACAATATTTAGGCATGATTTTTAAACTAATTGTATCTTACCTAAGAAAACAAATATTTTAAACAGTAAAACAATGGAACATGAAAAATCAATACTGGCAATATAAATGATTATGTAAGATACATAGAGATTCCTTCAAAATGCGTACGGAGATATCCTCTATATCACTCCACAAGAGGCCCACACATTTCAAAATTCGTACAATTCAGGTACGGGGAATCAGTGACAATTACAACACTTACTCGTGCACTGGTAGATATTCCATTTTATTAAAGTAAAGCTATGCATATAAAATTATAACCGCTCGGTTTTCTGGTATTTAGATATTCTGGCATCATCCTCCGGGACCCAAGTTGGCGAGCTCAAATCAGCCCAAGGTCGGTGTTTTTTTTTTCCGATGCAAACATTGATAATTGACTGTTGCATTATGGGAATGCAGGTTAAATGAATCTTCATATGCTTGGACAAATTAATCATCGTATCAGAAGGATGCAGATAGAGTTCGGGCTCGTTATATTTTATTGTGTATTAGACCGCATGTCGAATTACAAATTAGGCCAGCGAAAATGCTGCCACAGTAATTGTCGTCAAACTTACTAAATAAAACACGGGCCAACTCTTTCTATTTACAGGTATGCAGGGAATGATGTACACTAGACCCCATCATTCTGTGCTCGATGGCTGGGGAAAAACAAATCCAGGATGGTCCTTCAAGAAAGTCTTGCCTTACTTTATTAAATCGGAGAGAAATCTTAATCCAGAACTCGTAGAAGAGAAGTACCATGGATTTTCAGGACCGATGACAATCCAGCAATTCCCTTGGAGACCTGATTTGGCGGACGCAGTGGTAGAGGCTGGAAAAAAGCTAGGATACAAAAATGGTGACTTGTGTGGCAGCAATCAGACAGGAGTGGCTGTAGCGCAGATGATGCTCAACAGAGGTCTTCGCGTGAGCACAGCCAGAGCTTATCTTCGACCATTCGCCAGGGAAAGGGAAAATTTGAGTGTAAGTACTTGGAGAGTTCATATGAAAATCATGAATTACAAATTATTATTATTGTTCCGATAAAATGCGTCATGTCGTCAGTGGCGTTCCTAGGGTGGGGCGGTGAGGGCGGTCCGCCCCGGGCCCCACTTACTATGGGGACCCCCATTGATGCCCCACCCTAAATTAAAAATCCCTTTAGGCAAGCCTACAGGCTGAGGTAGATTTCAAAGTGCTTTTGGTTTAATTTACTGTCGCTGCATAGCATTCTTCTTCTTTTGCCTTGGCATGACAAACCCGCAATAATAATTGCAAAAAAGAGGAAAGAGCACTTTTCAAACATTTAAATCTCGCCTTAAATTAGAGCTATCGAGAAACTAATTATTGATTTGTAGAGTACTCATCAAGAGCTTTTCAATGATACCCCACAAGACGTGGTTTCAAAAATATCGAATTTCCATCCCCCCCACCCCCACTCGTACCCCCAAAACGCCCGAATCGTTGGTGTCACTGTGAACTCCATAGGGAGTACTCTAATTTATTCAAATAAAGTTTCCCTCTATACTTCATAGGGGCCGAGATATAAATGTTTTAAAATTTCAACCCCCTCCCCCGACCACCCCCTTGGGCCAATTTTGCTCATTAACGAACTTGTCCGAATTATTGGGCCTAGAAATAACATAATAAAATTTGGTTCAAATATCTTCAAAATTACGGCCGCTATCGTGTAAAGATATAAATATCACAATTTTTTTTTTTTTTGAACGGGCGGTGTTTTCGTACTTAGGGAAGCATGAAACGTAAAGATATGAAATAATTTTTCGAAAATCATGACATGGAACCATTGCAATAGGTAGATTTTTCTTCGAAATCTAAATATAAATGTGTGCATAGTTACACAGTAATGAAATGGAAGGAAAGGTTATGTTTAAATATGACAAAGTTAACGAAATTTCTTCGAAATCTACCTAAAAATTAATGTTCCACCTGATTTTGTAAAACGAGGCAGTGAATTTTTCCAAAACAAACAAGGCCCTTTTAATTCAACACAGAAATCAAGAGAAAAGTTGTTTTAACTATTTACATTTCACTTGAAACTTGTGAAAGTAGTTTCTCAAAACTGATATTAATAAAAAACTATCTGCACTCAACAATGAGCCAAATCAGACTAAATGGACTAGCAATGTTATACATCGAGAACAATTTGGCTATGAAAATAAACTTTCATGAGACGATTAGACAATTTTCTAATGTGAAAGCTATAAAAAGACAATTTTAAAAGTGACTATTACGTATTCTGAATTAATATAATCCAGATTTTGCTAATTTATTATCTGATTCTCCGAATAAATTAAACTGTTGTTTGTTACCTTAAAATTTCGTTAACTTTGTCATATTTAAACATAACCTTTCCTTCCATTTCATTACTGTGTAACTATGCACACATTTATATTTTGCTAATCAGTTAACTTAATATTATTGGACTAATATAATAATTCAAAAATAAATCCGCCCCGGGCCCCAAGTGATCTAGTTACGCCACTGCATATCGTCACTTGGGTATTAGAGAGTTAGGTAGGCAACATGCATATTCTGTGAAACAAATGTTCCTCTAAACACTGAAATAGTAAGTGTTCTACGTTTCGTTAAATGTGAGTCAGCTCAGATTGAGGAATTCAACATTTAGTGACGTGGGAATCAACATGCTGACCACATGTCTCTTAATCCTACATTCTGTAATTTAAGGCAAAAAACTGAGGTATATAACGTAACCTTCGGATGGTTGGCCTTGTCCATGCCAGTCTGAAAGACATTTACGTTATATACAGTGTTATAAGTCATACTAATCTAGTGATTTTGTGATGGGGTTCCCCGTGTTATTGTAAGTATCATTTAAGATTATACAGTCTGTGCGCAAATATTTTAGACAGTGGGATGGGTAGGTGTTGTCCGGTCTAGAACTTGCCCTAAGCAAGCAAGTATCTCTGTTTCACTTTACGTGGAGTGAGACGAATAATGCTAGAGTGAGACAGACATACTTGTTTACTTCCGGTTTTAGAGCGTATATCAACCCGTCCTATTGTCTAAAACATAGGTATACATAGCTATGTATTACCGAAGTCACAGACTATTGTTTATTTTGAACATTACATGATCATATTTTAGGGAAAATATTCCTCTGACACTGAAATTCAAACCCATGATCTTTGGCTTTCCGTACCTTACATGACAATATTTTAGGGAAAAATTCCTCTGACATTGATATTCAAACTCATGATCACCTACCAAGAAAACCTACTGGTTCAGTCTACCAACTGAGAAAGTCATGAGTTCGAATCCCAGTGTCAGATTAATTTTTCTCTTAGCATATTCTTATGTAACGTTCAACAGAAACAATATTTTGCGGATTCATGAGCAGTTGCTTTACTGAAGGGCCCGCAGACTCCGCGATGCGGGGGGAGGTTCTATGGGGCCCGAAATGAAAACCGGAAGAAAAGAATATAAATAGATTGTCATGATGGGGGGACATGCAAAGCAGTAAGAGAAACAAGATCGTTCAGTTGAAAGGTGATTTCTCCAGTGGATATTACAAGTAGGCCTAAAGTCAGACGAAATTCAAGCGGTAATTTTCAATATAAAGAACTGGACAGAAAACTTGTATTATTTGGAAAGGAGTTAGACTGTTGATGTCAGGTTCAATACCTTGGTGTGATACTAGAATAATCAGTGGTCTCCAACTCGCTGTACTTTGTGCGCGAGCAAGCAGGCTTGCACTGTGCGACCCCTGTGCAACACGTGATGTCAGTCTGAACCAGGGTTCCGTCGGCGGAGGTGGGTCGTCTATTTCACCACCTTCCAAATATTATGTTGGGTGTAGAATGTATTCCAATATGTAGGCCATCGACTCCTATATTAAATATATTTTATAAATTTTATGGTAACAAATACCAATATAAGAGAAGTTTGAGTGACTTTTATTCGGATTTTCTCCGAACTAAATTCCCCCGACTGCACAGACATGTTCCTAGGATTTTGTCTATGGACAGATCTACGTACATATGCGAGCAGTTTTTTCACTAATAAAAATAAACAAAACCCGCAGCAGAAGTCAATTGTCAGATGAAAACTTAAAATGTGAACTGGCTGCAGCACAAACATTGACGTATCTTTCTGCGTCAAAAGATACAACAAAAGTCAGGAAAACAGGCTTCCACTAATGAGTGATTTTGTAGTGTGAAATGCTTTATTTGAGCTGATGTATTACATGGAGATATAGTTTCTTTGAATTTTGTTTCAAATATAACTTTATTATTAATATTTATGTTCAATAATATAAATGCGGGAGTGTGTCATTTCACAGAATTTGTGGCATTACAATTTAATTACTATAAAATTTATTAAAATCAGGAACTTTTCAACTATGTTCGAAACTACAGAATTTATTATTGTGTGTATTATCTTGCTAGGAATATATTGTACATTATTTACATTGTTACAAACCTCATGACTTCACGAATGTTCTTTGTAGAAAACATAAGTAAATAATAATGAAATAATAATGTAATACATCCATCATCTTTTGATATGCCAATATGATTTGTGAATTTCAAAAGCCTAATGAGCATGCCGACACTGAACTCAAGAGAGGCAGTATACCACGCGGTGTGCGCACACTAAATGATTCTAGCGTGCAATGGGTAAGCTTGCACTGACTGCTGCACTCATTGTGCAATGAGTTGGTGGCCGCTTTTTCAGATAAAGTACTACTGTGAACACACCATAAAAGTCAGGGTCATATTACAGTGTTCTTGTGCCAGATTTTGTATGTTAGAGGTCAGGAGATAATATGACCTATTATTTCCTAATTTCCTACACTAGAGAAACTGCTAATAGTAGTAATAATAAAAATAACAATAATAATCATTCCGCCTACATTTAATAATAAGGCAAGCAAGTTTTAATACCTCCGAGGATCTGTCAGCCAATCAAATTTGATATTTCCCGCGGTCGAAATCATGCTGCTACTGAACCCATATGCTTGAGCGTGTTTATTTATTTATTTATTCATTTTTTATCAGACATCCAATAAAAACTTAGCAGGAGAGCCCAGTCTTTCTCCGTTACGAACTGTTCATGAGTACTTATTTAGTACGGTATGAACCAATAGTACAGTACTGGATTTCGCACAGTTCTCATGCGCACGCCGTAGCCTACGTCTATAAAAGCTGTCTAAAATTATTTTTTACACAACTTGAATTAAAATATTAACAAATTTTGAGCACATTAATTATCGTTCCCGTCGATTTATAAATAACAGCTCCCGTTAATTAATAAATAACAGCTCCAATAGTCTATCAAAGAGGAAAATGTAAAATATATGCAGACATTTAAAAAGTAATTTTAGTAGAACAATAATACTTGGATTAATTATTATAATAATTTACTTTATTTTATAGTATTTCACTTGAAAAGCAGTTTTAACAATTTTTAGTTTTTTACGTCTTATTTAGCCATGTTTAGATTATATAAGATTGAACTATGTGACTGCCCTAATAATGAAACGCATAATTATGTTAAAATATCACAGTTAGCTAGCAAGGAACATAATAGTTTAAAACCTAAGAATCAGAGCCCTACTTACCATTATAATTTTACAGGTATTGGTGAATGCCCAAGTCACGAAAGTATTAATAAATCCAGCCACCAATCAAGCCTATGGAGTGGTTTATATCGACAAGTACCAGAAACTGCACAAAGCTTACGCTAGCAAAGAAGTGATTCTCTCTGCTGGCGCTATCAATTCCCCTCAGCTATTGTTACTATCAGGCATCGGCCCCAAAAAAGACCTGAGTGCTGTGGGTATAAACACCATTGTGAATCGACCAGGCGTCGGTCGTAACTTACAGAATCATGTGGCATCTGATATAGGCTTTTACATGGATGATGCCAGCACAAACAGTTTAACGCTTAACGCCTTCTTCGAATTCGTCAATAACAGAACTGGACAACTTGCAAGCACAGGGCTCACGCAGACAACCATCTTTATGACGTCTAAGCATGCAACAGATGGAGTTCCTGATCTCCAGGTTTGTTGTTATGTTAAACATGTTCAAGTTAATTAAGATTATTCTAATTGAACTAGTCTATATGGAGTCTTGAGAATATATATATATATATATAGCCTAAGCTTATGTCCAAATTATAAAGGCACTGTATGTATTCAGGTGATGAAAGTTTATTACTTCTTTTGATTAAATCTGTAAAAAGCATGCTCGAATTTCGCGAAAACATATTTTAGAACTGGATGATGAAAATATTTACATGGATATCCTTAAAAAACACAGGATGTGAAACACATTGAGCTTGCTTCCGAAGAGCTTAAAATAATATTATATTGAAATGTTAAGAAATCATTTACAAATTTAGTGTTTATATTTAAACTCGATCGATTTTATTCTACTTTTCTCGTATCGTATAATCATTAATTTGGATTGGTCTCCTTAGCCCACTCCTGATTTGCACGACCCTGTTTATTAAATACCGGCAAAGCAATTCAATTGAATCCTGTACGAAGGTGACCAAACCAGTCTGCATTATATAATGCAAACAGTGATAGAGAATATTAATTCAAGATTTCCCGTGAGGATTTCCTAAATAAAAAAATACCAATCCAAATTAGTATAATTTGATAAAAGTACAGTAAAATGGGCCATCTTTAAATATTAATACAGGTAGGAGAGATAATAATGATTTTTAAAAATATAAATACAATATTTGAAGCTCCACGTATCTAATTCTGTGCTTATTATACATGTATATTTTCAATTTCCAGTTCTGAAATAACTTGTAGTTCTGCTAACTTGTATTTTTACAGAATAAATAAACAGAAACAATAGCATGTGGACAAACACACAGAAATGTGCGAGATTTTTATTTAATTCGGGGCACTTCTAAAAGGTCTTTAAATGCTGAAAACTCTATATTGAATTTCATGGTCATACACATTCTCTTCATAAACAGAGAGATTATTTTTGGTATGTGCCGAGAGCGCACGGTCCGTGCGGGGGCCTGGAAGCAAGTCATCGGCCGGTAAAGGCTCGTGTACATAACCCGTCAATTCAAGCGCATGGATTTCTGAATTATGCCTACATTTAGAATAATTACCTACTTTTGTCATAGAAGATGTTGAAAATGATCTCCGTCTACCGCTACACATTTCTGACATCTTTTAAGAAAGTTCGCATTCACACACATTAATTCTTCTTGTGAAATTGCTGCAATTTCTCTTCTTATGTTCTTTTTCAGTTCTTTAATTGTACTGTATGAGGGTTATTCTTCTACACTATATTTTTTAAGTTCCCCCTAAAATAAAAATCACATACAGTAAGATCTGGAGATATGGCTGGCCGTGTGCCCTTACTATTACCATATCTTTAACACTTCTTCAATTAAATTTGCATTTTTCCAATAAGACTCCGCTACAGAGCGCATACTGCAAATCTATCGTTAGATCTCCAGATCTTACTGTATGTGGATTCTGGACTATTATGATGATAATGATATTATTATTATTATTATTATTATTACTATTATTATTATCATCATCATTATTAGGGAGTATTATTAATATTAGAATATTAGTATTATTATAATAATGATTATCATTACTATAGTAATTATTAGGCTATATTATTATAATCTTATTACTATTTTGCTATTCAAAATTAAAGTATCGGTATCTACATAACTGCTCAATGAATATTCCGATTTTCAGGTGTTTTTCGATGGATTCTTGGGGATGTGTTCAAAAACCGGTGCAGACAATGAATGCGAAAGAACAGGAACAAGAGGTAACTGCAGCAAAAGACTGTTGTATGCTAGACCAACTAATGTCCGTCCTCTCAGCATAGGTTATCTCAAACTGAGGAGCAAAGACCCATTAGAACACCCACTTATCTACCCAAAATACTTTTCAAACTCGAAGGACGTTGAAGTGTTAGTAGAAGGACTGAAACTGGCCATAGCTCTGGCTCAAACTCCAGCACTACAGAAATACAACCTCACTATTGACACTACTCAGGTCAAGGGATGTGAGCGCTACAAATTCGGTACAGACGAATACTTCTCATGTGTAATCAGGATGGAAACTGGACCAGAACATCATCAGGCTGGCACCTGCAAGATGGGTCCAGCACGGGACCCTATGGCTGTTGTGGATCATGGGCTAAGAGTTCATGGTGTTAAGAATCTAAGAGTAGTGGATGCTAGCATCTTTCCCAAAAATCCTAACTCTAATCCCACTTCTGTTATCATCATGGCTGGCGAGAAAGCTGCTGATATGATCAAGAAAACGTGGAAGAAAAGATGAATGTTAGAGAACTGAAAGGGAGCATTTCAACTAATCACTACCATTAATGTGTATCTACGAAAACAATAATTAAATCAATCAGAGATTTAAGCTGCCACATTACTTTTATCTTCTTATAATGCTAGTCCAATACATGAAAAGTCAAATTATATTCCCCCACAAAATGATCAGATTTACAACAGATAGGGAAATTGTAAGGCTTTTGTAAGATGTGTTTGTACAGAAAGTCAATGACATTCTATTCAGTCCTACTTGCCTTCAGAGAGTTAGAGGGTGAAGCTTACATTTTATACACTTTTAAAGCTACATATTTAATGCTTTGTACATATGCTCATGGTTTAATAATGTTGCGGAAAAGTTTCATTCAATTCAGTTTATTAGTTTTTGAGTTATTCAAAAATCGACGTTGATTTTTTTCTCAAAATAAAACATACAGCAATACATTTTGTCAAAATGTATGTATTTTTTCAATAGGACCAAAAACATATTGAGGAATATATTTCACATTAGTTTTCCTGAACTCTATTTCAGTAGGAGGGAAAAAATTGGTCATTGTGTATCTGAAACGTTAAAAAAAGTAATGTCAGCACACGTTTTATTTTTTGTTTAAAACAAGTATTCATTCAATAAAAATCCACACGTGCTATTTTGTTTTCCATACCCTATAAAAAAACACATTTCAGTTACCTTGCTTCAAATCTGTAGAACCTATTTTATAGAGATTATACAGAAATCCAGTGATAATAAAAGTAGGGGAAAGTGTAATTGAAAGTTTTCATGCCGTTTACGTGGAAAATATGTGCATACAGGCTCTTAAGAAGTGCCCATGCTTGTAAATGTGCCATTGGTAAATTTCATAACGATATATTATGAGGGTAGCAATAATGGTATTGAAATAATTTCTTAATGCCCTTACAAAGATGAAACGACCAAGGATGAACAAAAGGAAGCTGAAAATCAGCTAATAAGCTGTACTATATATATATTGATTCACTTTCTTAAGTTAAATAGGCCTAGATGAATACAGTTCACAAACCAATACTTGTCTTAACAGTAAATGATTGAAAGTGATGTACAGGTTATTGATTATCCTTTAAAACATACTTATAATACAAAAACATATCACAGCCTATAAAGAACATGAAGGCTTACATTTTTAGATTATTCACAGTTTAGTCACTTTTTATATGAGGGGTCTATTTACAAACCTGAAAATCTCCATTCTTCTAATGAATGAAAGTTGAAAGCATTTCCTATTACATTTCTAGTGCATGTGTTACAATAATCTGAATTCCTCTCTTATGTGAGAAGTCGGATTTGTAACGCATACACTAAATATGTAATAGGAAATGCATTAAACTTTCGTTAGAAGATAACACCTCAATTTTTTTTTATCAAAATGGAGATTATCGGGTTTGTAATAGACCCCTCATTTTCACTGCAATCAGCAAGCATAAGATAAAATATATAATACAGAATTTTTAAACTTTGAAAGTCCATACAATATGTGAATAAATTATTTTTCCTAGTTTTTACAATGAGTATTGGTTATTTTTATTGGTTGCTGTGCGTCAAGTGTATTTACATAAATATACTGATAATAAATATAAATGTCACAGAAAAGAATTCCATGATTGCTTCTTATATAAGTAAGATTGCAGGACATATCTTGTTGATACAACCGGTCGTTATAAATATCTTATTCGAAAATTATGTCCTGCAATCTTACTGATGTATAACTCAGGACATTTAGAAATGTCACTGGGCAAAGAGCGTTGCAGTCGATGTTTACGTATGCATATAGGTCCTTGCATTGTGTGAGAGGAGGACAGGAGAAGTTAAGTACAGTCTTTGACAGAATGTCATGCACAGTAGTGTGCCGTGCTTAAGAAATACTTGGATTATTGACCTATCTTTTAATCCAGAAATGCAGCTTCTGATCCCGTAAGTTACGTATACTAACACTTTTTAGGCGCTGTCCGCAGCACGACACAATCACAACTCATCAAATTATGGGGGACTATTAATTCGTGCAGTGTACTGCACAGTGCGATGACATCACTATTGAGAAAGACAATTTGTAAATATGGCACCGGCAGAGATATTTGACCTGAGTTATAAGAAGCGATCTTTGCTACACAATTGACGTGGAATTATTTTCTCTGACATTGATATTTGTTATCAGTATGTTTATGTAATACACGTGACGCACAGCAACCAATGTAAATAACCTGATACACAAACTTATGGAAAGAACTAGGAAAAATTATTTATTCACATAGGCCCTTGTTTGGACTTTAAAAGTGTGAGAACTAGCTTGTTACTAATCGAAATTGTGTTTTTAATCAATGGAAATTTATAATATTTCAATTTCTAAACAAATTATGTTCTATAAAATAATGTGCTTTCATTGTTAACTGGCAGCATATGATGTATTAACCAGACATGTTGATGTCTTATATGCCCAGTAACGAACTGACGTTTTATAAGATAAAATTTCATCCTTGTGTTCATAGCAAGGATATAAGATAAACGATCGTGATTCGTCTATATCCGAGGAATTACTAACCGTTATTGGTCAATATCAAACACGCGGCGTATGAATGGAATAGTCGAATTAAAATAGGTTTGTTCGCAAAGCAAATCCGTGACTGCTTGAGAATTGATTGTACTGCGCATGTCCAGTCTGTAACTTACCCGTGATTTGCACTTTGCGAACGGTTAGAAGAATTTGGAATCGATAGTTTCTGCGTTTAATCGATATGATATGCAAATAAAATATATATTTCCCTTTAACATGTTATACATGCAATATACATCGGCAATATAAACTATATTTTGGGAAACTTTTAATTATCTTCCATTATTCATACATATAAGTAGCCTATGCTTATAAATCTGGAGCAAGGATTTGGAGGGAGGAGTCAGGCGCGTGAAAATAGGTTACTGCGCATGTCTCTGATAACAATTCATGGTAGAGCCTGCAAATTTTTCTTATAGTACAGAAACTGTCCGTGAGAGCTTTGCGAACAGAAGATTGAAATCAGAATCACGGATTCTCGCTTTGCGAACGCGTGTGGAGAAAGAGCGCATGCGCGAACGATTTGTTCCTGGTTTCTGACTGCTTTGCGAACAAACCTTATGTGAGAGAAGGATTTTTATGAGACTTTTGGTTATTTTCTTCAATCTATTTTGTGTACCTTTCTAATCAGTAATCTGTGAACAGTAATAATAAAGTAAAGTAAAGTAAAGTAAAGTGATCCCTATAAAGGTCATGGAGGCCCAGAGGGTTCCAGGAGGTTGAGGCTCCCAGATTTTGGACATTCGGCTCATGAAAGTGGTAAGGTTGTCAGCCTTACGCACCGGCCGCCTTTGCCCCCAGGATTGCTCCTGGTACTCATGTCTGTTAGAGGCTGAGTCGACCCCAGGGCCATAGTGCCACCAGAAGGATTAGGCCAATTCAACAGTAATAGTGTTCAGTTAAACTAAATCCGTGCCCGACGCTAATTTAACTAATAAGAATTTACTTTGTTGCATTTACTTTATGGTAGAATTACTAACTTGACTATCTTATATTTATATTTATCTGACTCTCATATTGCAATCCAGTATGTGCATTTTAAGTAAAATTCCGTTTAATCCGGATTTCTGGTGATCCGAGCAGGGTCCGGTCCCAACTAATCCGGATTATCCGGACTATGCTGTAGTCGAAAAACAAATCACTCAGAAATATTGTGGAAAACGGATACTGCCTGGAGCGTGGCTGTCATTTTGTACCGATAATTAATTAATTAATTATAAAAATAATTGGTCATTGTACAAGTAGTCAATAAAGAATATGTCAGATTACAAGGTTACCATTGCAATTCATAAACGAGAAAAAATAATTAAATTAATCTATTTCTGAGCACACAAACATGTATGTCCCCCTTAATATAAAATATGTACGGTAAGTAAAATAATAGAAATGTGATCAACAAGTTGTTGGTGGGGGAAATTTCATACCAAAATTATGAATTAGTGTAGTAAGGAAGAAACGACATATGGAAATGTCCATTTACCGGTTCCTCAGCTGTAATACCCATAACGTTGAGAATTTTGAATTTTATCTATAAATCAACACCGATGTGTTGGAACGCCCCTTACAAGAGAAATAGAGAGGTGGGGGAGAGAATCCTGCATGTAAACGCTTGAACTGACAAATGGGATAGCACCCCGGAGTTTGTTGTACAGAATCTAATATTATGTCATGTTATACGTCAAAGTCCCTGACAGCTTCCAGAAACTCGTCAGTCACAATACAAATATGGCATCATTCTTAAGGCTGTTAGGATAAAAATGTTCTAAGTTTATACCTCCGGCAATCTTAGTCGTGTTTCACAGAGGAGTAACTCGAAGCATAGAAAACCCGGCAATGTTTAATTGAATAAATATTTTTGAAGTGAAACTTTTTTAGCCGCGGTAGGGGTAAATCGAGAGCTTGTGTAACGCTCAAAATCGTCACGAAATTAGTGAGGTGTGACGTAACGGACTGCACAGAAAACAATCCACTCGATGATTAGGCTTATCCAAAATTTAAAACATTCAAAAATTCAAAATTCAAAAATCGAAAATAAAAAAATAACATAATATATTCAAAAATCCAAAATTAAAGAAAACAAAATTCCAAAATTTTTAAAAATTCAATGATCCAAAATTAAAAGGTCCAAAAATCCAATATTTAAAAAACAAAAAATCCAAACATAAAAATTCCAAATATCCAAAATTAAAAAAATTAAAAAATCCAAAAAAAAAAAATTAAAAATCCCAAATTAAAAAATCCAAAATCTAAAATTTAAAAATAAAAAAATTGAAAATAGAAAAAATCCAAAAATTTAAAAAATTCAAAGATCTAAATTTTAAAAAATCCATAATGAAAAAAATTAAAAGATCAAAAATTTAAAACTCAAAATCCAAAAAAAGTCCAAAAACTCAATATTAAAACGTCCAACAATCCAAATTTGAAAAAATCCAATAATCCAAAATAAAATTAAAACACGTTTCACTTCTGTCGCGTGGCGTTCCACGCACACTTTTTTTTTTGCAATGTAAGTTAAACATGTACCGGTATATATATCTCATTTATGTACAAACATACATACATTTTACTGCTGAATATTTAAGGAATGATGAGTTAAATCACATGGAAAATTTATTTTCCGACGGGGCAATTCTGACTCTCACCACAACGAACAACCTTATGAAATCATAATACACGGTATACTTCAGTTTTGACGATTTGTCGTCCATTAAAAATTCGTGTTAGAACACAAGTTTTAACCACATCAGATGAGAATTTGATTACTCTTCTGTAGTCGGCTGTCTAGAAATGTGGAAACAAAATTGAGTTCTAATCTACTTACTCCTTTCAATTCCATGTATCAATTGCAAATGTATAGTATGGTAAATGTATAGTAATTTACTGCTGCGCCCTGCAAATGGTAGAAACTAAACAAATTTTTAATGATTCTAACTTACAAATTATATTGTAATTGAATATAGGCCTAGGTGTATTGTATTTTAACTAATATAAGATAGCGTTAGCTAAAATGTGAACTGCTCCAACTTTACCCCTGTTAATATAGAATATTTAAGTTGAACTTAAGAAGTCTAGGCCTAGGAACTAGTAACATAATCAGATATTAAAATTAATTTGTAGACATTGTTATTAAAAGTTGTATCAATCTCTAAAAATTAGTTTTAATATCTGATAATCTTATTTTTTCCTAGGCCTAGACTTCTTAGGTTCAACTTAAAATTTCTATATTAACGGGGGTATAAGGTGGAGCTATTCACATTTTAGCTAATATTAACCCCTCGTTAGAAAATATGAAATATCATTAATATGATAGCTTATCTTACGCAGTAATTTTTTTTTAAATTCTGGATCTTCAAGGTCACCTTCAATTGAGGGCTGATTATTTGTATGTGTAAATAAATCTATATATATATATATTGACCGAAGATGTTTAAATTGATGGTATATCACGAAAATCGCGTATAAATAATTTACTGTAAATAATATGAAGCCTATATGTATTCACTGTATATTTTCTAGTAAGGTATTGTCAATCATTTATAATAACTGTAACTTCTGTACCATAAATTTTAATATATGACATTTGTTGGCACACAGGCTAACCAATATTCAATATTTAATAGTAAGGCGTTTCTTCTTATAATTCCGACTTCATAGTCGCGAATAAGGTATCAATCACACGTCGTGCATATCAGCATCAATTACAATTAGTGCTATAATTATATGTCCTAAATTCACGCCGTTTTCATAGTATTTTCTGCAGCACGACGCAAAAATTGTCGGAAATTCGTAACTCGTTATCTTAGTTCTTTCATTTTGGGTACCAGAATGGTACTTTCTGAGATTGTATGATGGACAGGAAAATGTATGTGAGTCTGTCTGTCTTTGTGTCTGTACGCGCCATAACGCGAATACACTTTTCATATTTTCATGAAACTTAGTATACGAACTTATAACATTCATGGGACGAAGTCTATTGAGTTTAGACCAAATCGGTCGACCCGTGCCGGATTAACGTCAATTTGGGGCCTTATTTCTGAAAATATTACACTGAATTCATTAAATGCATTTGAGTTCTCATGACAACTATATTGTTTACAGTGTTCATATAGGGCTTTGAAAGTTGCAATACACTGGGCTATGACAAATAACACTACCTACCATGGTTTTTGCGGCAAAGCATCTAGTAAGTGAATTTAACTAATTTAAGTATCCTGATTTCAGAAATGTAATTATTTTGTTGTTGTATCACATCTAGTCTGAAAATGTGTCATGGCGTACGCAACTTTAAGGTCTCTGTCTTGGAGGCTTATAGTAGCTAAATGGTAAGTTGTATAAAAAAAAAGTAGATTGCACCAGCAGTAACAAGATTTCGAGAAATCTACAAGTTTTGTCCTATGGCTTTTTGTCATATCTCCATTGGTTATACCTTATATTTAATATATATTGTATTAAGTACCAGAATGGTATTTTATGAGATTGTATGCTGGATGGGAAATGTCTGTCCATCCCTCCGTCCGTCCGTGTGTCTGTACGCGGGATAACTCCAATAGGCTACGCTTTATTGGATTTTCATGAAATTTAATATACGCAATTAAACGTCCATGGGAAGAAGCCTTATGATTTTGGAGCAAATCGGTTGACCGGTACCAAAGTAACAACTAATTAGCGGTCACGTGCTTTTTAAATGGCAAATCATGACTACGCTACAAAACCGCGTTGCTAACCGAAGTAAGGCTGGGAGGACCAGCAAAATTAGGTGTTCCTAGCTGCCCCATAAGTATGTAAAAACTGGTTGGTTAGACGTGACGTGACAGTCTAATAATCCACTTATTTACATTGATGTTTGCTCATTTCCAGATGAGCTAGGAACTATAATTTTGGCACACCTATAGTTTAACTTCTAACCAACGGGAAAATTCAAAAATGTTCAAATTTGTATTTTTCCCATCCAAAATTAGTTTTGATTTTTTTTTTTTTTCAATTTCCTCACTGCGCATTTGTTCGACTTGTGAAGTTTTGACAAAAATAAAGGAATAGGATTATTGTTGAAGAGTGGACTTTGCTTTAAATTCGTTCTGTTAATATTCTAGTTATCCCACATATTCCTTCCTTCAAATATGTGAAGTAACTCGCTAGTTTCTGAAATAACTTATGACCTATTAACTCCAACTGGCGATTTGTTATTTCAGTTTACCTTATTTTATTTATTATAATATAACACATATATATACATGTATTCAACCTATTGCATATATTAATTACTACGTGACACTGTTTCATTGTTCTATTAACTCCAAGTGACCTATAGGTAGCGCCAAATAACATATCGTGTTATAACTGATTCCACGAACAGTTTATTCCCATCTAAGTGTATAATAGTGTATTATTGGTGAATTATTATTATTGTAATAAAGTTACAATCTTGACTTCAGAAATTCTTAATGCTTGTTAGCCTATAAGATCCGAGATATCTGCTTTTCCAGTAATCTTACAGTCCATGCTTTTAATTATTCCTAATGTTTATTAGGTGGTTCTCCGAACTAACATCTAAGTTACATAGATCCTGTGTTAGCTTACAACTAGCATAAGTCCTATATTCTTGAATTTTTCCATCAATAACGTTATTTTCCCCTTAGACCAGGATCCCTGTGTTTAGGTCCATCTGTCGTCCATCAACCATGAAACATGGCCGCCCCATCTCCATTTTGTGCTTGCAGCTAAGTGAGCGATATCTGTCGTTTTTGCTGACTGGAGTAATGTAACATTGGGGATTCTTTCCATCAATGTTGTGCCTAGTACTTTTCTCAACACTTTCCTTTGGCATACTTGTAGCAACTTTTTCTGTGTCGATGTCAGCGCCCATGTTTGACAGCCATAGAGTATTACCGGGAAGATGCAGGGTTGTAGAACTTCTATTCTTAGTGTTCTGCTGAGTTTTTTTTTTTTTATCCAAAAGCAGAAATTTGAGGGACCAGAAAGCTTTCCATGCCTGTGTGATTCGTCTGTGTACTTCTCTCTCCATGCCGTTTTCAAAGGATATAATTTGGCCTGCATTAAACTTAGTTAATTCTTAAACTTAACATTTTCGGTCACTTAACTTCATCAGACTTACATACTAATCCTCCGTGTCATTCTTCGTTTATTATGTTTTGAGGGTATAAGGGGTAGCATTACAGCTTCATAATAATGGGCTACTTAAAGTATATCCATACGCCTGAATAGAATCATAAGATACAGAAGGTTATTGGCATTAGCTCAGAAATCGACATGTAACGATATTAATTTATCGTTATATATTAGCATTATAACATTATGATAAAACTGAAGGAAGTCATGATGGATGTTAGAATAAGTTTCTATTATGACTAATTTACTTTGTAATTGCGTTGTGTCACTGAACCGATTAATTTATTTTAATTTGAGTTGTGAATGGTATTGCATTATAAAAGAATGTATACACACCAGCACATATTACTTAATTCTTTTATAAAATAAGATTATGCTGTACACATGATTTGTCCTTAGAATTTTATAATTATTTTATGTGCCCTTTTGCACTATAAAACATTTATAAGAAAATTTCATAATACCAACAAATATGATATGTTATTTTAGTAATGAATCGATGTCAGCAAAATATACAGTTCTGCTAACAAGTTCTTTGAACAGTTTCTCCATATAAGTAACTTAGAGAAATATGTGACACTTTTTGCTCTCCTAAACATAACAACTGTTTTGGTCAAAAGCACATCTTTGAAATCATAAAGTAGTCCGTAGACTATCAATATTATTGTCAATATTCGCTTCGATATTAATGGAGGACCATATTGATGGAAATATTGATCGTCTAGGAGCGTATTGAAGCGTCCTATCAATATTGACGGACATTAATAGAAAATTATATTTTCTGTCAATATTGAAGAACCGTTTGAATGTCTAGGAGGTTTATTGTCAACATTTCCTTCAATATCAGTTGTTTGTGAGACTGTGAAGTGATTTTTTGTAGTCATCCGGTTCTGTATAACGCAAATACTTAAGCAAGTGTTCGTGTAAAGCGGTACTCACCTTGTACCACTATTTGGACCAGCGTCTATTTCTCTCTTTGGGTGTTCTTTTTCGCACAGTGTATAATAGTCAATATTATAAAATACAAATCCGTACTAGAAAATATTTCGAAATTCACTTCCACTGAAACAGCCTCGATCATATTTTTGCCAGAAAGAATATTCGTGAAAATATTGATGCGTTTTGAAGCATATTGAGGTGCGTTTCAATAAAGAGAAGAGAATATTGCCAATATTATTAATCGTTTAGTGACTAGTTTGAAATCAATAAAAAAAATATATATTGCAACAATTGGCTTCAACTAATAACAATCGTAACTCGTGAATAAAAATTCGCACATATTAACATAAAAATAATTACTCCATTATTGAAAATTTTGCTTTTATGCAATCTTTATGGTACGAATTTATACGTCAGTAACAGTGGAAAGGTTAGTGGAAATAGAAACAATCCGAAAATCATTTGTACATTATTGAAATGTACAAGAAACAAAGACTTTTATGAGCTTATTTACAAAATGAAAACAATGTATTTTCTAAATTGAATTAAAGTTAATAAGTTGTTCAGACTCTAAAGGGCAAAATATGAGAGGAAGCTGCTAAATTGTAGTTTAGACATTGAAATATCAAAGGCTAGGGGAAGAAAACCTAGAAAAAAAGTCAGGGTAGAGGCAATGTACGTGCCTCTTCACTCGTGAAACAAACCTGTGGCAAAAGATCCACAAAGTTGTTAAGAAATGCATTAGTATACTATTACGTATTGAAAATAATAATAAATATTAATTGAAAACAATAATAATAATAATAATAATAATAATAATATGATTAAAATAGGCTATATTAGTTTGAAGGGAATAACATTCTGGTGTACCGTCTTGAATCATGGATAATTTAGGTTGTGTCGCGAGTAGAAAAGAATTGCAAAAAACTTGATTGCTATTCAAGTAGCCTATTGTATGTTCACACGACTATGGACAAAATTAATATGTCATATAATTAAATTTGGCATAGTTATTTTCTTTTCATTTTAATCTGTCAAATAGTACCAAGCTTACCTAGTTCGTTTTTCCTTTTAAGAACTGACGTCTGGACAAGTGAAATCCATTATCTCGTTATATCTGTTCAGTCGATTGGCGTATTGCAGAACAATGGCGTGCATACAGTAGAGTTTCGTGACTATCGACTATATGCGAACATAAAGTAGAGTGTCAGTTGAAATGAAAAGCTCTTATAATTTACCTTTGATTTACATACCAAGCAAAAGTGATTTTTATTCTATTCGCTTACTACAGTTCCATATAACAGGAGTGGCCAGCTACCAGGATGTTGGTAGCCACATTTTGAGGGAATAGTTTGGAAAAAACCGTACATATTTTGAAGGTTAAGTTTGATATTTTTAAAGATAAAATACAGATGTTATGCCAGAACGTTAGGTCCTAATGAAATAAAAGAAAATATATTTATTATTTTGATTATTTCATTTAAGTTATCATACGAGTACAGGCTATGTAATATTAGAGATAGCAGGAAATATCGACAATATAAGAATTTGTTGTCAGCAGTAACTTGAGTTCTTGACCTTGATGAGTTGCCATTCTTTTAATTCACAGTGTATGTGTGAAGAGCAAACCTTTGCAAAGCTAGGAAATGCATTTTATTGGTTAAAATCTCGGAATGAGATCGAATATTTACGAATATTGACGAGGACTGTATATTTCTGTTTTACACGTAACTTACCTAAGTATACATTAAATTACAGAGTGTTTAATGAAAGATTCACTACAATAATGACTTGAGTACCGATATATACGCATAATAATTAAATCTCCCGCGACATATTGACAGTGGATTTTCCGGGTTATAGCGTCAGTAGAAAAGTTATTTAAGGGCTTACATTGCCGCTAAAAGTCCTCTTGTTGTTCAAATTCTCAACGCCTTGAAGTAATTCAAGAAGCCAAGTTTCAGGAATAAAATGTAAGTTCAAACATTCATTTTAGTACATGATAAAGATAACCTAAATAGTTAACTTCAGAACCAGTTTTGAGTAAGAATGTAAAGTTTTTAAAGAAATTATAGTAATTAAAGAATTAACAGAGTTAACATTTAGTAAGTCAAATTCTTGAAGTAAAAGAAGTATAATTTAAATTAGATAATTTTTTTACAGAGAACTTTTATTATATTAATTTACAATAAATTAGTATTTATTTTAGTATATATGATTATTATTTAATGATGCATGAAAATAATTAATCACATTGCATGCTATCCTATATAATCCACAGCAGTGCCTATCCATATCCTAAAGGCCTAAAGCCAATCCTGACATGTGTAGTGTTACCTAAACTTCGTCGGGGCACCACACAGATATAATTAAAAAGCAGCAGTAAAAATTATGCTAATCCGCTCATCTCATCATTAATCAAGTAGCATACTAATAAACATTTATATAACTTCCACAAATTACAAGACTTTTTGTTAACATGAACTTATTTTTAATGTTCACTTTGCTTGCTAATTGCTTGAAATCTCGTAGGTGGCTCAGTCAAGGCGGTTATCGCAATTTCAGTTAAATGCACATCAGAACTGCTCGATGCTTAGGTTTAATGAACATCATCATTGAATGATTCGCACGAATAGGTTGTCCTAAAAAATAGAAATCAGTCTTTTTGCACATTATTTTATATTTCGATACTTTTGTTCTGAAACCTGCTTCCAAAATTAAACCACTACATATCCACTTTCTATCAAATGTTTTAATCTCTCGTCTCCTTTAATCTCCAGTAGTTCTAACCCTACAACTGCTGCATCTGAATCCATCACTATGGGCCTTGATATGGAGCAACCATTCTTCATGAATCATGACATCCACAAGAAGGGGGTTTTACAAAAAAGCAAACTAAGACTTAAAGAGCTCTGAGATCACGGAATCTTTCATTCATTTTTTGCATCAAGCCATTTACATAATCTTCAGTTTCTAGTTCTCCTTCAGGAAAACTTTCAATACTTTTTCATGGAAACAAAATTAATAAATCTTCTAGCCTCAGAATTTTTAAGAGCCACAGAAGAGATGCATGCGGCTCGCAAGCCATGGCTTGGCCAGCGTGGTCACATAAGATGTAGATATGTATTTATGTTTCCACGCCTATTAATGAATCGTTTTGCTTTGACTTATTCAAAAATATGATTGTGGATTTATTGTAAACAGTCTCCATGCATTTCGGCATATGATATGCCATAATCGGTTTTTTAATAGAATTAAACCAGAACCAGGAATGTGCAAAAATTGAGATTTTGAGTTAAGTGCATCACTGGCATCTATTTACATTTATCTTTGTTCTGCAAGAACTGCTATTGTTGTATCTTCTTTCCTTGGCGAATAATATCTAGTTCCATGTGCCACATTCAGGAATTTAGCAGAACCGGCTCAGCACTTGAAGAAAGATGATACGGTATGTATGTACCACATTCGTTAATATAGCAGTTCTTATCTAGTTAAATAAACGACAAAGGTTTCAACATTCGCAAACACAATGGTAACGGGCAATGGAGATCTATGTATCAGAAGTACGCAACTGGCCACGGAGATTTTTATATTGACACAAGGGGTTGATTTCTCATGAGTTAGCTTTTATAATTTAGATAATCGGTTAAAAAACATTGTCATTTATCACTGGATAAAAAGTGTACATTTGTCGTTGGATTCTTTACTCTCCTAAAATCCTTTTATTATTAAATTTTTGTTAAAGACAATGGCATCATTATGCAGTCCTGTTTTCGTTTTGACTGAGCACAGGAAAAGAACGTATTTGTCACCGGCCTTGGTGCATTCACGAAATTGTGTACCTGACCTTACAAATGGGCTAGGTGCCAAAATTAAGTTTCTGACATAATCAACAATCCTTGTAAAGAAATAGCATTGGTCCTTACCTGTGGTGCTCTCTTTCGAGCAACTTTGCAACCACACTATTATGAATTTCACTTAGCGCTTTTGTAGGGCAATGCAGGATGTCATGTATAGTAAAATGTCATTTTTTTAAATTTGGCGGTTAGCCCCTTTGTAAGGTCAGGTACACAATTATTAATATAAAAATTTTAATACATAATACTCTATGGTTGTATACAGACCATTTTGCAGATGTTCTTAGTAAATAATAAACAGTATGAGAAGACTATCTACAAAGCAAACCATTTTTTAAAAATCCATTAATTGCAGCACACACTATAGTGCCCCTGATGCTAAATAGTGTCCTGTTCAGGGTCTGTAATTTTCACAACCTGTCACCAAAGTATCTTACAAAAATTCCTAAGTTACGGACAGAAAAGGAAAATGGTCTGTGAGTAGTCACTTCAAGAGCAGCTCACAAAAACCCTGCAGCTATAATAGGATACCGGTACCTAGAAATATAGGTTGCAAACAATAGTGGCAGATGGAAAAATAAATTACTCTTCAAATCTTTGCCGAGTTAATAATGCACGAGAAGCGGTAAATATGATACATAATATGCTCTTTTTGCATTGTGGTATTTCACAACGGAGAATGTTTTGAGTGGTGCCGTACTTAAAAGAATTATTAGCAGATCTGTTTAGAGCACTATAAAATTTGTATTTCAGTGTTTGTCTTTATTTTGTAAAATTTACGATTATTTAAATACAGCAGGAGGGTGGCATATGTAGATGTCAGGTATACTTTGCGAGGGTGAATGTCCGGTCTACAGAGTTGACCAGCCCGCAACAGCAGTCGGTCGCGATTGTGTAAATATCAATGCATTTGGTCAATTTAATGGCCTGCCAAAACCACGAATCTGACAAAATCAAGCATTGGAAAGGGTTTTAATCATATTTAAATGAATATTATGGAATACATACTATTCTAACTGCCGATATGACATCTTCCATTACAAATATTCACTTATTTTTTAATTATGTAATTTTACTTATGTTCTATAGCTTCAATTTCTTTTGTCTCAAAACTATTAAAATATACATTCGTGTTTTGGCATATAGGCGACGAAATGAGATCTTCTTGCCGTCACCTCTACATTGTTGTTATGAATATCCAACATTTTTGGACTACATCTTCGAAGAAAAACGCAACTCACATCAACTTCATAATTTTTTTAATGGCTATGGCACTGCCTTCTTTATTTCTTAGATATAGAAGGCAGTGGCTATGGCCAACAACAGTTTAATGTATTTATATATGTTTTATATTTTATTTATGAATGTGTTATTACAAGGTGCGGCAGAGGAAACGAACTTTTTCAAATAACCATAACTCAGAAAATTTTGAAGCTAAACAAAATTTAATTGCACAGAAATGAAGCTTGTATAATGCAGTTTCTGTTGATTATTTCAGAATTACATCCGAAAAATAACGTCCGTCAAGTGACGACCTCTTTCTGTATACACTTTCATAACCTCACTTCGAAATTCTGCATTGCTCTTCCCAACATTTCTTCCTCCACATTAGTGATTTCTACACGAATGAACTCTTTTAGTTCTTGGAAGTTGCGGAGTTTGTTTAAGTAAACGTTTGATTTGAGGTAACCCCACAAATAATGGTCACATATGGACAAGTCAGAGGAGCGAGGCGGCCAATGATTGTCGCCAAAACGAGAGATCACATGTTGAGGAAACATGTCGCGAACCACTTGCATTGATGCTCTCGCAGTATGCGCTGTACCACCATCTTGATGGGACCAAATTTGCTGCATGTTTACTTTTCGTCTGCGTAGTTCCGGAAGCAGGAACCATTTCAATGTAGCGTGCTGATGTCACTGACACTGTGGTATTGTCTTCTTCAAAAAATGACCGATGATTCCCAATTTAGCAACACCACCACACCACTCTACACTGTTAGGGCCTACTGGGTATACCCAGAAGAAGGCCACAACATGAGAGCCGAAACGTTTGTTTTAGACACGATGACACGGCGCCACCCGGACAGTCAAGGTTATTATTAATGAGATTGCATGTTAGATAATTCCATTGTTGCGTCATTTGACGACATTTATTTCTCGGGGGTAATTCTGAAATAGTCAACAAAAACTGCATTATACAAGCTTCATTTTTGTGCAATTAAATTTTGTTTAACTTGAAAATCTTCTGAGTTATGGTTATTTTAAAAACGTCCGTGTCCTCTGCCTCACATTGTATTTTATTAAACGAATGCAGAAGTGTGAACTGGACACAGATAAAATAGTTAAGAGATAAGGTAGTGTTTTATGAACATCTTGTAACAGATACTACATCCTTGCTGGGCTTCAATTCATTTACAGAAATAAAAATATAAAACAAGCACCTCGTAAATAAAACAACAGTAGCCTAAGACCTGGAGTTCTCCAGAGGTAAAAAAATACTGTTCGAATCTCTATATAGGTGGAAAAAGAAATAACTATCAGCAATTTATTATTATTACCCAGTATCAAACTTACTTTTTCTTCAGACGAAACAAAATATACCTTTTATCTCTGACCGTAGTTCTCCACTTTTTTCCATTTGGGGTGGGGTGATAAACAGGTGAACATTACGTTTCATTACAAGAAACAATCCGGCTACGAGGATTATGAGTTTCTACTAATACATGAGATACCTGTCAACTGAAGATCTAGAGAAACTAGAGAAACATATACATCATATTAGGCACGCCGAAACCTTATTCAGGTGGCAACACACGCAGGAGAACGATGGCCGCCAGAACTCAAGTTCTGGGCAACTAAAACAGTAAACACAGTATTGAAAGACTATGCAGCGTATGAAATAGGACTTAGAAAACAACAGGAGATTGACGATGCCTAATCATACCAGATTCTAGACAACCTAATTGTGATACGTATCTCAGGAGGAAGATCAAGACTCCTGGGATTAAACCGAGCACTACATGTGGGCAATAGCCCAAGTGCCCAGGTTGCTGTGGGAAACTCTCGCAGCAGCCGATCCAAATGCGGTTTTTCGGGGTCTTTCCTTACTCACTAGGTGAATACCGGATCGGAGAGACGAACCCCGACAGACAGATGACAAAACAAAAAGTGTTACACAGTTCTATTAGTGCTGAATCAAAACACTTTACCCACAAGCTTAAAGTACACAAAAAAGCGAAAAATAGAGCAATAGAACACAAGCGCCGAAAAGTTATTGGAACTGGAGTTATGGCCTATAGTCGAGGGCTCCGGGGGCGGTGGAGGGAAAAAAAACATATACGGGGAATAACAAAAGAAGTAGGGCAAAACTTGGAGAAACTTTCCTCGCATATTTATTTATTTTATTTATTTATTTATTTATTATCATTATTACATAGAATTGCAAATACAAATACAAATACATAATTATACAAGTAAAATAAAACAATTTTCAAAATTCAAAATTAACTACAACTACTATTTAAAAAGAGGAAAAGAAATATAGGCTACGTCTTCACAAGAAGTATTAAATTTAGTAATACACCCGAATGAGCAAGACTGCTCGTGCTCGGGTGCCGTTTCAAAAATATCAAAGTGAAGAAAGAGGAGGGACAAAGAAATAGAGTGTATAATGTGCTTAATTAAAAAAGAAAGTAAAAAAAAATATTAAACATAAATACATAAAAGGAGTGAAACAAAAATTACTTAAAAGCTAAAAAATTACAAAAAATTCTTTACATATCTATTAAATCTATAGAGAGGGTGAATTAAGTTATATGCCTTATTTCCTAATCAGAGTCCTTTGCTACAACTCTGGGCGGTTATTATTGGTGACTGTTTGGAGGGACCGTATGCACTTCCAGATCGTCTCAATGGACAAAGGTACAAAGCGCTCTTAAAAATCCAATTACCTGTCATGTTGGAACATGTGCCATTACAAATACGACGAGATAATATCTCGTGGGAAATTTTACATAATATACATATTATGTACTTCATGCTTGATGGAACTCATGCTCATGTTTGCCAGTTTTTCAATAGACAGTTCCGTGATAAATGAATAGGAAGAGATGAACCAATTCCTTGCTCTCCACGATCGCCTGACCTGAATCCACTAGATTTAAAATCTCTTGTATACACCGTTATAAGATGTGTAGAGTCTCCCGTGCTCGTATTTTGCAAGGCTACCAGATATTACAAGATACTACAGGGACTCATCAGAGCATCAATGAGTCCATACAACAGTGGGTTGACAGATGTATCCATTAAAACAATTTAAACATTTCATTTGATTGTTCTGTTATCACGGTTCTGTTATCACGGTTCTGTTTTTGAGTACTATTTAATATTAATTTCTGTTTGCCACGGTTCTGTTTTCGAGTACGCCTACCGGTATTTGTGCTAAGTGGTGAGCTCTAACAAGAAAATAAAGCATTTTCGGACCCATGTTCATATAAAAATTTCACCCCTAATGTGCAAGGAATGATTTCCCAAAATTTTGCTTATCTTTTCGTTATACTCTGAATAATGTGCATCGCATAGCTAGTTAAAAGTTAGGAATAAATGAGGAGTAGCATATACTTAAACTCAAGTGTACTGTGTGTTATAGCGATGAATATTTCTGTGCCAGAGAGTTCAGGGGTTTAATTATTTTCACATAATACGCCTCCTTCCTAGAAAATTGTTACCCGGTATTCATTACACTTAATAATACATGCTGGAAAATCTTCAGTTACATTTAACTTAGTTATCACAAGCCAACGTGGTGCTGACACAAGACAGGGATTTCTTTCTTCTTATAATGTATATTTAATAAAAACAAAACCGACCGAGAAAATATTCTCTAGTGTCTACCATTTCGATATTCATGTTTTTACTACACAATATCGTATTTGTTATTCTTGCTCATTTTTCATCCGTTTTGTTTTCAGAAGGTGATCTATCATTTCTCTCTCGACGTCTTCACATCCCTTCCTCCCACTCGGTATAGAGAAAGTATTTTTAAGTCGCCACAGACCTTCCCCTTTCAACATAAAATGTTGGAATTGTCGTTGCAATAAATTCTAATCTGTGCATCGAAACAACATAATGCACTCGTGTTAAGGGTATGTGTATAAATATTATGATAAATTATCCAGAACTTTAGGATCGTAGGCTATAGCTTAGAATGCAACAAACTATAACTATTGTGTGTTTACTTTCTTCTTTTGTCTTGGCTAGTGTCGAAGGTTTCACTCCAGAGTAGTTCTTTGTACTTCCCTTGTGCATCGATTAAACAAGGTATGATTTAGCTGTAGGTAGAGAACCAAAATTCCTGGCCCTAAATATTATCTACTTAAAACTATAAGTATATAACAAACTGTCTGATCCGAGTGTTCTCTGGGCTTTCTCTGCTTGAATGGATTGCGTATTTAGCTTGAGGTTTTATCACACTTCCAATATAGAACATATGGTAAACTGGGAAACCTACACGAGATTTTATCTGCTCTTCTTGTTATTGCTTAACTACCACGGTTTGTTAAAAAAAATAAAAAATAAAAAAAAAAAAAAATAAACTACCGTGAAATTATTATAGATTTGCTTAGAAACCCAAAAATCTTATATTTTTCGTTCAACTGAGCTAAAAACTTGTAATGATAGAAGTACTCATTTAATTTGGTTCACTCTTTCGCCCAAACAAAACTATATAAATAAAAATGAACTGCCAAAATGTATGTTGCCACATCACTTGAGAACGGCTTGACCGATTTGGCTATTTTTTTCTTTTATTTTTGTGTTCGTAATTGTCAGGACAAGGTTTGTATAATCCACGGGAAAAGTCGGAAATGTGAAATGAGGCACACAGAGTTCTGTCGTCACATGTTTACATAAAAAAAAGATTTAAAAAATTGAAGTGTGACAAAAGAAGTGTGACATATTCACAGTTTGAGAGTTCCGCTGTCACATGTTTTCATAACAAAAAGAAATTTGAGTCTTGCAACCAAACCAAATCGAAAGTGTGTATGTATGCATGTGGGTATGTATGTTCCCTATACAAATCTAAACTTTTTGTTACCAATTTGCACGAAATTTTGCACACATACCCAGTTAAGCCCGGGAAGTAATGCGGTGAACACTAAAATTCAAACAAACTACTCCTTCCCATGAAAATTTATATAATTTCTGAAAATATTATACTGAAAAATGAAATGCAATTCAGTTATCATGACAACAGTGTTGTTCAATCATAGATTTAAACTATGTACAAGTTTAATTATTTTGCTGCCAACTTGACAGCAGTATATGCTATTCATCATTTTTCTCTAGTTTTATTGTTAAGTTTAGATTTTTAGGTTATTGCATTACATTCTTTATTCATTTACTTACAACATTAGATTTAGCCTATCATGTTGGCTTTGGATATCTTTCTTTGTCACTTCCTGTTTCTGAAGTCAACTTGACTCATATTACTATTTAAATAACATACATTTTCCAGCTTGTAAGCTATTATCCCTATTCGTTGTCTGTTATTATTCATATTTGATTATTATTTTTTGTATCCAGTCTTCAGGATACATTTCTTGAGCAGTTTATATGCATTTCATATAGCTCAATGAATTGACTTCCTTCTTCTTCATTATCAACAATTCATTATTCAGACATGAAAGGATTCATGTTTTCTTTGGTGCTTCGGATTATCGTGATATAGTCTGAACATCAACATTCATTCTACTATTTGTGTGGATAATATATCCTACACGTTCTACACTTCTTTATCATATGCTTCGTCAAGTAAGCAATACTAGTGCATCAAGAAATGTACTTAATCATTCATTCAATTTATGCCTGGCGAAATGGCGTTTCTGTGTTGTGTTTTGCTAATTGCTAAATAGCTGGGACATCACGACACCTATTCTCATTCTTATAGCAGATAAAGATTCTGCTAATATCAATCTAAATAAGGACATATATTTCGCTTCAAGTAAGTAATCATTAGTGTTACTAGAAGTGATTCCAATTTCCATACATCTACGCTTTAAACATTAATCTCATTGTTGCGATTTGGCTATCTTTAAATAGCCTATCCATCAGACTTGACATTCAGTTTCTAGTCGTGGAAACTATTTCTACAAGTGTCACGCTTCACGGACAGATGTATATTAATTCACAAATGTGATTATATGTGACATAAAGACTAAACTTTCATCTCCATTATCTACAAACTTTCATTCAATCGTTTATATGGTAAATGGTGACAATGTTCACATCCTCGAATCATAACTTTAATCTCATGCGTTAAGATGGATTCACATATGACATCAAACACCAACACTCTACACTAGAAGACTGTCATCCATTGTATTGATCTATAAATGCGATCTTCAAGAAGACTTTCAGCTGAAGACCTACTATCTTCGTTCCAACGCTTTTCAACCAAGTGAAAGTGTATTCGTTCATGTGTTTTAGCTTATAATTAAATATTATATCTTATATCGTTGGTTTCATTGAGTGATGTATGCTATAAAGCTTATTCAATTCAATTCCTCCAATACAACGGAGGTGGTCCTCCGCCAGAGATCTCATTAGTTGTGGTTAGCACGAAAAGTGTTAAGCACAACTAAATTTTCAATCTCATGTAGGTATTAGGGACTCTTACAGTCCGCTATCACATACCATATCCCCCTGATCCTACAAGTGTATTTTTTACAGTGTTCACATAGGGCTTTGGAAACTACATAATACTGAGCTAAATCAAGTGTTTTTTTATAGAATAGTTTGAGTGTGATATGTCGTCTTCCTCATTTCAAATTCTAAATACCTATACAAGGACCTAGAGTTTGAAAATAGAAAGTCCTGCAGGTAATTTCGAATTACAAAATACAAAACCCGAGCAATGCCGGCCTTTTAAGCTAGTGGGGATATATAGTCTGTGCTTAGTGCTGAGAACATTACCATCTTCATGTCCCGATGGACTAAAACTCCAGAAGACTCAACTTGCAAGATTATCAAACCTGGCAGAGAAAAAGAAGAACAAAAAGGACGACGTGAAATTTTTTTCTGTATGCAGACGATATTGTAATAATATCAAGATCTTCCGAGAAACCACAGACCGCGTTTGTAAATGATGGAATGGACGGAGGAAAATAAATTTACAGTAAATAGACTGCTAAACTTCAGGAAGGGATGAAGACTACCCGCCCGAGACATCACACGCTATGGGAACTGGGTACCTAATAGAGAAACAGGATAATCAAATACTCAGTGATCGCGCTACAGACGTCAAGCACCTCGTACAGTAGAGACATGAAAGAAAGAGTAGCAGCTGCACAAGAGCGATGAACGACTAGAACTACACTTTGTTCTATCTCAAAATATCGCCAATTGTTACATGTGGATTGGATTTGATCTGGAATCTCACCAAAACAAAAACAAAAAAAAGACACTGAAATTGTAAAAGCCACTTACACGAAAAACTACTGTGCCCATCGAATTTCGAACTTTCAGGACTATGCTACGAACTTTTAAAGGAATCCTTCTACCACTTACACGAAAAACTACTGTGCCCATCGAATTTCGAACTTTCAGGACTATGCTACGAACTTTTAAAGGAATCCTTCTACACACCGGAACTTAAATATAAATTACACCTGCCTTTACCAGTGCACATAATGCATAGCTACAAGAAGAACTACAAGCGAAAAAGGACATACGGGAAAACTTCCACTCCACGGACGTAATGACCAACTCAGATTGGATGAACGCAGATTAAGAACTCAGACACACAACCACAAGATCTGCAACCCGCGGATTTCACCGACGAAACATACCACACCCCGAACGTAAGATGTATTTGTTAATTGTGTCATCAGACTTCCGAGAGATGTCATGTAATGGTTTGTCCAAGGAGGACAATTAGTACTCTCATGGCGTTCTGTACGATCTAATTACACACATTGGACCCATTTCTACTATTATCAACTTGCAAGAACCTACGAACGTCGAAGGTTTACAATAGGGATATTTATTTATTTTAGGCACTGTTAAACGTTTATGAGCACTTCATTAAAAAAAATAGATGTATGATTATATTCTTTTCTTTTCTTTTTTGTTTATTCTCTTCTTTTTCGTGATTTCCTTGTCAGGTCTATGTGTACAAAACAAAGCATTTTCTATTAAATTTTCCGATGGCAAATTATTGGAATGTGAATTCATTCATATTAACATAACAGAACGAGTAATTTAGACCTTACAACGGTAGAAAATTGTAGATCATAAGGAACTCCAGCTTATTATGAATTGTAAAAAGAAACTCCATTAATGTCTAACTACCAATATCAATTAATATCCTACAATATTCCCTTTTATTGCAAACAGAACTACTTACATAAATGAAGATGAATTTCCCCTCCTTAGGAGTTCTATCTCGTGATCTGCAATAAAAGAAAGTTATAAATATTCATTAGTATGGCTATACAGTGCAAAATAGTATATTAACGTTGATATTGTATTTCATTAATAATGTTATGACATATGAAAAAATAGCTTCAATGGTGCCCCTGATTCCCATCAGAATGGGCTTGTAAATAAATAACATCCATGTAAATTTTGATCATCGATTACATTTCAGACACCGGTTATTTCATTATCAAGGTTTATACTTTAATCTTCGGTAAAATTTACACTTTGCTCCTTACGTAATTCCGTTTTTACCTTACCTTCATATTTTATACTGTACATATATGTTGAAATCTGATTTCTTAAAAAATAATTTAATATTAATTACAGTGTAAAACTGATTTTGTTGTTGTTCTTGTTGCGGTATTTCCACATGCTTTGGTAGCATTTAGACGTTTATTATCCTCACCCGTGAATATATCTTGCCCTGTGGTTAACGAAAGGAGTCTAACGTGTTTACTGTAAGTTCTACAGAGTATGACCAACAAAATAGTTCATGGGTTTTCTGTTAATGTCAATCGTTTTAACAATAAAAATAAAATCTGTGTAGTTACCATGAATTTTTCTTAAATTTCAGACTTGCATTGAATATTAAGTATTTCTCCCATTTGTAGTAGGCCTACCCTAAAGATATAGGAAAACTAATTGGTGATATTCTTCTAAACAATTCCGTTAATATTATTAAAAAATCCAGACATTTTACTTAAAAAATGTGTGACAAGTTTCATTTCAAAGTATACAAATTTTTCAGTATTACTTTTTGAATAACCCAAAAACTACTGAACCAAGAGAATGAAACTTCACCATAACATTATCTATTACACCACGAAAATGTGCACAAAAAACAAGTACATAGCTTTAAAAATGTACAAAATAGATGTTTCACATACTTCTCCTCTTAATCGACTAGGATGACCAAAACATCGGATTGCATTTGACGAAAATCACATATGAAAATAGTCATAACACCATGATGAAATAGGGCCCTGGCCTGATTGTTCTTTCAATCATGCGTTTATAAACATCGAGCTTATTATTGAAATAATTTTCCCTTGACCTTCCAGTAGGGATAACTTTCGAGACCTCCAAGAAACCGGTTATTATTCCAATTGAAGCGACCAATTCCAAAACTGTCTCAATCCAGTTTTAACAATTTTCAGGAAACGTCAAAAACTGATAACTTTTTTCCTAACTGTTTGGAGTGTTCCATTTTTTTAAATTTTACAGTTGAGAAACACACTTCTAATGAGTGATATTCCTGAAAATCAGGGATCAATATTTCAGGAGTTATTTCATATTTTTGTTTGGATTGAGAGAGTTTTGAAACTGTAGGCTGGAACGAGAGAGTTTTGGAAAATTACACAATTCTTTTTCGTTTCTAATATTTTAGAAGAGGCTTCTTATTAATGTAAATACAATATCTATTACTGCAATTTCTATTTTGTCTATGACATTGAACTCAAATATTAAAATTAAAGGTCATACGGAATGAATACATTATTCTGTTTGGTTATTACACTTCAGATCAAATTTTAAGTCTTCTTTTTCCATAAATAAATCCTCATTTGCATTTTCTTCTCTGTTTAACCTTGAATCACCCTCTATTACACTCTTGTAAAATGATAAATCAGTCATTTTTCTCCACTCGGAACAAAAGTGTTGAGATTGGATAGTTTCTCTTCCTTCTGATTCTGAGATTCTGGGGTCATCTGCGAAATGTTTTTCCTCTCTTTAACACCGATTTGAATGCTCCTATGTCTGTTAAGTAATTTACTTCCCCTCTCACAATCACATTTTTTCCAGATGCAGCTTTTCTTAGAACGATTCGCTTAGCTGCGGAAAACTGGAAATGCCTCTGCCCAGGATGTTTGAGAGTATCTTGCACTATTTTTCTTCCAATCAAAGATAACAAAATCCTCTCTCGGTTCCTTCAGATTTGCACTTTGTGCAATAATGTCTCTATATTCACATGGTTTCCTAATGATATTTTCTATTCTCCCCAAAACTCTAATGGCTGGAAGAAAAGAGTGGCCGACAATAGGGAAAATAACATGGAGTTCTTTACAGTTGATATGCTATTGTAGAGCCAAGACATTAACATTCCCATTACTGAAATATTTTTATTTTGTCCTGGGCACTAGTCAGCCCATACACTTTTATGACCTTAGTTTCTCCCGCCTACTTGTGTTTTTCTTTATTTTTTCCCCCATTTCGAAGGATCTTTCAATTTCTGCCGTCCTTTACCACTAGGTGAAATCAATATATTACTTTCCATTTCTTAAGAATAGTGCTTAATTTGCTTGTATTTGTCTTATTTACAGAGAGTCTGTACTATTTATTACCTTCTAACAATGGGTATATGAGAGTGACAACTTTCATAATTATAATTTGTGCTAATACATTGCTGACAACAGCTGGAAATACTGCTGGAAACATAAAATGAAAGGTTATTTGTAAGGAAATTTAAAAGACGGATGGAGAGAGTTTTGTTATCCAAACAATGAATATTACCAATCCTTGCTATGGATGGAGGAAGTTTTGAAAAAGAAATTCATGTATGGAATGAGACAGTTTTGTAACAGTACATGGGATGGAATGAGAAAGTTTTGAAACTGTTTGTCATTTCTGAAGCTTAATTTTGGAAGGAAAGAGGAAGTTAAGTTTAGGCACAACATTCATTACTACATTGTTATAGATATGTAGGTAGATGACGAAACCGCCATTATCTCAATTTTTTTAAAAATGGATTGAGACAGTTTTGGAATTGGACGCTTCAATTGCACTGAAAGCAGTGCAGAAATAACTGAAGAGCTCTAGGTGAAACCTATACGTAACCTGTTTGGTTTGAAAAGAATGGTATATGACAAGTCTCCGATCCCAACCTTCTAGTAAACTCCCAAAACATTACCAGTACATAACAATGAGATGGATTCAAGCGTTCTAAGAACATGATCCTTTTACGGTAACTAACCGATAAGGCGTGCATTTTCAGAGCTCGTGTTATCCATATATTTTTTACGCTGTTAGGGATTAGCTATTATTAATCTCATTTTAAAGTGCGTAGTCTGGTATAATAGTTTACGTATCAAAGATCGCTTTTTCATATTATATACATCTTTGTTTAAAAACTAAGCGCTATTCCAAAATCAGCTTTATCAAATGTTACAAAACAAATCATAACAGTTTCGTATTATGTCTGATAATATTACAACCTACTCTCTCCGTTACGTTGAATCAAAAGTTGCCTTATCCCATTTGAAAGTTAAATATCTTGAAGTTCTACGTTTGAGTAGGTTTTTAAACAATGAATAGTTAATGTAATACATTTAAAATTAAGATTAAAATACAAGAGTTTTTTAGTATTATAAGTAGGCCTATGGTATTTCTGACTGTTTTAGATCTTTTGAAGCTCATGGGGTGAGTTTTGTAAGTTCATGACTCAACTGGTAGCTACTAAGAATAGAACACACATTCATACAAGCTGAAGAGTGGAGTTGAACAATGAACAAGGCTAATGTAGTTGTTCTACATGATGATTTCAAATAACTCTTGATGGTCATTTTCAACAATAATTTTTCCAGAATAACAATGAAACATTTCAAGCGTTACTACTTGATAATTCGCATGGGTTACAATAATGTATTCACATTCCGTTTACCTTTGAGCAACTCTCTGATATGATGCTACGATGGGCGTTTGGATTTTAAATACAAGAGTACTAGGTAAAAATGATGCACATACGATAATATTCGCATGCCAACTATTTTTGTACATTATACTCCAGTGTGTCTCGAACCCTCCGTGAAAGAATCAAACTGTTATTCTTTTCACGTACAACCTTATTATACGCTCGTACATAAAAACGGCCTTAATTAATAATCTCACATTTTTGTGCCCAAGGTTGCGGTTCGATCCCGGCCCTGGTCGATAACATTTATGAGTGCATAAATGTGACAGGTCTATGTCAGTAGATTTATTGGCATGCAAAATAATTCCTGCGGGACAAAATTCCGGCACACCGGCGACGGTCACAGGCCTAAGTTGCAGTACAGCCCGTCGTTAAATAACCAATAGAGAATAAAACTCACAGTCTTTGCTACCTTTACATTACCTAAAACTTATAACATTATATTATACATAGATATCGTACACAGTGAGTAAAGTAAAGTGTTCCCTATTATAGGCCATGGAGGCCCAGAGGGTTCCAGGAGGATGAGGCTCCTAGGATTTTAGACAATCGGCACATGAAGGTTGTAAGGTTGTCAGCTTTACCCACCAGCCGTTTTTAACCCCAGGATTGCTCCTGGTACTCATTTCTGTAAGAGGCTGAGCCGACCCCAGGGTCATAGTGCCACCAGAAGGATTATGCCAATTAAAAAACTCCAACGACCTCAAGGGGGATTGAACCCGCAACCTTCAGAATTGTAGCGCAACGACTCAACCACAGTACACAGTGAGTAATAAAACAAAATATGTATTAATGTACAACGTCAAGAGCTTAAAAAAAACTAAAATTATCTTATGCCTCACTAACATAAAAAATACTTTAAAGTTTAAATATCGATATATTCAATGTAGCGTATGCATTTCGGCATACCTAATGCCATCATCAGCCCTTAGGATGCAGTTTACATGGTTGCACTTAATAACGCTGATAGTGTACTCAATTCACAATCTCTCTGTTAAGTGCAACTGCATCCTAAGGGCTGATGTTTCCATAACGTATGCCGAAACGTTCCCTACAATGAATACAACGAGGGACTACAACGATTTCTATACTTAAATCATCACAGTATTTTTATGTTACTGACGCATAAGCTAATTTCAGTTTTTTAAGCTCTTGACGTACAAATGCGACACATGAAAACATTGTTTGAAGCCGAGATATAAAAATTAATAATCAGGCCTATGCTTTATGTAAAATATATGAGGATTTTATCCACGTGTTACAAATACCGTTCATAGAAACCTATAATTTCACTGAAATTTTCCTCATTGATTTCAGGATTGATGACGTCTTCAGTTGATCTTCCTTTTCTAAAACCATACTGGCGTTCATTCATCTCCCTCATGAGCCTGATTTCTTTTATCCTGGTACTTAAAAGCCTTTCTTGTACTCTCCCTATATTGTTGAAAGGCCAAATCGGGCGGTAAGATTTCGGAACCCGAGGGTCTATATCCTTTCCCTTATCAAGTATTATTGCGTTTACCACCTTCCAGCATTAGGAAATTCTTCCTTGAGCCAGACATTCATTTACAAGGTACTTCAGCCATGGAGAGACAATGTCTGCCAGTTCATGAAGTAGCCTACCTCCGCATGGATTCCATCCTCCCTTGTCGCTATCTTCCTCCTCATCTGTTTGATTGCCACTTTCCTCTGTGGAGAATCATCCAAGGCGTTGTCTCCAGGGAGAAGACGGTCCATAAGCAGGTTCATAGAGCTCCTCCAGTCTTCGGTGTATGTTCCATCCGGTTTTCTTAGTGTTGAGACGATAGCCGGAGACTGATCTTTTCCACAGCGATTTTGTACTGTACTCACCATGGACTTCTCGATAGAGTTTCTTCTACTACTTTTTTCCAGCTATCTATTTTTACTTCTTTTTAGATATGTTTCGATATGTTTCCAAATTTTGGTTCCTTTCTTCGAGTACAATAGATCTTTGATTTATCTTCCTGGCTCAGGATACTCTGGAGTGCAAGTGCTGATCCCGAGATTCCGGTATCGCATTTTCCATTGCGTCTTGTACATGTTCAGTTATGCTCATGGTCGCTTTGTCTATGTCATCGCCTGGTCGCACAGTAGGAGGCAGACTGAATGATTCTTTCTGTTTAACCCAGTTCGCTAGCTGCAGACAGGATTTTTGGATGACCTTGGCCTATTTGGTATTTTTTTATTTATAATGTTGTACAGAAAGGGCATTATGTAGGATGGATAATTATGATGAATCTCTGTTACGTCACAACTGATGGTAATCGCATATTTTGTTTCTTCTGTGATTGCTCCGTTTTACTACGTATTATAAATCTGTTTTGTAAAAAAAAAAAAAAAAAAAAAAAAAACAAAAAACAACAAAAAAAGCAATAAAAGCTTATCGATGTTGTTGTCAACGAGCATGTATGGTTAACTGTGAAAGGCGATTAAATTATGGATGCTGAGGGGTTCTGTGAGGAAATGCTTGTCTATAAGCCTATTACCAAGATGGGGAGGAACTCATATTTATTTTAATCTGAATGGGCACTTCCTAGCTAAAGATCACAATGTCCATATCACTCCGTGTAATGTCCTCGTCTTTAAGAAAATAATGTAGTGGCGATTTTGTCCATAAGTCCGCCTCCGTGAAGATATTTATGGTTGGGGTGGGTGGATATTACTCACAGGTATGTTGAAGCTTTAATTTATCATGATGTGCTAGTTAGACAGGCTTCAAACTTACTGCGAGAAATGGCCACTTACCGTTAATACAAAAAAGACTAAGACTATGACCTTTAAGAACGGATCAGTTTATAGCAGGGAAGACATGGACGTATGCGGGACAATCTTTGGATAACGTGAAGAACTTCGTGTATTTAGGATTGACGCTTACTATGAACGGACGATGGGCAAAGCACATTGAGGTGACGAAACATAAATCGGGACTGAAATCAAGTGAGACTCTTCGGATACGTAGCAAAATTCCAGACATGCCAATAGGTGATAGCCTATGGAAACTCTGTACGGGGCAATAGTGAGATCGTCGATGACTTATGGGGCTAAGATATGGGGCTGGGAAGAAAAAGGGAATCTAGATCAGGTCAGGACGCGTTTTTTAAAGGGATTTTGGGGGTAGGGAGGGGTACTGCAAACTGTGGCATTATGAGAGAGTTTGGAGCGCATAGTGAGACTATACAGGTAGAATGTATAATTAGGGCGGTGGAATATTGGTTACAACTTATGCTGGGGGATCAGTCTCTAATTAGAGCAATATGTTATCAAGAACAGCTAAGAATAGGAGGAAATACGTGGGCTTCCAAATTAAGAAAGGGATTAGAAACAATTGGGATGGGATACGTTTGGATGGATGGACAGGGAAATAGGAGAAGTGTGTGGAGGAAGGTAAAGAACCGTTTGAAAGATATTGATAGACAACAGACAAATGCGCAATGTCAGTCTATGGTTTCACTTGAATTACCATCGCGGTTGAAATTGGAGTGGGGGAAGGAGCATTACATAGGAAAAGGATCTAAAGTCAGTAAACTAGGCCTCGCTTGGATTAGACTCGGTGCGTTTAGAATGATTAAGATCACAGATGAAAACGGAATGAGAGTTTGTCCATTATGTAAGGGAGAAGAATCATGGTTTCATATTTTGTCGAATTGTGAAGGTTTGGAAAATTGGAGGGAAAAATATTTACCATTATCATTTCTGGAATCAAATAGGGAGCAACGGAAATGTTTGGAGTTACTGACGGGAAAAAACGTTGAGGAAGGCATTGGGAAGTTTTTAATGAAGGCTTAGACAGCTCAGGTTGGAAAAAGAGAAAAATTGGAGAGCAAGTGTGGAGGGTGAGGAATAGATTTAGTTTGTTGGTGTTATTTTGTATTTATATTATTTGTTCTTTTTTTGTGTTCTTTGCGTAAGCATGTACGGTCCGTGATGACTCATGCGATTGTTTGCATTGGAATTTGTAAAAAGTTAATTACTGTACTGTAATAAACACTTACATCACTTACATCACTTTATTCTTAATTATATTGTTACTTTCAATGTTTAGCATAACGCGTTGTTAGTGGTACAAATTATAATAAAAGAATATAAAATTCCCAGTATTATACAAAAAAAAATAAACTAATTTTTCTTCATAGAGCTTCCGGATAATCTATAATACGAGGTCATCCGTTTGGATTACCAACTCTTGAACAACTCACGTACATTTGACCGTGTGAGAAGCACGGTTTTCGAATATTCTTTCTCTCATATACGTAGTATAGAGAAAGTTTTGTGATCGTGACAAAAAATAGAAATCGAGATAATACCGGGAAAACATGTTTCACTATGTCTAGAAACCGAAAATAGTCTTTTGGAATGACGTCTGTCTGTCCGTCTATCCGTCCGACTGCCTGTCCGTCTGCGTTTTGAACTAGCCACTATGAAGGGCGAAATATTCTACCTACATTAGTTAATGCACGTTCACTGTATATATTTTGGAGGGTTCAGAAATAAAGTGAACCTAGTTCATGAGAATTGTTTCTGAGAAAAAAGATTTCAAGGTTGATTAGCAGCATTAATTAACATTGACTTCTATTGTTCTTGTTGTCGCCTGGTGGATAAAAATGGAACTATAGTCTTGGTTCTCCATTTCTCAGAAAATATAACTTTTCTTCTCTACCATGGTGGTGTTAGTTCAAAATGGGTAATAAATCTACTTGTGCCACTTTAACTCTGAATTGTCCATATCATGTGTCACATAAAAATACATTACTTGAATGAATTCGGGGAATGTGTTACTATAAAGAGCATATTACTGAATCAGCTAAATTACAATTTTTCGAATTGATTATGTTGCTTCTTATTTTTTTCCCTTTGTTTGGTAATTTAATTCAAATAAATAGCCTACATGTGCTTCCTTAGAGAATATAATAATTTAAATAAAACTTTCCAAGTGTCTGGAACTTCTTCAAAGAAACATCAAGATAACATCGTATCTAAATAACTTGTTATAACTTTACGCAAGTCCGAAATCCTCATCTTTTAGATCTAAAACCTGTATAACTAATTAATGGCGAACTTTGAACGACAGAGTTTTCGTTGTTGACTGATTTCATGATTCAAGGATAAAACCACTGATATACTTTTTTCATTTCTTAATTAATCCCGCTCTTTCTGAAGTACGATTTCATACAATTAACACAATATAAACATGGATTACTATTTATAGCTTTCATATTATGGGTTTGTGATTATTACAAACAATTTCTCAATTCAGAATCTTTTATAAGAAAATAAATTTTGTACAACAAAAAGAATATGAAAGATGGGATGGGATTAAAAATATAGTCAGCTTAGTTTTACTCATGTTGCCCTTCATATTAGAAACCCAAGGTTTTCCATTCAGGAAACTGTTTACGCTGCGCTAGCGTAATAAAATCGGGTCGTACCCTTTTGCGTCCCAAAGCGAGTGGTCGCTTCATCAAAACAACCCTCGTGCGTCCGGTGCAATTTGACGTAAACAACCCTCGTGCGTGTCCCGTCTTGAACGAGATCGATACATCAACAACAGCTGTAAATCATTCCATTCAAAATTAAATAGAATGTTTTATCACTCGCACCCACACCTATTCCAGTTAATCGAAGCCTTGAAAAATATACAAGCAAAAACATATATTCACACACGCTCAACAATCGTTGTCAATGCCAAGAAAAATGAAAAAGATGCCTTCTTGGTAGAAAAAATGATTGAATATAGAACTGCAGCACTCAGCAGACTGGAATGTGTGCGAACAGTATAATTTAAGTTCCTACCAACTACAAGAAAGTAAACTGATAGCCAAAAGACAAAGAGTAACTTCATTCTCCGCTTCAATTTTATTTATTATTGACAGTAATGCAAGGATTAAAATGTTTGGGATGTGTAGCACTTCGCCTCCTCGCGGTGCACCCTGGGTAATGCTAAACGAACTGCATGGTACCAATTATTAATTTTACCTGTATTCCATGGGTCGCATTTTGTTCATTGCTTTAGAGAGACCCGGGACGCAACGGGTCATTGGATCTGAGGATCTATGGACGCAAAAGTCAGTTTAGTGGTTTTGGGACGCAATAGTCCAGATTCATTGAGTTTTTAATATTTGTGAATACATATTTTACTTAAGATACGATGCTGCTGTGATTTCTTCAGTATGACATACTCACCCGATATTTATGACGCACAATGTAGAGAGGAGCTTAACTATCTCCTTAGAGACCACACAATTACTATCTGGGATAGATGTTGGAGGCATACCCAAAGGGTCTAATCCCGAAGGAATACTTTCGCAGTGTTCAAGATAGACTCAAAATAATAGATTACGGGACATCACAGTTCTTTTCGGGGCATGGATACTTCACAGCAAACCTACATTGTGTTTTTAAACATAAATTTAGCCGACCATATGCCAATTTTCCTTAATTTTTGTCTTCTTTTTACCGTTTGTTTACCTTGATTTACCGTTTGTTTATCTTTTTCCGTATCACACAAACATCCATGCCCGAGACGAGACTCGAACCCACAGTCTCCTCCACCGCGGCTCCAAAGCAAAGCCTTAGTTACAATGGCTAAGGAGTCCGGCATTATAACTTAGACGTAAGCACGACGGTCTAACGGTCTCGGCTAATCAGTAACCTGGTTCAATTTAGAGGACTACCTCTGTTGCTGTGAAGACAGTGAAAACGACACAATGTACCAGCACTGTATACATGTGGTAGATATTTATAGAGAAGCACGACGAAATCTGATCCACATAGCAACGCAAGCAGGAGAAAAATGCCACCAGAGCTCAAGTTCTGAGCGACGAAATCAGTCCGCGAAGCATTTGAAAACTTCGCGACTCATGTGATAGATGCCAAAAAGCAAGTGGAACTGGACGATGTCTAGAAAAACCGGAATTGAGACTCATCGATAGTGAGACACATCCTGGGAGAATGCTCAGGCTGCTGGGGGGAGGTAAACCGAGCACAAAATGGACAATTGCCCAAAGTTACTAGCGAAGCCTAGTAATAGGCGATCCAAGTGAGGTTTTCAAGGGGTTTCCCTCACTCTATCAGGTGTATGTCGGATTGGAGAGACAATCCCCACTAGATAGATGACTGAAGATAACGAAACTATATAGCTCTATCAGCACTGAAATAAACAGCCAGTTCAACACACACTTCCCCATTCATTTAGGACATACAAAAACTGGAAATGTAGCAATAAAATAGACTTACGAAGAAGGGCTGCGTGGGGTGGTAGAGGAAAAAAAACTAAATGATAAACTGAAAACATAATTAAATTACATAATACTACAACGTTTTCTTATCGGTCACAACGCGCATGTGTAAACAAAGAAAATGGAAAAATTAAGAGTAGAACGTTGCCAGAGTGAAGGCTATAGGTCGCGACCTCAAAACAAAACACGAGTGACCGTTACAGAATGAATAAAAGAATATCCTTAATTGGAAGTCAATATCTGTTTGTTACAATATCCATCGTCTCATAGAGAGGGCGTTATAGAGAAAAGAAACTTCAGCAGTACTTATTATATTTAAGTTAAAATCAGAAATGGTCTGTAGGTCAACCAGGCACGCTTCTAAATGTATCACTAAGGCTAAAGCCTAAAAATCATGTCTTGGTTATGTTGGACGTTACCCAAGAAATGGGGTTAATCAAGACCAGGCATGGGGAACTCAGAATAATAGAGCACGCTGCCTGCCTGGGAGTACAGTGACATTTTCTTCTACATGAATGTGCTCGGATGTGCGCGCAGTATCCCGGACGGGTCTATTATCAACATATTGTCATTTGAAGGGGTGGTGTTCATTCGCACGCCAGTCTTGAAGGAAGTCACATCGCGCTAACTAAGGTATACGGCTACGGCTGTTATGACTGGTGGGAGTGGAAAATGACTTGTCTCTCTTAATTCAGCTCCCACCTCTGAATGCTTCCACCCTCACGCGTGGAGTCGCCAGTGTCGGGAAGAAAAAAATATGTTGTTCAATGCTTCGTCATTAGTGATAACTTTATTACGATCACATAATTTCAGTGAACATAATAAACACTACTAGCTCTTTCAAATGCTACTGTCATGTAGACCCTAATAATTTAAATATGATTGAGCTAATAATAATTATGCCACCTATTTCACAGCCTGCGTACGAAATAAATGAACAGTCCCTAGTAAGTTAAGCATGACTGCGGCGATTCGGAAAGAGTAGTTTGATTGTTCATATGAAAGACGTCCAATCTGAGTAACTTACAAGAAATACCTTCATATGCACTCTTCAATATGTTCTTGATCATAGAAAGAAGGAAACAAGGACACCAACAACCCGAAGCAGTGGAAGCCGAAAATAAATGTGTATACGAGGTCATAATACTAAATGAAACGTTATGGGTCCCATGACTGAAGTATATGCTGCCATCTCGCGCCTCTTTGAAAACTTCAGAAAGAATTCATTGCATAATGGCTTTCTAGTTAGCCTTAGGAATTGAATCATTACAACTATTTTAAACGAATGCTGTACAAATTTTCAAATCACTTAATTTGCTCGTAGTTTGTTGCTTACATTGAAGGTTGTAAAGTGATTTTATTTCTTAATTCTATTATTTGTATTGATACGATTATGTTATGGGGTTATCTCTACGAAAAAAATTGGAACATGGGTAATTTTTTTGTGTTTCTTGACGCAAAAATGTTTTGGTCCATTATCAAGTGGCTGAAGTGGCAAAAGACTCCCCCCCCCCACCACATCACCCAACAGCGATTGTAAAAAGTGAACTGAAATGCGTATTTTTTTGCTAACGGTAGTCATAATTTATTGATAAATGTTCGGTGGCCTCCGATGTCGATGTACCTGCAAACATATTTATTAAAATATACATCCCAAATTAAATTTTAATTCAGTAAACCCCCGCATTTTAATGCTATTATGAAACGATGTATTGTAACCAAAAGAATGGAATGTTGTTACATGGAATCTAGTGCATAAGCCTACATATTCTGGATATTTCTGGAATACCTATCATCAGTTATTATTTATGGAAGATTAAACAATATCATTGTTTATGAGCGATATGTGAATATAACAGTAACAGTAGGATCGACTGTTAAATGGTAAGGGAAATTATAAATAATAATCTAAACAACGAACAGTCATAATTATCGCAAATAAATGTACATAAATAAAACGTAACCCCCTCCTCTCTTTGTCTGTTTCCCTTTCCCTATCTGTCCATCAGATGCCCATTCACGATCAAACATGTTGCACAAAATCCATTGTGGCGCCATCATTTGAACGTGTATTGCGCTGACTGTCATATATTTGTGCTAACTTAATAGTTATGTGACAGTTCCCTTAACTGTGAACCGTAATTTGTGCAAATTCCATATCGCTATAACAATAGTACAATCGACATAATATCAACCTTCCCACGTATTTCTTATTTTTCGGTTTACTCAACTCCTTCCGAAAGGGAACTTCCTCCTTTCGTAAAAAAAATCCCATTCTTTCCTTTTTTGAAGTTCCTATTCTTATATTTTCCCCTTTAACGTTCCGAAACGCTGGTAAATTTTTGTATAACCTCCAGGAAATGCAGTTCAAATTATTATTCTGATAGGTGAATGTAATACCTTCCAAAGGAAAGTATTGCGAGGATAGTATCACTTAATATCACTAATTTAATGCACAAAAAATGAAACACAGTTTGGGACCCATTCCTAAACAATCATATTGCACAAAGTGCATTGTTACTCAATCATTTTGACTGTGTGTGGAGTTCGTTTAAGGGCTGCAAACTCAAAATTTGTTTATTACTTTTGTTCAAAAGCATTATTATATGTTCGGAGGGAGTTAAGGAAACTGAAGAATAGAAAGAAATCCGGGGACTGATAAGTCATTTTGTTAATCAAACGACCCATTTCTACTGGCTGAAATTTACATTACAAAAGTTGGTAATACTGTGTTCATTGATTATACAACACCACATTTTCGCAAACATGTGATCGTGACTGACTGATTTCTTTACAGCCCAACAAACGGTGATCTAACATGTATTTTGATCCTGGGTATGTTGTCTGAATAGATTTTAATCAATATTTAATACGCTAGGTAATGCGGGATATTAACGGAGACAATTTTGCTGAATACATGATATTAAATTAGTTGCCCAGCTAGTTGGGTGCTACAGTCATCCACTTATCTGATCATTATGTATGGCATATTTTGGAGGCTACATGGTATCGAGAATTACGAAAAAATTAAAGTGTGATCTGCTTGTAAACAATGTGTGATCTGTTTGTGTAAACAAACACAACCTAATTTACAGCTTTACACTAATATATAAACAGGACTCAAATAATAGGCACTACATTAAAATACCCTTCAGTTACTTTTATGTAGATTTTGTATTAGTTCATGAATTTTTCAAGAAATAAAATTCTTCTAACGTCAGTATTATTATTACTGGATTTGTTGCACCGGAAAAAACTGACTAGTAATTCACAAACACTAAGTTATCTTATTTTCGCCAATGCAATTCTACTGCTTTTAAAGAATACCTCTAAAACCTGTTGAAAAATATCCAAATCGAAAGAATCACAGAAAGATGCATGTGTAGCACGAACTACATGTTTTAGACGGGTTAGAATGCCTGTATAATAATAAATATAAAAGTGAAGTCACTGGATCCTAACGTGGCCTACCTTGTTCTTTACTAGCAGGTGCCCGCCGCTTCGCCCACGATAATTAATTGAAAAATTAAAAGTATAATAATTATTAAAGCATTATATTTATTAACACTTGCACACGAATCATTCATAAACTAAACCATTAATAATTAATGAAAAAAGCTAAAATTCCGGCTTTAGAGTACATTTCACGATTAGAAAGCGCCGCCTGGGAAAACGATCTCAGATTCGATTATGCAGTTCCAAAGCTACCTGTGAACACATAATACGTATTGTTTCTCAACTTTTTGTTGACAGATGAATATTATGTGAATTTTATTTGATAAATTTATTGTAATTTTCAGAAATTATATAATTTTTGAAGGGAAGGAGTAGTTTGTTTGGATCTTTACTGGCTGCGATACTTCCAGGGTTAAACTATCAATATATTATAGTTAGTGCCCGCGGCTTCACCCGCCATTATTGACTCCAGGATTTTTAAGAAATTTACATTGGCAGTTTATTAAAAATGTTTGTGGTTCAGAGCTATGAAAATTGTAAGTAAAAATAAAATTAGAATATTTGTTCATTGTGTTCATTTCACTTAGGCCTTATATAATAATGAAACTGTTTTCCTAATTTTGTACTCTTCATGAAAGTTTAGACTGCGAGAGACGAACATCGCCGAGTATACCCAATGTTTCACGAAGTGAGGGAGCAAGCACGCTATTTAGGGGCGTTGAATTGCATAAGAGTAGATGTCTACTTCATTCTTATAGATGAATTTCAAACAAACAACACTTTCAATGGGCTTTATTCTATTACTGTAATGGAATTATAAACACTTTAAATGCTATTTAGTAAAGCTACTTGTTTGAACAGGATGCAACTGAATGGCACTTGCAACCTAACCTAACTTAACATAACCTAACCATATTGCGCATGTCCATACGACTAATAAAACAAGAAGCCAGCTTTACCCAAAGGCAATGAGGTTAGGTCGCGCTTTCCCCGGATAAAGCCCGAAGCGCACATTACCCAGGTAGACTTAGGTTTATCCGACTTTGTAGCTCTACCCGTGACATATATGCTCTGAAAGAAATTTTCCACCTATTAAACCAAATTAACATATTGTTCTATGACACGTTACATTTGAGACACCTCTGTATAATTGGCTTCTTCGTTTTCTCGGACCTAATGTTGATGGACACGGTACCTGGAATACCCGGGTGACGACATCCTGATTTAACGTAATGAGGTAGGATTAGTCGTGTAAATCGACATAAATTTCCTGTAATATTCCGCTCACGTGGTTATTCACGATTATTTGTTTTAAGTTATAAAGTTAATTCATGCTGATAGTCTTTCGACTTTTACTATACAAACAAATAGTACATTAGGGGAGACTGGCCTTGGTTGTCACACGGGTTGGTTGTCTCATTAGTTGTAACTGGATACACAGTTGGCAGGAGTGATTGGTTTTAAGTGGGAAAGGTGCTCCGTCGACAATCAGTACAGCTTGCAGTTTGGCGCGAAGCAGGTGTTAATTTTGTGTCCATTGTCGAGAGATTTGTGATTTGGTGTGTTGGAAGTAACATTTTTGCTCCGAAGTTTTCTTCTACTTCATCGTAAACGGGTAAGTTTACAAATAGTTTCTATATTACGTTATACAATACATTCATTTAGGAGCATATTGCTATATTCTTTTCGGCTTTTGTTTAGTAGAAAAGCACGCTAGAGCAATTAAATTCCAAAATGGCATCATGGGGTTGGTTGTCACATGTGACTTCCATCCCCGTCCGGGTTGGTTGTCTCATGTGACAACCAACCCCGCCCACGTTAAATATGGTTAATGCAGTAGGTTTATCTGTATTGTTTCAGATGTAAAGCCATGGGTAGAGAATTTAAGAAAAAGACCAATCGTGGGGAAACTCCACCGGACATTATGTTGCTGGCAGTGAAACAAGTCAAAATTATGAATAAGTCGATCAGACAGACTGCTTTAGAATTCAAGATTAACTATAAGACTTTAGGAAGATACTGCAAAAGCATTACAGATGCAGAATTGCAAGGCAACATTACTATGCCCTTAAAACCGGTCGGGTATATAAAAAACAGGCAGGTTTTATCAGATGACATGGAAAAGGAACTGTCGAAATATCTTCTGGAGACAGCTGATATTTATTTCGGATTAAATGCGAAGGAAGTTCGTTCGTTGGCGTACCAGATTGCGGCATCTAACAACTTATCTATGCCAAAAAATTGGAAGGAAAATAAAACCGCTGGCGCAGACTGGTTTACTGCCTTCATGAAACGTCATGGGGAACTTTCACTGAGAACTCCGGAGCCTACGAGTATAGCTAGGGCTACTGGATTCAATAAGGTGAATGTGAATAAGTTTTATGACAATCTAGCGACTGTGATGAAACGACATAATTTTGAAGCTCAAGACATCTGGAACATGGATGAGACAGGAATCACAACATCCCAAGTTCCAGACAGAGTAGTGGCCAGAAAGGGGTGGAAGCAAGTTGGGGCTATAGTGTCCCAGGACAGAGGAACCCTAGTCACATTAGCTGGAGCTATCTCTGCAACAGGCAATTCAATACCGCCATTTATGATCTTCCCCCGAGTCAAATTTCATGACTACTTTTTGAATGGAGGGCTAACTGGTAGCAAAGGCACAGCTAATTCATCGGGGTGGATGCACGAGGAAGAATTTTTGCAATTCCTTAAACATTTTGTGAATAATGTAAAATGTTCAAAGGAAAAGCCTTCTTTGTTATTGCTAGATAACCACAGCTCCCATTTAAGCATTGCAGGTCTCGATTTTGCCAAGCAGAACGGAGTGGTTATGCTGTCATTCCCACCTCATTGTTCCCACAAGTTACAACCCTTGGACAGGACAGTTTTTGGTCCCTTGAAGAAAGCAGTAAATAGAGCTAGCGATTCTTGGATGGTAAACAATCCTGGGAAGAGCATGACAATATATGACATCCCCGGGATTCTGAAAATTGCATTTCCTCAGGCAATGACTATGCAAAATATACAGTCAGGGTTTCGGACAACAGGAATATTTCCATTCAATAGGGATATTTTTAGTGACATCGACTTTGCACCAAGCTCGGTCACTGATCGCGAAGACCCGACTAATAATGCAACGTCAGGAGTTACGGAACCTGAAAACAAAGAACTTACCGTTCCATCTGAAGCTGCCTCGGGACCATCTGATCTTGAAGTTTATGCTGTCGCAGGACCATCCGGAATTCATGATAATTCTGCTCCAGGTCCTTGTGAAGACAATGTTAATAAACCTCATATATCTACTGATATTGACAATTGTGGCATAGTCGATGTAAAATTGGTATCGCCCAAAAACTTGAGACCTCTCCCAAAAGCAGGTCCCAGAGCTGAAAACAGGCGTGTCGTAAGAAAGGGAGAAACGGCAATATTAACAGACACTCCCGTGAAAAGGAAATTAGAGGAAATAAAACGGGCTAGTGAAAGCAAAAGAAATAAAACGACGAAGGGTAAGAGAGCTTTGTTCGTAAAGAAAACCAAGAACACGAAAGCCAAAGAAATAGACCTAGACTCAGGAAGTGAAGAAGAAGAATGCTTCTGTCTTGTGTGTCTGGAATCGTATTCGAACAGTCGTTCGAGGGAAGTGTGGATTCAGTGCCAAGATTGTAAAGGTTGGGCACATGAAGCCTGTACTCCAGGACTTCGTGGAATATATGTATGCCATAATTGTGACTCTGATTGATGTGTTTTGGATTTAATTCAGTGCCTGTGTGTTTTGTTTTCAACCAAGTCATTGACAATTTATCCAATTTTCTCATTTCATTATAAATATTCTTAGGTAGGCCTAATTAGTAGCCTAACATAAGATACTGAAGGTGATGCAAGATTTATTTGCTTAATGATGTGTTTATTCATTTTTCTGTTCATTTTAAAGAAACAAAAAGTTCTTTATAGATTCAGCCCCATGTATCAGTCAAAAGTTCAATCTCTCACATGATACAACATCTTTGTTTTTGTCACCAGTTTAATAATATTGACGTTATATTATGAGAACGCTTTCCTGAGTATTTAATACCACACAGTTGAACTTACAACATTTTTATTCCAGTTATTTCTTGTAATATGACAACCAACCCCAATGACTGTGACAACCAACCCTGAGCTGGAGTTGGTTGTCACATTTTACTTTTTTTTTTTAAGATTAAATTTTGGTATAAATAGAGTCATCTCCATTAATATCAATTGATATAAAATGATGAGAAATAGATTGATAGTAATTAAATACGGCAGAAAATAACTTTTGAACTAACCAAGCAATATTATTATAAATTACATGATAAAAAGCAGGAAAAATTAACAAATAATATTACATAAATATGAAATTAATATCATCAATACTTTAGCTGATATTAATTATTTTATAGTAAAGAATAAAATACACTAGGACTCAATAGAAGTTAGCAGACGGAATACTCAGAATTATACAATGCAGCCGGAGTGAAATGTATAGCAACTCTGTGGGAGATTGGTGCCAGGTATTGTCAGAAATGGACTAGGCTATTCAGTCAAAATGTAGTAGAAAAGAAAGATTATGAGATGAATAGGCACTTCACGAGAATGTACAGTGAATGTTGCAAGGTCCAGGAACTAGACAGAAATTCGGAGAATCCCCTGATGGGAGAATCAGAAAAGCATCACTCCCAAGCTAAAAACCACGCTAATCGAAACAACCAATAGAATTTAAGTTTAGGATAGAAAAAACTGAATTTAGCTATAACAGGGTATATGATTGGTTTTGTGTAACTATGGTAAAGAGGGGAAATTGAGAGGAGGCTAAGATCGTGGCTTTTACGAAACCACACTTGTGTACGAGGGACTCGAGGAGGCAGGTCATATTCCTGCATTTCTCCTCGAATTACACATAAGTCGTATTGACATTGTGGTCAATCCGACTGTATCTATATAAATAACTTCACTAAATTACCGAAGTGTAAATTCTATTATACATTTATTCTTGCAGTAAGAGCTTATTATAGCTACTTACTAAAATAAATTCAGTGAGTGTGCCAAGTAAGTACTGTTGTGATATTGACGTCATCATCATTACAAGATTACGTAGATACCGCGTGTCACTACTAGGAAGTATTTACGTACGAGTGTGAAGGCCAATATTAGACTCCCTTCAATATCCCATCAATAAAATTAATAACTTTACGAAGTAACATTTATACATTTAAATTTGATTGGAATACTAAATAAACTGACAGTGTTTGATAAATATTTAATTATTGATAAACAGTAAATATAGAACCTCCACACCCAATTTTATGCTCTGAGGTAAGATAGAGAAAATCGTAGCAACTCCGACTGAGCAACCCGAGGTTCCACCAGGCTGAAGAAGACAACATTCGCAGTGAGTACAATATTGTGGGGGTGGACCACAAACCGATTGCAGCATACTGGGAGAACTCATACACCGAGGGCTTGTAGTGTGAAGTACTGCATCAATTTAAATACTTTCTATTTCAATGTTTGTATTGAACTTTCTTTTTCAATAAGCCAAAGAGTTGAAAGAACAGATATGATAATTAGATAAATAAAAAAACCGATAGGAATATTAAAAAAATATGTTTCATTGAAAAGTGTGACAACCAAGTCCGGTCTCCCCTACGCAACAAGCCTATAATTGCATTTATTAAGATACTATTTATATTTTCATAAGAGTAGGTATTTTAATTACTATTACACGCAAATTGCATAGACTGTTTTTGTTCTACCATAATTAGTCTGAATGTTTAAATTTTGAGAAAACAGATTCACTCAAACAGACGTTCACGCTTGAGCACGCTTCAATCCAAGCCAGAAACACTGAATTGGAGCTGCTGCCAGCAAAACCTCGGCAGTAGTAGATTATGAGAAGGAATATGTTATTGCATTTAAATGCTGATGCATCCATTTTAAGCAATGTTTCTCTTGTGAACGAAGATGTGAAAAGTTGTTGGCTTATATTTGTTACAATTTTTTAAATATTTTTTTTAAAAGAATATAACAGGCTCATTGCCGAATTACAATATTCTCTTATACTAATTACACGAGATTTGTAAAAGTAATATTATATGTTTAATGAAATACTAAACATATTTAAACTAATACAACTTAAAAAATACAGAAAAAAGAAACAAGAAACACATAGGCCTACAATATGAAAATTACACAATGAAAGGAACAGATTAAAACATAAGAAGTGTAATAGTTTTGGAGGAAACGGAAGACTTAAATGAAGATAATGGGAAGGTGTATATATTAACTATCTCTTTTTAATTATTACTATTTTAAAATTTTAAAATTTTTATCACAGCTATAATTAAACCGATTAGGCCTACCGTTATTGATATTGTTAGTATTAAATATATCTATATTGCCCATTTTGTGCAATTGATTGTATAGACGGAGCACATTATAAAGAGGAGAATTATTATGGGAGTCAGTGTTTGCTTTTGGAATGAAACAAAAAAAACATTATGCAATTTATAAGATGTATAACGTGGAACATAAAAAGATATTTCTTAGAAAATATTATTATCATTATACATTAATACCATTGTATGATGAGTAGGCTACCGTGTTTTGTGAAAAACCCTGGAAACTTTTCTGATTATCATAAAGAAGTATATTGGCTTAAAATTGTTTTATGACCAAATATTTGCTTAAATCTATGTTAAAGCTAGTATGATTGGTCAATGACATCTGGATTTTTTTTATAGATTGCCATGGCGAGTTAGCGTCTTAGGCCGATAAAATTGCATTTTAAATGCAGTTTCATGCAATTTTTCGGCATGTTACCAGTACGACAAGGAGCTGTTTTAGAGAACGTGTAATAAAAATTGGATTCTTATCGTAAAAATGAATATAGTACAAACCATGGATACAAGGATGATTTGAATAGTACAACATTTACATCATGTGCCCCTAGTGGCAGCTTGTTGAACATACCAACAGCAATACAACAGAACACGTGTTTTCATTTCATGAGTTCGGTTGCAACATTGCCCTAGGAACATGATTATTATTGGTGCACAGATTATGTCATTCTATTAATTCAAAGTGTAAAACAGGGAGGTAGCCAGGTTTTTGGTGAGGGAGGAGTATTTGTTTGTAAAATGAAGCCTTCAATGTTCATTTTTGCGTCATTTTTCAGTTACAAACAAATAGCGCTTTTAAAACAAATACCATTTTTTTAATATTCCAAAATAATCTATATAAATAAAAATCAATTGCCCCATGTATGTCGCAGCAACGCTTGAGAACGGCTCGACCGATTTGGCTATTTTTTTTTCTCTCTTCCGTAATTGTCAGGACAAGGTTTGTATAAAAGAAATTTTTGGGAAAATCCACGGAAAAAGTCGGAAATGTGAAAGGAGGCACAGTTGGAGAGTTCTGCTGTCACATGCTTACTGTACATAACAAACAAACAAACAAACAAAAATCTACATTTCTTGATCAATTTGCACGAAATTTTGCAAACATGCCCAGTTAAGCCCGGGAAGTAACACGGCCAAAATTAAAACTCAAACAAGTCACTTCTTCTCTTGAAAATGTATATAATTTCTGAAAATATTATACTGAAAAAATGAAATGCAATTAAGTTATCATGACAACGGTGAATTGTTTACAGTGGTCACATAGGGCTTTGGCAACTATATAATACTGGGCTTTAACAAATTCTGAAGCTATTGATGTAATTAATACATTTGTGAAAATAATTCTTGAAGAATGAATTCCACGAAAATAAAGCACAATGTGAAGCAGTCACATAACTTTCTCTACCCTCGACATGCAAAATATAGAATAAGCTTCACATTTTGATATAGAATAAGCGGTCGTATTGAGGGACAGCTTAAGTGTGTGCCAGTGAGTATGCTATATCAGAAGTCGGTAAAAAATGCTATTCACTGATACGTCACTCATAGCTGTAGGCTTTGTGTAGGGATGTTTATCATAGGCCCTAAACATCTAGAAGAAGACAAAATAGGAAGGAACATTTTCAGTCCTATGCCCGCAGTATATTATGTCCCAGATTTTGGGGGAGGAAAGTATGAAAGTGATTTTTTTTTTTTTTTTTTAATTTCAGCTTCGAAACGGTTATATGGTAACATGAGAGTGAGAAATAAAATTTTCCACAATACAATCTTATGTAATCGGAATTTATGTTTACTTTTATTTCAACCCCTCCCAGGCATGGTGTGTAGAAGCAACGGAATCCAATATTCGGCATCCTCTGTGAGCCATAAAAAGCTATATCTAGCGTTTTCTGAGAGAATATTTTGAGTGTGATAAGACGTTCTCTCTTATTTCAAATTCTATGTACACATTATACAAGGCCCTAGAGTTTGAAAATTGAAAGCCCTTCATAAGCTAATTTCAAATTACAAAATAAAAACCCGGCGATGCCGGCCCTTTTAAGCTAGTAACATTAAAAAAATACATTAAAATGAAAAATGAAGGCTTAAATTGTATAACTTTTAATAATTACGCACTGCTAGTCTCATATAAAATGCTCTAAAGATAATAATCATTTCATTCAAGAATACTAAATGAGAAGTATTGAGTAACCCCTTTTCTTTTCAATTAAATACGGTAAATATTTTAGTTTTAAAATAAGATATAAAATGATTCAAACTGAGGAGAGAAGTACTTGTTAGAGAAGTAGGGGTCACGGAAACTATCATTAACGGCTGTGGGTAGTAGTTTACTTTTCTGTGTGACGTAATGGGGGGCGCGATTTGGGGGGCGTGGGGGGCGCGATTTGGGGGGCGTGGGGGGCGCGATTTGGGGGGCCCGGTGGGGGGCCCGGTGGGGGGTTGGGATGATGACGTCACGGAAGACGGTTAAGTCTTTTTTTTTTTTTTTTTTTTTTTTTTTTGCATTGTGACCAGCCCATCACCTGGTCAAGATAAGACCACCTGGTCCATTACGCCCTTCCGGTCAAGATAAGACCACCTGGTCCTGGTCAACCGTATCCGACATGGATGGGGTTAAGACCTTTTGGCTATTAAGTCGCCCATCCGTTTAAGATATGGTTCATTGCTTTCAGGCATTTGTATCCATGCAATGATAAGTCCGACATGTTTGGATGGTAGAAGTTAAGACCTTTTAACGCAGAGGTGGCCACACACTGTGGTCACCCCACATCCGGTCAAGATAAAATCCGCTATGCATCATTATAAGGGGCTACTTGCCTCGCATGAGGAGGTCCTGCACTGTGTGTTCATTCAAGTCGAGACATGTTTCGGCGGCAAGTTTAAAAAATAACGGTCATTACTACAACGCATGCGCACACAAGCATTTTTTTTTACGGTTCGTACCCTAGCGCCATATGTTCCAGCGGCTACATCTCCAACTAACACTTTTTGGTTATCAATTAATTATTTTTTTTGAACATTGGGTATATTTTATAATGTATTTAGCTATTAAATAGGATTCCGAATCGAGTATATTTACGAGAAATCGATACAATGATTAATTTCATCGATTGATTTGTATTTTATTCCATCCAAGTCAGATTGGCCGAGCGGTCTAAGGCGCCAGACTCAAGTTCTGGTCTCCATAGGAGACGGAGGTTCGAATCCTTCATCTGACATATTTTTAAAATTTAATAATAAATTAAGGAATCGCGCACAATATGCAATATCTTAACCTAAGACCCAATCCTGAACCCGGAAAAAGGATTTTAATACAGCATAATCCTAACCAAGACTATAAGTTTCCCTATCTAACCGTAGACCACTATAAACAACCAAGTTAATTTAAATAACACAAGATGACGATATAATGCAGGTAACATTTATTCAATAAAAACAAAGAGAAAATCGTATGTATTCTTTAGAAAAAAAAACACCTTTAAATTTTACCATTTATTCCTGTTTTTCATATAACACACAACATGTATGGATTTATTTTAGTTGTTGTTCCACAAATTTCTAAGACACGTCATATTAATAGATTTATTTTTTACAGAAAGGTGCTTAACGTTACATGTAAACATGCAGATGTCAGGCCCACATATCACGCTACAGGAAACTGTTCAACCTTGTGTAACATCATACAGGTGTGGTTCAATAAAAACAAGACATTGCTATTAACTGTATTTATTCCAACTCATGTCTCAAAACTCTTCAATCAAATACCATGGTAACATAATTCCATTAAGATCTAGCAAACCATGGAAACTTCCTTTCTTATCACGTCTTGCAGTGTTATCACACAATACGGATAAATATTTTTGAATCGTCACAAATTTAATGCATTAGATCCTATACTGTTATGAAAGTTGCCATTTACGGAAATAATTTAACCCGTGAAATAACGGGAATTTCGTAAATAAAGCTACAATGTCACATTTTGAAATTAATATCAGAGTACGGTGATCAACTAGCTAATTACTGCAAATTCTGAAGTTAATCAGTTGTCTCACACGGCAAATTCTACATTAGCGAACACCTGTGTGTAATTGTTTCCTGCCCGCCCGCATGTATTCACAAACATATATATAACATGAGTGTTTAAAGTGTTATGATTTTTCTTTCCACAACCATGCTCTGGTTAGTCATTCTATAATTAAATTAAATGTTCCCTTTTACAAACAATGGACGCCCACAGGGTTCCAGGAGGTTGAGGCTCCCAGATTTTGGACATTCGTAACATGAAGGTGGTGAGGTTGTCAGCCTTACGCACCGGCCGCCTTTATCCCCACGATTGCTCCTGGTACTCATTTCTGTTCAAGGCTGAGTTGACCCCAGAGACATAGTACCACCAGAAGGATTAGGCAGGAATCGATCCCATAATATTCAGGTTTAAAATGCAACTCATTCTATAAATATTTTTTATTCTACCACAAATTATAACATTAAGTCCTTCATTATTATGCAAGTTTCCATTTGCAATCAAATTTAAACCGTAAATAAAACATTTTGAAAAATAATATCGAAGAACCTCGGTTCCAGTAAGGGTAACCAACAGTCTTTTTAACTAACTATAGTTATTTTACCATAATTCATACTTCTTGCTGTATGTATTGCAATGGTTGGTAACATTTTTTGTGATCAACCAGAAAACTGAAACGTAATCTCATAAATCGATAATATTTTGGGATTCGTCTTATAGGACAGATAGAACTCCGTGGCGCTACATCCCTGAAGGGACAAGGCCTACCACCCAACCGCTATATCATCTACCATAGCCAGATAGGAGGATTGGAGCCATATGACAAGCATGCCGACACCCATAGCTTTTAATGGTGGTTTCCATGACCATAGGATAGATAGACTATACAGTAAAACTATAAATCTTTAACGAAAATTTATATCTCGTCTTAGCTGAAAGTCGTCTTATAGAAATATACGACATTCCTCAAACTTAAGTATTTTACAAAATAATTTTTATTGTTATAATGTTTAATCTATAACTGTAACCGTGACTTATATAATTCAGATTAATGGATAATATTGCTTCTATATTATACTTAGTTTTTATTTATTTATTTTATTATTATTATTATTATTATTATTTCATGGTAAAAACATTGAACATAAAGATCGGATCTGATGCTTTTGCGGTCTAGACACTTGATAGTTTTATGAAAATGTAATAAATTTAATTGTCTCTTGTTCTCAATGCTAACCTTTATCAAGTATACGCTAGAGTGTTTATATAAAATATTTTTACATCATTAATTAAATTTCGTAGACAGAGCTTATAAGGTGGATGGTACATTCTTTGCATTATTTAAAAAAAAACCCGAGACTAAACAAACAATACGTTACTATATTATTATATAAGTTACCGATGTCTAGTGATCCACATCCGGATTCATAGTACAAAAAAGTTCATATAGTACGATACTCACCCCACACACATAAACATAGTACATACTACCTATTCTTTCTTCATTATTTACATTTTCCCTAAATAGCGAGACATCGGATATACTCAGAGATCTTCGTTTCACATCGTTCTTGCAATGCAATGAACAAATATTTTAATTTAATTTTAATGTAAATTACTTACAGTCAATTAAAATAGCGGACAAAACCGCGGGCTCTATCACGAACAAACCACCTCTGAAGTTGACAAATAAAATTCATCTACCCACAAACAGTTGAGAATCGATACAGTATTACATATGAGTAATACAATCAAGAAAGCAGTGGTATTTATCAATGTCCTACTACATAACCGAATCTGAGACCATGGAATTTTAGCTTTTTCATTAATTATTATCGTTTTAAATATTATTATACTCTTAACTTTTCAATTAATTATCGAGGTCAAACCGCGAACACCTGCTACTTATTAACAATTTCACCATGTTTCACTTATACTTTGAGACCATATCGTATACTTTATTGTTGACGTGTTAGTAAATATTCATTTCATCACGCATTCAACGCTGGAAAAGTCTTCAATACGATAATTGTAAATATCATCCGCATTTTATTAAAAATACAACTTTGTCAAATTACGACTATGTTATAATTTCACTTCAAAACGCATTTATCACGCCTATGACTATATCGGTGTAAAATTCCCACATAAAAATAAAGTTCAAAACGTATTTTTCAAACCTATGACTAAAACGGTGTAATACTAACAAAAACACCTATGTATTGCTTGTAGAACGCATACTTATAACAAGAAACATACCAACACACAAACCTAAAATATCATTATCTAAAACAAGACTAATCCTATAGGACCAAGACCACACCTACACCAAACCTAAAATAACTGGATGAGAAGGATCAACCATCTAAAATATGCAAAAAGTAATAGTCATATGTAATTTATACTTATATTTTTATTTCATGTATATACGGTTTTTAATATAATATTGTGTTACAATAAAAAATTAATCAAATAATTTTAATGTTAACGCAAGAATTCTTAAGAGTTTACAATCCCGAGACACATCACCTAAACCTGTTTCCCACGTTATTTAACACATAGTTTTCAGAAAATGTCTTTCTTCCTCATTTGATATATTCTCGGTTCTTCAATTTGGATATGATTTCTTGTATCTCGTTGTTATGCGAATGATTCCCTGCTTCAGACAAAAGCAACAGCAAACGTAATCTATCAATGTCTGCGTTGGGATCATAATCTAATTTGTGTTTCGTATATAAGTCCTCCCGCACGGCAATACTGTGCGATGAACCCTCATCGGATGAGTCTGAATATCGCTCTTCCGGAAATGAGTCTGAACATTGATCCCCATCTTCTTCTTCTTCTTTACCCTCCTCTTCCGAAAATAATTTTTTAATGATGTGAGGATATTTTTGACCATTGACTCTACGTATGTTTTCGCTCTCTTCATAATTTTCTTTGTGAGCACTAGTCTTCTCCAAAATCTCCTTATACGTGGTTAAGTCATAACGGTTGTATAAATCTTTATTTGGTTTACTTTTCGTTAGTAGTTCAAGCAGTCCAGGACGGACGATATACCTCTCGTTACCAATAGTAATGTTATCGTTTTTAATGGCGAGGGGTGATTTACCAATGGGGAATACCGGCCTATTGGGGTTCAATTTTATTCATCATCATATTCATCATCATTTCTCGGTTTAAGCTGATCGAGTTTCTGGATGTAAGGTGTCGACACTCGTCCGTAGATTTTTTCTAGCATATGGTTATAATGCTTCTGCGGAATTTGGTCAGAGGCCTGATATGATCCATATTTCATTTCTGGATCCTGTGATTCATGCTGTCTTTTGTCTTTATTCAAGTTCACGATTTCTTCCAAGGGGTAGGTTATCGGATTTACAATATCGCTAATCTCTTGTTTCGACTGAAGCTCGGGTTTTCTTAATGTTAAATATTTTTCTCGTATAGAATTGTCATATATCACATTGTCTGACAATATATGTTTATCTTGTACTCGTGGGAAAAGTTTCTGTGATTCATCCTTATGAATCATTATCAGATGCCTCTTCAGACCGGAAGTATTAAGATTTTTCATTTTTAATTCGACTTTCTTATGCTTCGATCTTTCGCATAGTTTGCATAGACCGTAAGGTTCCCCACTACCATGAACTATATCGAAAAATTCATTATATTTACTGTTTGTCTTCCCCAACATCAGTTCCGATTGGAAGGATACTGCACTCTCACTACTTTGACCCATGTTCTCACCACTCATTTCGTAACTTTACCTCCACAGATCCAATGTCGATCATCAACTAACTGTATTTACCACACATCAAGTCTTTATTAAGTAAAAATGTCGTAGTATCCAAAAAGGTCAAACCTCAGGTTTTAAACAAGATATCACATCATTTTGGAGTCTTACAGGTTATTTCTCATATGAATGGTCTTTATCTCGATCTGAATATCGTTATCTCGATCTCAATCGCGCTATCTAGGTGTAGATGTTGACGTTGGTCTTGGTCCTGGTATCGGTATTGGTCTTATGTATTTACCATACATCATCTCTTTATTGCTGAAACTCGTAACGTCTAACAATGTAGGTGTAGTCTTGTAATAGGAGTGATTTTCCATAGTCCAGACTAGTTCTACCTAGAAAAAGTCTGGACTATGGAAAATCACTCCTATTACAAGACTACACCTACATTGTTAGACGTTACGAGTTTCAGCAATAAAGAGATGATGTATGGTAAATACATAAGACCAATACCGATACCAGGACCAAGACCAACGTCAACATCTACACCTAGATAGCGCGATTGAGATCGAGATAACGATATTCAGATCGAGATAAAGACCATTCATATGAGAAATAACCTGTAAGACTCCAAAATGATGTGATATCTTGTTTAAAACCTGAGGTTTGACCTTTTTGGATACTACGACATTTTTACTTAATAAAGACTTGATGTGTGGTAAATACAGTTAGTTGATGATCGACATTGGATCTGTGGAGGTAAAGTTACGAAATGAGTGGTGAGAACATGGGTCAAAGTAGTGAGAGTGCAGTATCCTTCCAATCGGAACTGATGTTGGGGAAGACAAACAGTAAATATAATGAATTTTTCGATATAGTTCATGGTAGTGGGGAACCTTACGGTCTATGCAAACTATGCGAAAGATCGAAGCATAAGAAAGTCGAATTAAAAATGAAAAATCTTAATACTTCCGGTCTGAAGAGGCATCTGATAATGATTCATAAGGATGAATCACAGAAACTTTTCCCACGAGTACAAGATAAACATATATTGTCAGACAATGTGATATATGACAATTCTATACGAGAAAAATATTTAACATTAAGAAAACCCGAGCTTCAGTCGAAACAAGAGATTAGCGATATTGTAAATCCGATAACCTACCCCTTGGAAGAAATCGTGAACTTGAATAAAGACAAAAGACAGCATGAATCACAGGATCCAGAAATGAAATATGGATCATATCAGGCCTCTGACCAAATTCCGCAGAAGCATTATAACCATATGCTAGAAAAAATCTACGGACGAGTGTCGACACCTTACATCCAGAAACTCGATCAGCTTAAACCGAGAAATGATGATGAATATGATGATGAATAAAATTGAACCCCAATAGGCCGGTATTCCCCATTGGTAAATCACCCCTCGCCATTAAAAACGATAACATTACTATTGGTAACGAGAGGTATATCGTCCGTCCTGGACTGCTTGAACTACTAACGAAAAGTAAACCAAATAAAGATTTATACAACCGTTATGACTTAACCACGTATAAGGAGATTTTGGAGAAGACTAGTGCTCACAAAGAAAATTATGAAGAGAGCGAAAACATACGTAGAGTCAATGGTCAAAAATATCCTCACATCATTAAAAAATTATTTTCGGAAGAGGAGGGTAAAGAAGAAGAAGAAGATGGGGATCAATGTTCAGACTCATTTCCGGAAGAGCGATATTCAGACTCATCCGATGAGGGTTCATCGCACAGTATTGCCGTGCGGGAGGACTTATATACGAAACACAAATTAGATTATGATCCCAACGCAGACATTGATAGATTACGTTTGCTGTTGCTTTTGTCTGAAGCAGGGAATCATTCGCATAACAACGAGATACAAGAAATCATATCCAAATTGAAGAACCGAGAATATATCAAATGAGGAAGAAAGACATTTTCTGAAAACTATGTGTTAAATAACGTGGGAAACAGGTTTAGGTGATGTGTCTCGGGATTGTAAACTCTTAAGAATTCTTGCGTTAACATTAAAATTATTTGATTAATTTTTTATTGTAACACAATATTATATTAAAAACCGTATATACATGAAATAAAAATATAAGTATAAATTACATATGACTATTACTTTTTGCATATTTTAGATGGTTGATCCTTCTCATCCAGTTATTTTAGGTTTGGTGTAGGTGTGGTCTTGGTCCTATAGGATTAGTCTTGTTTTAGATAATGATATTTTAGGTTTGTGTGTTGGTATGTTTCTTGTTATAAGTATGCGTTCTACAAGCAATACATAGGTGTTTTTGTTAGTATTACACCGTTTTAGTCATAGGTTTGAAAAATACGTTTTGAACTTTATTTTTATGTGGGAATTTTACACCGATATAGTCATAGGCGTGATAAATGCGTTTTGAAGTGAAATTATAACATAGTCGTAATTTGACAAAGTTGTATTTTTAATAAAATGCGGATGATATTTACAATTATCGTATTGAAGACTTTTCCAGCGTTGAATGCGTGATGAAATGAATATTTACTAACACGTCAACAATAAAGTATACGATATGGTCTCAAAGTATAAGTGAAACATGGTGAAATTGTTAATAAGTAGCAGGTGTTCGCGGTTTGACCTCGATAATTAATTGAAAAGTTAAGAGTATAATAATATTTAAAACGATAATAATTAATGAAAAAGCTAAAATTCCATGGTCTCAGATTCGGTTATGTAGTAGGACATTGATAAATACCACTGCTTTCTTGATTGTATTACTCATATGTAATACTGTATCGATTCTCAACTGTTTGTGGGTAGATGAATTTTATTTGTCAACTTCAGAGGTGGTTTGTTCGTGATAGAGCCCGCGGTTTTGTCCGCTATTTTAATTGACTGTAAGTAATTTACATTAAAATTAAATTAAAATATTTGTTCATTGCATTGCAAGAACGATGTGAAACGAAGATCTCTGAGTATATCCGATGTCTCGCTATTTAGGGAAAATGTAAATAATGAAGAAAGAATAGGTAGTATGTACTATGTTTATGTGTGTGGGGTGAGTATCGTACTATATGAACTTTTTTGTACTATGAATCCGGATGTGGATCACTAGACATCGGTAACTTATATAATAATATAGTAACGTATTGTTTGTTTAGTCTCGGGTTTTTTTTTAAATAATGCAAAGAATGTACCATCCACCTTATAAGCTCTGTCTACGAAATTTAATTAATGATGTAAAAATATTTTATATAAACACTCTAGCGTATACTTGATAAAGGTTAGCATTGAGAACAAGAGACAATTAAATTTATTACATTTTCATAAAACTATCAAGTGTCTAGACCGCAAAAGCATCAGATCCGATCTTTATGTTCAATGTTTTTACCATGAAATAATAATAATAATAATAATAATAATAAAATAAATAAATAAAAACTAAGTATAATATAGAAGCAATATTATCCATTAATCTGAATTATATAAGTCACGGTTACAGTTATAGATTAAACATTATAACAATAAAAATTATTTTGTAAAATACTTAAGTTTGAGGAATGTCGTATATTTCTATAAGACGACTTTCAGCTAAGACGAGATATAAATTTTCGTTAAAGATTTATAGTTTTACTGTATAGTCTATCTATCCTATGGTCATGGAAACCACCATTAAAAGCTATGGGTGTCGGCATGCTTGTCATATGGCTCCAATCCTCCTATCTGGCTATGGTAGATGATATAGCGGTTGGGTGGTAGGCCTTGTCCCTTCAGGGATGTAGCGCCACGGAGTTCTATCTGTCCTATAAGACGAATCCCAAAATATTATCGATTTATGAGATTACGTTTCAGTTTTCTGGTTGATCACAAAAAATGTTACCAACCATTGCAATACATACAGCAAGAAGTATGAATTATGGTAAAATAACTATAGTTAGTTAAAAAGACTGTTGGTTACCCTTACTGGAACCGAGGTTCTTCGATATTATTTTTCAAAATGTTTTATTTACGGTTTAAATTTGATTGCAAATGGAAACTTGCATAATAATGAAGGACTTAATGTTATAATTTGTGGTAGAATAAAAAATATTTATAGAATGAGTTGCATTTTAAACCTGAATATTATGGGATCGATTCCTGCCTAATCCTTCTGGTGGTACTATGTCTCTGGGGTCAACTCAGCCTTGAACAGAAATGAGTACCAGGAGCAATCGTGGGGATAAAGGCGGCCGGTGCGTAAGGCTGACAACCTCACCACCTTCATGTTACGAATGTCCAAAATCTGGGAGCCTCAACCTCCTGGAACCCTGTGGGCGTCCATTGTTTGTAAAAGGGAACATTTAATTTAATTATAGAATGACTAACCAGAGCATGGTTGTGGAAAGAAAAATCATAACACTTTAAACACTCATGTTATATATATGTTTGTGAATACATGCGGGCGGGCAGGAAACAATTACACACAGGTGTTCGCTAATGTAGAATTTGCCGTGTGAGACAACTGATTAACTTCAGAATTTGCAGTAATTAGCTAGTTGATCACCGTACTCTGATATTAATTTCAAAATGTGACATTGTAGCTTTATTTACGAAATTCGCGTTATTTCACGGGTTAAATTATTTCCGTAAATGGCAACTTTCATAACAGTATAGGATCTAATGCATTAAATTTGTGACGATTCAAAAATATTTATCCGTATTGTGTGATAACACTGCAAGACGTGATAAGAAAGGAAGTTTCCATGGTTTGCTAGATCTTAATGGAATTATGTTACCATGGTATTTGATTGAAGAGTTTTGAGACATGAGTTGGAATAAATACAGTTAATAGCAATGTCTTGTTTTTATTGAACCACACCTGTATGATGTTACACAAGGTTGAACAGTTTCCTGTAGCGTGATATGTGGGCCTGACATCTGCATGTTTACATGTAACGTTAAGCACCTTTCTGTAAAAAATAAATCTATTAATATGACGTGTCTTAGAAATTTGTGGAACAACAACTAAAATAAATCCATACATGTTGTGTGTTATATGAAAAACAGGAATAAATGGTAAAATTTAAAGGTGTTTTTTTTTCTAAAGAATACATACGATTTTCTCTTTGTTTTTATTGAATAAATGTTACCTGCATTATATCGTCATCTTGTGTTATTTAAATTAACTTGGTTGTTTATAGTGGTCTACGGTTAGATAGGGAAACTTATAGTCTTGGTTAGGATTATGCTGTATTAAAATCCTTTTTCCGGGTTCAGGATTGGGTCTTAGGTTAAGATATTGCATATTGTGCGCGATTCCTTAATTTATTATTAAATTTTAAAAATATGTCAGATGAAGGATTCGAACCTCCGTCTCCTATGGAGACCAGAACTTGAGTCTGGCGCCTTAGACCGCTCGGCCAATCTGACTTGGATGGAATAAAATACAAATCAATCGATGAAATTAATCATTGTATCGATTTCTCGTAAATATACTCGATTCGGAATCCTATTTAATAGCTAAATACATTATAAAATATACCCAATGTTCAAAAAAAATAATTAATTGATAACCAAAAAGTGTTAGTTGGAGATGTAGCCGCTGGAACATATGGCGCTAGGGTACGAACCGTAAAAAAAAATGCTTGTGTGCGCATGCGTTGTAGTAATGACCGTTATTTTTTAAACTTGCCGCCGAAACATGTCTCGACTTGAATGAACACACAGTGCAGGACCTCCTCATGCGAGGCAAGTAGCCCCTTATAATGATGCATAGCGGATTTTATCTTGACCGGATGTGTGGTGACCACAGTGTGTGGCCACCTCTGCGTTAAAAGGTCTTAACTTCTACCATCCAAACATGTCGGACTTATCATTGCATGGATACAAATGCCTGAAAGCAATGAACCATATCTTAAACGGATGGGCGACTTAATAGCCAAAAGGTCTTAACCCCATCCATGTCGGATACGGTTGACCAGGACCAGGTGGTCTTATCTTGACCGGAAGGGCGTAATGGACCAGGTGGTCTTATCTTGACCAGGTGATGGGCTGGTCACAATGCAAAAAAAAAAAAAAAAAAAAATGACTTAACCGTCTTCCGTGACGTCATCATCCCAACCCCCCACCGGGCCCCCCAAATCGCGCCCCCCACGCCCCCCAAATCGCGCCCCCCACGCCCCCCAAATCGCGCCCCCCATTACGTCACACAGAAAAGTAAACTACTGTGGGTGTCGGCAGGCTGACCACATGCCATTCAATCCTGCCATCTGCCTATGGTAGATGATACAGCGGTCGGATGGTAGCCTTAGTCCCTTTAGGTATGCAGAGCCATGGAGCTTATTTTTAGTTTTTTTTTAAATTTATGTTTAAACTTTCAGATGACACATTATTGTTGTTCGTATCAGAAAGCAGTATAATTACAAATATGTATTTCCGAGCATTGCAATCTTAAAAATGAGACACCATTTGAGTATCGTAAGAACAGAATGGATGTCTCGCAGCGATTGTTTGTTGCTTTCCAATCTGTTGAGAATTCAGAAATAACACTAGTGTATTGATAATGAGGGAAGGATGTGCTGTTTTCTTGTCTTGCATTTGACTTGCATCTATAGGCCTACAGTAAAATAATGTCTGTCTCTCTCTTCTCTTTCTCTCTTTCTCTCTCTCTCTCTCTCTCTCTCTCTCTCTCCCTCCCTCTCTCGTGCTAGCTAGAATTTAGCAACATTCATAAAATGGGCATGATTTTTTGGACTGAAATCAGTACAAATCAGCCCAATGCATAGAACAGCCCACATATTTAATATAGCTATGCTTCTTCTTAACCTTAATTCACATACACTGATTCATAAAAGAAATTCTTAAGATATGTAAAGATCTCAAAAAATGCACCGGCAATAATATTAATGATGTAAGTGTGGCCCTACGATTCACTGACCTGTTTGTTAGATTTTTAAAGCAGCCGTGTAGGTAATAAATTAATTTCGATCTGAAAACAATCTGTCAGGAATTACATTAGGTCTATTAATTGCACATAAGTGAGGAAAGTTTAAACTGAAAAATACATTAAATTATAATGCAGGTATCGGTAGCCGTTCATTTCGATAGACTGTATAATGTTACCGTCACTTCTCAATCGAAACAAAATTAAGATTTCTACGTTGCTACATATTTTCCATCCTTTTCTATGGAGCTGAGACCTGGACTTTGGATTTTGACCGAGACGACGGGCAAACGACTTGAGGAATTTGTGATGTGGCTGCAGAGGAGAATGCTAAGAGTGCCATGTAAAGATGAAATGACTAACAATGACATTCTCCGCAAAAGGAAGATAGAAATACAATTCCTAAATACAGCGAAATGCAGGAAACTACAATATCTCGGCTATATAATGAGAATTGGAAACAGGTATAAATAAACTGCTGCAGAACATTCTTCAAGGAACGATCCCGGTAGAAGAGGACGAGGAAGAGCACGCAAGAGATATAGCTATGATGGTCACCAACATCCGGAACGGATAGTCACTAACAGAAGAAGAAGATCAATGTTATAATTATCAACAATTTTTCAACGGCTAGATGTCTTTTAAAACTTTTATTTATATTTACTTACACTGACATCGTTTATAAAGAAATGAATCAATCAAGGCAGGCTAATAATATCGACAATTTGGTAGGGTATGTTTTGGAGAGAGTGGGGCATGTAATATCATTGTAGCACCATATGTTATGCCAAATAGGTTATAATAAGTGAGGCTATTAAATGCAAAACTCGCCTTGTCCAAATTAAATGATTTCTTCTTAAACTCTAAGTTCTTCATCCTTTTCCTCTAAGACGTGATGTTTGCATAAGCCTTCACTATTTTCTGTATAAGAGAAAAGTGTAATTTGCCAACAGCTGTTCTAAGAGATCAATAATAATTGTAGCAATGAAAATCGAGATCATGAAATCGGGCGTCATCATCAGGATCTAAAGGCAATGCCTTGTTGTAGTAGCCATGTCTTCCTCTTCATCGCTGTTCTCTTTAGATTTTCGTATGACAGCACGTCCATATCCTTTATCATGTTTTTAATAAATGAATTTCTTGGACGTCGGGCGTAACTCATTTTTTTAAAATTTTGGATAAGGCAAGTTTTGCATTTAATAGACTCAAGTATTGATTTATGTTTATGTGCTGTTAAGTGGATAAATAATAAAGTTTATGGAAAGAACCAGCTGTATAGAACTTTTCAAAATGAAAGCATGTTCTTTAGTAAGTAATTTCATCTATTATTCCTACTGACAGAAAGTGATACAGTTGAGCTTGCCTTCTTTACCTTAGTTACGAATGCTCATGTTTCTGATGGCTCGGTGGCTGATTGGCTGTCCTCTAGAGTCTAGAGCCAATCAAAATGCTTCGGGGCTTCGGTTATAGACAAGGGAATTTTCACAAGCTATTGTCGGCGGTCTCAAGTAAGTTACATGTCCGGAGCTCGAACACATTACCACGGGCTCAAACCATTGACTTGTGAAACAACAGTACTTTCTGTTTCCGAAACAATTGTGTCTGTAATTGTTTACCATAATCTCTATGGAGAAAAGAAAGTATCGTTATGAATTCTGTGTCGTTATTGCTTATTATACCGAAGTCAGAATTGTAGTGCAATTTAATAAAAATCTTATATGAAACAAATAACTTCCTCTGCCCAAATAAAATTTTTATCTCCAGGTATAATAATTATATTCTCTTCATGTACAGCGGTTATAAAAATTAAGCTAATGTCGTTACCACATCACATCGCATCCCCGAAGAATACACAACCAAAATAAAACCTGTTTAATGCACTGACGTAACTTTCTTCACCCTAAACATGGGCAATAGACCTATTTCACTTCACTTTCTCATATAGAACTATTGACCGTATTGCAAAGAGTGCTTATTCAGTTGTTTGAATGTGAAACAAAGCTTTATTGTTCACCAGGCAAGACTAAGTTTCTACAAACAGTGGAAGAAGAAGTAGGTGCTTATAACTACCCTTCAGAGAATGTTTGCGAAAAAATGTTTCAGATAAAATATTTAGCACTTAATATAAGCACCTCATGTACGTAAGCAAAATTGTTAAAAGCCGTTTTAAAGAAACACGAAATTTTCTTCACGTATAGTGGCATTACACGTTAGAGAAAGTCGCCATCTTCGTGTCACATCCCCCGAAAGTACCTAACCCAAGTACAACATTTGGGTTTCATACGAATTTTCGTTCTGGAGCTAGGCTGTTGATAGACATATACAGACACACACGCAGACATATGATTTTTTTTTTATTCAGGGGACGTCAGAACGTGTATTTTTGTTAAAAACTCAACTAGAGTCGACCCCATTTGGTCTATACGCAGCCACTATGACAGTGTTAAAGTCGATAAGTTATATGTCTGATATGAAAGCATTAATAATGATATACAACACTACCAGTATATAAAACCAAGATCTAATTTTATCTAGTCTCATTGCGAGAATATTTTATGAGAAAACTCCCACTGACACCGAAATCCGAATCCCTGATCTTCGGCTTTTCGTGCCAATGTTCAACCAACTCAACTAGTCAGAGTTCGATTACGAAGTCAGATGGAATATCTTTTCTTCTATTTTCCATATTTTTGCCGACGGTGCAAGTTCAACACGAAGTTGTCCAGAATTGTTATGAAAGCTGTCCACTGCTCTCTTTTACGCTTTCCACAACTCGCAAAAGCAGGTTCAGTTGTGGGTTTTCCAGCCTTTGGAAATACACATGGTAGTCCTCATCTGTGACATTGAATAGAAATATTATTCATGAAATGATTTATGTAAATTGTATTTAACAAGTGCCTAGAAAAATTAACACTCAACTGTTTATTGCACATGCTCTAGATAATATTATTATTTACTTTCCAACTGTGACCCACTACATGATTAATGAATACCATAAATGAGTCTCATGTTCATAGGCATCAGGCACCTTTGCGCTATCTTTCCAAACATAATGTTACCTATCTCCCGTAAGGTATAATATCATGTACTAAGGTAACCTAACCTGTCATGTGGTTAAGCCTGAGGTACCCATCCAGCATCTACGCCTACTAAGAAAAATAAAAAAAGATGAACTCGCAGATATTATATCTATATCTATATCTATATATATATATATATGTATATATATATATATATATATACATATATATAAGAGGCTTTGTCCTGACTGACTGACTGACAGAGAATTAATGTACAGCCTAAACTATAACAGGTAGAGACTTGGAATTTTGACAGTACCTTCGTTTCATGATGTAGGTGCTCACTAAGAAAGGATTTTTAAAAAATTTGATTTTAAATGCCAAAAATTATATGTTTTGAGAATACTTAATCCTTTTTACACAGAGTTATCAAAACAAAATCACAGAACATATTGTTTCCAGTGGTATCAGATGGGTTTGGAATTAAATCAAATGGAAGTTTAACAAATTAGAGAAGGTATCAATATAATTCATGTTATCTATATTAATAAAAGGAATTGTCTGTCTGTCCGCGATGCCCAGCGAAATGTACTGAACGCAGAGATCTGAAATGTTAAACATAGGTGGGCTGAAGGGTCGGAAAATGCACCTCGAAGCCGGAATTTTTATTTCAGCTATCGTTCGTGAGTTATGAGTGAAAAACGGGCAAAAAACGTGCATTTTTTGCGTTTTCGAAGCATCAGTTTTCAGTTATACATTTAAATGTCAAATCAATTATAGTTGACTTGGGCTATTTTTGTCATAGGCCTACCTTGGAAATAAAACTTTCGCGATCGCTTGAATGTTGTAAGCCCTAAATATGGTCAAACATTGTTTTATTTGGACGAAACTCACAATACAGGGGTCTACACTTTTATTTTGTACATTAAATTAGTCGTGTATGTTATTCATATTCAATGTTAACGTACATTATTCGTGTAAAAAAGTAAAGTAAAATGTTGCTTATTCAGGCCGTGGAGTCCAGCAAGTTGAGACTTCCATATTTTAGACATTCTTAACATGAAGGTGGTAAGATTGTCAGTCTTACACACCGGCCACCTTTACCCCAGTATTGCACCTGGTACTCATTTCTGTTAAAGGCTCAGTCGACCGCAGAGCATTATTCCTGTAGATTTGCAAAATTAAAACGAAAGATTATTCAATGCATAATATATGTTCCAAAAAAATGAACACAATACAGATACATAGTATAATTATTATTTTAAGGATGCATAGTGCTCATTATGAGCTGAATTTACTTATCTAGGCATATTTGACTTTCGCCAATTTTGGGGAATGAGAGTCTACTGTTTGTGGGATTTTCAACCTTTGCCTCTGTTTACTTCCGTCTTTCTTGGTTTCTTGAAATGTGCGGCAAGTAAAAATCGACATTATTGTTATATTGTTATATTTGAAAAAGGTAGGCCTACTGCATATTTTTAAAAATACTTAGAAAATCTATTATTTGAAGCTGGTACCCTTTTAAATAATATAATTTCACGCTTTCTCTCTTTGTAATACTACGGAATAAATAAAGATAATTAATACAATTAATGATTTTAATGAACTGTCAGCCGAGTCGAAGTTTTACGGAACTTCCACTCTCCTGATAACCCGCCAAGAAATCGTCCATTAAATTCACTTAGAAAAATTTAAGTCGTGGGTATACATAATACCATTTGTAATAAGATAACATTTTTGTGAGGAAAATAATAAAGATTTAACTTCACAGCCATTTCATAAAATAATGGAATTTTTCCCTCAAAGAGAGAAGTTATAAAATTATTGCAATTGGGTGGTCAAAAATAAGTTTAAAACCTCAAATTCTCTGAATTTTAAGGACTTAGGTGTATCTGAAGTGGTTTCATGTGTAAAATCTGTTGATTTACTTATTTATTGCATTGAGTTACTTTTTTTTTGCCATTTTTAGCATGATTTTAACACTCTTTAATACCAAGTAGTCAAGAGTAATCAGCTATGTCCATTTTCATTTGAGAAAATATACATCTTAAGGTACAATTTGGTATAAGATTAACTTCAAAAAATATGTGTGGTTAATTACTATGTAAAATAACAAACAAGAGAATTTTTGTCCCACCCGTAACGTCCCACCCGTAACCGTGATAGTTTTGTTAAATTATTATTAATGAGTTAAATAAATGTTTTGACAACCTGGAAACAGTTTATAATTTGTATTTAATCCCTCATACCTTCATTAATAACAACATTAAGACCCTAACAGTAATAGCAGAATAGAAAATGAGCTTTTGTTTTGCATCATTAAAATCAGTGTCCAAATTATGTCCCACCCGTAACAGATTTTGAAAAACAAATTTAAAATATTCAGAATAAATTTTAAATAATGCTTTGCATGTAGTGTGAAGGAGAAGGCATTGTACATTTTACAGAATGTGAAGAACCAATTCTATTTTATTATTTATGATATGTAATAAACAAAAATAGCTTCTATAATTTGTCAGAATGTCCCACCCGTATTTATGAAATGGCTGTTCACTTTCTTTATTTAAAAAAAATGTTAATAAAGAAATGAAATTAACCTTATACAATGTCATTTACAAGCACCAGTGGCAACGATTCGGTTAGCGTGCAGAGAAGAGTCAGACCTAGAGAATGGTTCGCCACCGCAACACAAGTCACTGTCGTGTGCGACACTTTTAATAAGTCAATACTGTAGAAATTGCAATTACGCATGTATAAATCATTTCCTCCAGAGAGAGTAGAACCTATGCATCTTTAATTTGCCCTAGCATCCGGGTGGTGGAGGAGGTATCTTCTCAACTCCATTTGCTTTCACAACGCTCTTGTATCTCTCAGCCAGCGAAACCGATCCCAATGGAAAGCAATACGATGCATCCTTTTAATAAAAACTTTCCGCCAAACTTTTATTATTATCTGATAAATATTGGCGACATTTTCCCCATAAAGAGCAAAATTAATTCTACCCTCTTCTCTCAAACTTTCAAATTAAGATCTGCATAACTGCAACTTTAAAGGAACTTGCGAAGTCATTTCATTTCAAGAAATTTCCAACTTTATGGTAGTATTTGATTGTTTACATTAGTAGGAAGAGTCGTTTCCCCTGCTCCATTTAATTATTTCGTTTCTCCACGAAAGCAACTAAAATTAAACTGTCCTATTGCAAAAAATGCCTACAGTTTTGGTATGCATATGAAAACAAAATAAGTCTGATATGAACTTTCAGAAATGGCAAGTTGATCAATAGAAATATTTCATATAGGAACCCTTCACGAATTTACTTCATTTGAAGCACCGAAAATATACATAGATGAAGTCATGCAATTAACTAATCTGGGGTTAAAATTATTTCGTTCCAAACAAATATTCTTGGTATGGTATACGAGACCACATTTGGAAACACTAAAATGCTGAAAGCCTATTCGCTGACTAATGTCAGTTCGCGGTTGATTCATACAGCATATGCAACTTTGTGACGTTCAAGCCGCTTTATTATTATTATTATTATTATTATTATTATTATATAAATACGGGTATATTAACCTTTTCACTGATATTGTCGTATAAATTCGTCACCATGAAAACTATAAAATTATAGATATGTATTTAATTTATATTTATATTTATACATGGAGTATTGCTTTATAAAAATTAGAGGAACTTTCATCCACAAGTTAAGATTGTCATTTACGGAAACTGCTATTTCATGGAAATCTTGCTCATTGATTTCAAACTTAAAGCCCAGTGATGATTTCACTTCATGATTACTTAAATAAATACATAAATTTAGCTCTGAAAGTGCATTTCAAGTCTTCTTCTCTTAGATTTAAAATAAAATGGTTAAGTGATTCTACCGCTTACCAACTTTTATTATTTTATTAATGCATCAGCCTTTCGATGCATCTGTGTCATGTTCAAGGCCCCTTGCATTGCAGACGTAGATATAGTTATATATAGGCTAAGTATTGAAGATTATACAGATACAACGCAAGACATAGGCTTCCTTTCTCCCAATTTTCATTGTTGAAAACCTTCCTCTTCCGATCAAGAGCGATGCTCATTCGGAGGCAATATAATATTATGTATTAATCAATATAAATTTATCTGTAATAATTTGTCATTTTACTTAGTAATACCGTCATTAATTAACATTGGTTTTGTTATGCATTTTCTCTCATTGTTGTATCTGATTGTTTTTATAATAAGTTTACTGAGTGTGTTTTATATAGATGTATTGAAATGGTAAAGAATAAAGAATATTTTTATAGAAAAAACACAAGTTGCTGAATTGACGGTATCACTTATCTATTTTATTTCATTAATATAATCTGACGGTACAACATAACATGTACTTTATTGCCTATGATGTATCTGAGTCTGCTTATCTTCTGATACAATTTACTAATAAAATGTGTTTTGCGTGAGATAATTTGGCTTATGCAATAATTAAATTATAATAATTAAGGAATCGCGCACAATGTGCATTATCTTAACCTAAGACTTAACCTACCCAGTCCTGAACCCGGGAAAGGGATTTTTCACTACTGAAAAATCCCCGACCCGGCCGGGAATCGAACCCGGGCCGTCGGAGTGGAAGGCAGGAATAATTAAATTATAATAAACTAGCAGGTGCCCGTAGTTTCGCCCGCGGTAATTAATTCAGAAATTAGAATTTAAGTTCAATATATTTAAAACATTATATTAATTAACACTTACACGTGAATCATTCATAAACTAAACTATTAACAATTTTTTAAAAAAAAAAAAATTACATTTTGTCAGTTTCTAAAATACAATCGGTAGATCATTTATACAAAGGTCAGAAATAAAATATTTCTTCTGATGAAGAAGGGGAAACGTACCTATTATACTTGTGGCATTTCCCCTTTGGATCGCTATTCCTATGCGCTGCCTCAGATATTCAGTGGCGGGAGGATCGTTAGTGATGGACAGTAGATGTTTGCCCAATTCACTAGCAAAGTCTTTGGCTACAGAGCACCAGTAACCAATGGTTTCCACTACCAAGACGACAAAGATGTAATTGTCGATTATTGCACGATATTTCGACCTCTTTTGCTGGACAGCGGATTCAGCAGCAGACCCAGCAAGTTTACAGGTTTAGGATAAATGAGATGGTGCTACTGTGTCTACACATGTTGCTTCCCACATCAAAGATATGCCTTGTCTCCATGGTATAGTGTCAAACCGTCTGGGCGTTTACCGTCAGAGCGACTGATTCCTACGGGTTCTAAGATAGCAGGAACACCAGCAGAAGTCAAAGCTCTTTTGATTATGTCGTTGAAGGCAAAATGTCTATAGAATCTGCCAGAGTTCTTGGAACAGCTTAATGCATGGTAACCGTAAGAATCAGCAGAGGCCCCACAACAAGAGTGTGCTCCTGACAGATTTTACAGCCTAGACGTAGTGCTCCAGCAATCCGAAATGAACAATTATCCATAAGTGTGCCAATTTGAGTAGATGGTATGGCCGAGAGCCAAGAGCTTGCTTCTTTAACTTGAATTGCATGAAACGTGCTTGAACCTGAAGGGAGTCCATACATGTGGCTATTGATTTCAGGATACAAGTGGAGTTAATGTCGTCGCAATATTTTTGTATTTCTCGTTGATCTGGAGGGTCTTGAGAATCAGTAAGCAGAGACCAATGTTGTAAAGCTCCCGATAAATGACAGACCCCGAGATTGTCACCATAGTTAGAGATTTGAGACTTCATGAAATCGAAGACTGAATATGCAGAAGCTATAAACGCCGGTAAACAGATGTCAGATAACGTTCTTACAGCAAGACGTTAATGGGTGTTGAGGCCCTGCTGCCGTTATAGATTGTTGTAACTTGACTCTGTTTATTTCAAAATAGTGGTGGTCAAATTCATTTGCACTACGCTTTGGTCTTTGTCAAGATGGTTAAAATTTAGTTTCATGGCACTTCGTAATTATTAGGTATAAAAAATAAAACCTTCCTTGAAAGTTTAACTAATATCTGACTTCACACGCATTGTTGGTTTTCTTGATGCACTCTACATATCTTGTCACAGCTGCAAGAAATAATGGTTAATCAACATGCCCCTTGAAATAATAAAATAAGTCAAGTTAATCTACTGTGGTTCATTTATGCAAAATTACAAATGTTAATTTATTGTATTAAGATAAATTAAGTTGTCGCTAGTTTTGCATATGATATGGACTCCTTTGAAAGTGGAGAACCATTTAAATATGAAAAATAATAAGCAGCTCCCATGAACAGCACAATGCATCATGTCATGGCCACCATCACTTAATAATTGTAAGGGAACAGCTAATAATTCGGTTTTAGGGTGTATTCCACGATTAGAAAGCGCCTTCGCAGAAGAAACGACCTCATATTCGAGTTCTCTGGCCCAGAAAACCTCTGTATAGTGAGTTCCGTCCAAATTAATCAATGTTTGTCCATTTAAGCCTATATTCATTATCCCTCTTCCGACTAGGCTAAGTTGAAAATTTCATATGTCTGCAGGCCTCTGCAAACAAATGAATCGACCAGGATGGGCTTATAAAATGAAGCGTTTCTTTTATTTCCATATCATGACAAGAAACGGCAAAGCCACCTGCAATTGATTTGGAAAAATAAAATGTATTACTGAAAAGTGATGCTTGGAGAGAGAAAAAAAAACTCGCGAAAGGAAGCTAAAATAAAAAAATCCTGCTTCTAAATGCATTCGCCCACCCTTTAGTCCATCTACGTTTAAAGTTTCAGATCTCTGCGTTCAGTAGATTTTGCTGGGCATCGTGCAGGGACAGACAGACAGAAAGACAAACACTTCCTTTTATTATAGATGATTTCAATGAAACATATCACTACCATATTTTACTTCTGCTTTCGAAAAACTAATAATTATATACCCTTAATTATATTGGCAGCTTCCAATAGCATCACGAGAAAGACTAACAAATCGTCGAGGAGGAAGGGGGAAAGCCTACATCCAATATCACATTAAAGAAGTGTATTATTTGTCCACTATCTTAATTTTTACACTTTCTAAGGGGGGACATACTTCAGTTTACCACTCTGCTTATTGTTCCTGAACACATTTCATTAAATTTATGTTTTTATACAATATATGACCAAAATCTGAAGTGTGGTCAAAATAATTCTATATGGAATATTGGGTACTTCTTCTAGCGTGAGTGCAAGGAGGATAGGAAAACAATGCATTGAAAGGTAATAATGTAGGCTAAAATATACTTAACCCTACTAATTATTCTCTTCTGCCTAACTATTTGGCACCAACAGAATAACAATAGGCCACCAACAGAATAATAATCTCAAGCGGTGCCATGTTCCATCCAAAGAACAAACTTTCACGAAATCTGGAACACAAGATCGGGAATAAGTGTCAAGTTCTAACGCTTCATTAAAAGTTTAATATACGAAAATATAAGTATATTTTGCATCAATCAGCATAAATGTTGCTAGGAAATATTCAAAGGAAATATGTTGTTTATTATCGTCTAAAAATGTCAGGGTCGTTTGCTTAGCAATGGGTTTGTGTTAGTTTTTGAGTTCATGAATTTTCCTACGGAGGTAGAGTATTTTCGTACACAGCTAAGATTGTTGGTTACAACAATTTTTTTTAATTTTTGTAAAGTTGTGATTACCGTAATTTAAGTTATCACATTGAACCGTGGCGTTTCCAACTGTATGTATAAACTTGGAGCATGTTTCCCGAAAATTATTAAATGGAAATACTATGGATACTGCAATTAGTAAACATGACAGGAATGGTCAATTGGAGGATACTGGGTTAGTGGCAGCAAATGTTAACAACCTCATTAGTTTAGCAATGACAATCCTAGGTTAGTTATCCCCTCCTTCCTGGGCGGATCCTTTTAGATGGTTAGACGGTTAGCAAGTGAGTTGGTGGGCACAAAGGTAACCAGATTACAGCCACATAACTTGACTGTAATGCCGACTCTTGTACGTTAGAAAATTCAACTTCTATGGAGCGGTTCATAAGTAAATGAACTTATAGCCTAGTCATTGCAGATCCACTATTTCACGACTATAGTCACTTTGCTTGTTAATATAATATTTATAATATTTGGCTACAAAATTCATTACTAGCTTCAATGGATTTTAAGTTCAACAACGGTATTATTATTTAATTCCGGTGCTTAATAACACACGTACCATTTATTTATACTATCTTATAACCTTTCCCCATTTAAATGAAATAAATACAAATTATTATGGTAATATAAAAAAATGTGTGCGTGGGACTCCACGCGACAGAAGTGAAACTTTTTTTTATTTTTCAAGTTTTGATTATTGGATTATTTCATTATTGCATTATTGGAATTTTTAATATTGGGTTTTTGAATTTTTAATTTTGGATTTTTAAATTTTGATTCTTTGAATTTTTTAATTTTGGATTTTTTAAATATTTGATCTTTGAATTTTTAATTTTTGGATTTATTAAATTTTTTATTTTTGGATTTAAATTTTGGATTCAATAATTTTTTTAATTTTGGATTTTTGGATTGTTTAATTTTTAATTTTTAACTTCGATTTTTTAATTTTGGATTTTTTAAATTTTGGATTTTTGAATTTTAAAAATTTTGGATCTTTAAATATTTTTATTTTGGAATTTTGGATTTTTTGATTTTGATATTTTAAATTTTGGATCTTTGATATTTTATTTTTTAGACTTTAATTTTGGATTATCAATTTTTAATTTCGGATTTTTAGATTTTTCAATTTTGGATTATTTATTTTTTAATTTTTTTATTTTTTAAATTTTGGATTTTTAATTTTTTTAATTCTAGATCTTTGAATTTTTTAATTTTGCAATTTTGCATTTTTTAATTTTGATTCTTTGAATTTTCAATTTTTTTATTTTATATTTTATATTTTTTTATTTTTGTATTTTTAAATTTTGGATCTTTGAATTTTTTAATTTTGGATTTTTTAAATTTTTCATCTTTGAATTTTTAATTTTTGGATTTTCTAAATTTTTGATTTTTGGATTTAAATTTTGGATTTAATTTTTTTTTTAATTTTGGATTTTTGGATTATTTAATTTTTATTTTTTTTTAATTTAGATTTTTTAATTTTAAATTTTTTATTTTAAATTTTGGATTTTGTGTTTTTTTAAATTTTGGATCTTAAAATATTTTTATTTTTGAATTTTGGATTTTATAATGTTGGATATTTTAAATTTTGGATCTTTGATATTTTTATTTTTTAGACTTTTTAATTTGGATTATCGATTTTTAATTAGGGATTTATAGATTTTTAATTTTGGATTATTTATTTTTTAATTTTTTTTTATTTTTTAAATTTTGGATTTTTAATTTTTTAATTCTAGATCTTCGAATTTTTTAATTTTGCAATTTTGCATTTTTAAATTTTGATTCTTTGATTTTTCAATTTTTATATTTTTTATTTTATATTTTTTTTATTTTTGTATTTTTAAATTTTGGATCTTTGAATTTATTAATTTTGGACTTTTTAATTATTTATCTTTGAATTTTTAATATTTGGATTTTTTAATTTTTTAATTTTTGGATTTAATAATTTTTTTTTAATTTTGGATTTTTGGATTATTTAATTTTTAATTTTTTTTAATTTAGATTTTTTAATTTTGGATTTCTTATTTTTAAATTTTGGATTTTTGGATTTTTAAAATTTGGATCTTTAAATATTTTTATTTTGGAATTTTGGATATTTTAAATATTGGATCTTTGATATTTTTATTTTTTAGTCTTTTTAATTTTGGATTATCGATTTTTATTTCGGATCTTTAGATTTTTCAATTTTGGATTATTAATTTTTTTTATTTTTTTATTTTGGATTTTTAATTTTTTATTCTAGATCTTTGATTTTTTTAATTTTGCAATTTTGCATTTTTAAATTTTGATTCTTTGAATTTTCTATTTTTTTATTGTATATTTTATATATGTTTTATATTTGTATTTTTAAATTTTGGAGTTTGAATTTTTTAATTTTGGATTTTTTATTTTTTAAATTTTGGATTTTTTATTTTTTTTTATTTTTGGATTTTTTATTTTTTAAATTTTGGATTTTTGGACTTTTTAATGTTGAATCTTTGATTTTTTTATTGTGGAATTTTGGAATTTTTAAATTTTGGATCAATGTTTTTTTTTTATTGTTTGAATTTTTTAAGCGCGGAACCTCCGGGTTCCATAAAATATATAATATTCCTTTAGCTTGCTTAGGAATTGTCTATTGCCATTGAGCAAGTAAGTAATATTATTGTTATTATTATTTTTATTATTATTATTATTATTATTATTATTATTATTAATCCCCTCTGAGATTTTATTTTGTCCTTTAAATTGTATAGCAGCTGATTACTTACTCCTTACCATTGAGTTCATTGTTTTCTGTGCAGTCCGTTCCGTCACACCTCACTAATTTCGTGACGATTTTTGAGCGTGACACAAGCTCTGGATTTCACTTCAAAAAGACGAATCTGTAAACAAATTAATAAGTTTGTAATAATACGGTAATTTCGGACATTTTGAGACCCATTCTGAACTCCACATTTTAACCACTTCCCCTTTATCTTTTTTGGGAACTTCGTCCTAATTCCATCATCTTCGGCAACACTCGGGCAGTTGCATTCCTACTTGGACTACCTTCGACTACATAACGCTTGTCTAAAGACGCATTGAGATTACTTGCATCAGATTAGATCTTCAGAAACCCGATTCCGTTTGTTCGACTTTGGACGTGTTCACATACTTTTAGGTACTATGGGGGTTTTCTCCATGATAAAACACGTCTATACAATTATTGCGAAGTATGGTGAAATCAGTCCTCTAAATCAAATATGCACAGGGCATTCCTATCCCATCTGATCCTATTTCCCGCAATCCCGATGGTGGGGCAGAGGACTCCAAGGTTTCAGTATCTACGCTTAATTATTTTCCGTGAGATGACAAAGGGACAGACGGTACTTATGTTTCTTCTTCAATGTTAATGATACTTTGTTGGGTTTGGTTATTTTTAATTTGTGTTCAGCGTGTCTTTGGATAGCAAAGTTCTAAAGGTAATGTTAATGGAACAATTATCCTGGCATTTCTTGGAACATATTAACCTTCATGAGAACATTTGGGATATGTGACGTATTCATGGAAACATGACGTTAAATATGAGTTTCCACAGAAACAAATAAAATCATAGCATACTTTTTGTACGAACTCTGATGGAGTCGGATAGAAACAGTTGCCGTATCTGGTTCCAGCGATCACAAAAATTAGACTCGAGACAGCCTTAACTTCAACTTGAATAACTGATGTGAGTCTACTGCCTGCATGGTTTGGTCATAATATGCAGAACGAGTCTGGGCAATCTCGAACCGTCCGAAGGCTCGGAAATTCAGTGATCATTTCTTGTTGGTCGTATGTTGCTAAATTCTCAATAAACTTAATATCTTTATTATTATTAAATACATAAAAAATATTAGTGAATAGAACCTACTATTAATCACTTAGGAACACATGCCTGGTATCGTGGTTAGCCTCGCTGGCTACGGATCCGAAGGCCCGGATTTGAACCCTGGCATTTCCTCGGATTTTGCTGAGGCAGGAGTCTGGAATGGGGTGCTTTGAGCCTTGTGATCCAAACTGAGGATCTACCTGAATATGAAGTAGCAACTCCGGTCAAGGAAACCATCAATAACGGCTGTAGATATCGGCATGCTGACCACATGCTCCAATCCTGCCATACACGTATGACAGATTACGCAGGGTCAAATTGTAGGCCTAGTCTCTTCGAGGAAGCAGTTCCTAGAAGTTATGTTATCTATCTCTTAAAATAATAATAAAAATGTTAATAATAAAAAATAATTCAGCAATAGGCCTATAATAAAATTAATTTAATGAATAATGCGTAGGAAACCAATTATCCCTAATTAAAAATAGACAAACAGGTCGAATGCCAGTGTTAATAATCCTGTAAAGGTATACATATTATACTGTATTATTATGTAGGCTATTTTCAGTAAGATTACGATCAACATTCCAATCAATATTATTCCCCAACGGAGATAGTGATATATACACATATGTACATATGTAGTGGTATGTAATTAATTCATTGTTAATTAAGTACGAAATTACAACACAGTTTTTACCAGGCTATTATAGTTATTATCATTACTAAAATTATTATAATCCTCTCCATGTCTAAATTAGGAAAGTACAAGTAAAGTGATCCCTACACAGGCCATGGAGGCCCAGAGGGTTCCAGGAGGTTGAGGCTCCGATATTTTTGGATATTCGGAACATGGAGGTGGTAAGGTTGTCAGCCTTACGCACCGGCCGCCTTTACCCTCAGGGTTGCTCCTGGTACTCATTTCAATTAGAGGCTGAATCGACCCCAGGGAAATTAGGAAGGTATAAAACAAAATATCAAAGCGAAGTTTCATAATCATGTAAGGATATTTCAAGAATGTGTCATGAAACATGTTGACGACATTATCTTACCACCGCGTTACACGAAAAAAACATTTCCTCTAACTTATTTGACAAAATTTTCACAAAATCAGTCAGAAGAGTAGGTAGATGTTACCCATCTTGACTTCAACATGTTGCTAGTGTGTTCTACTTTGCCAGCAATTCACGTCATGCATGAGTGGTTTTTATTGGTAATACAAATAGTTTACTCAAATCTGAGAGAATCTAAAGTTACAAATGATTTACATTACATTGGCAATAAAATTAGCGTTAGATTCCTAATTAAACAAGCAATGTAATTTTTTGGAAATCTTAGATAGACTTGTAATTCATTCTGTGAATTTGATAGAATAGTGCCCTCATTAGATAGGTTCTCTTTTAGAAACTAGGCCAAGTTAACCCCAGGCAGTTATAATCATCTAAACAGCAAATTTGTATGAATGTAAACGTTTACAAATACACGTTTGCAAAGAAGGCAGAATTTATTAACCACAGGTGGTTCTAGTCACCTCCACAGAAAATTTCTGAGAAAGTAAACTTTTTCAGGTACTCGTTTGGAAAGAAGATGGAATCAGCTTAATTATAGTCATCTCCACTGCACAGTTGTATGAAAGTTAACTTTTACAGGTACTCGATCGGAAAGAATGCATCTCCACACCTAATTCCTAGTAAATTTTTATGGGTTCTCGTTCGGAAAGAAGACCTAATTAAGCCTACGCGGATCTAGTCGCCTCCAAGGCTTTTTTTATGAAAGTAGGTACTTATTTGAAAGAAGGAAAAGTCACTCTTACCGCCGAATCTATAGTCCTCCCCCAAGTAAGCATGCTTACCTACCTAGGTGGCAGCTATCGACAGAGGTCTGCTACCTGGCAAACCCCTAGCGGTCTCCCAGAACTGTCACCAACACGCTTTCTGTCTGCAAGCCACGTGGCACGAACTTCCCGCGTCAACTTTGACGATATGCTGGAGTTTGCAAACAATGTGAAAATCATAGACGAGCAAGCGAGAAGAATGTTGTCGTAGCTATATGTAAGCGACATGGAGGACCCTTTTCACAAATATAGGGATCGCAAATTTAAGGTGCAATTCAGATTTTAAAGGTAAACAAACAATGAAGACCAGTTCCTGCTGGCCCCTCCCCTGTGCTACTGCCGAAGGCGTGCGTAGCAGGTGGAGATGATAGGCGCGGCCAGCTTAACATATTGCCAACATCCACTTAGAATAATACAATGTTCTTATGCTTAAAACTATTACGATAATCGTTTTATAATAGTAAAACTAGATGGTTTTATTCAGAAAATGTTTAGTATTCCTCATAAATGTTCTTAAATAATACAACTGGTGAAAATGTATACTGACTTCCTCCCTATCATATTGGTTACTATGAAGTAGCCATTTTAGCTCGACTGTGATGCATCTACACGGTTGCCATTTACTGCAACATCAGAACTCCTGCTGGAGCCTCCGCTGGCAGAGGTTTTACGAAACGGAACTCCAAGGGGCCTGCCAGCTGGGTATGGGTAAGCCCCTATACCTAGCAGAGCTTTATAAATCTGATGGTTAGTCGATTCTAGTCATCTCCACAACTAACTTGTATGAAAGTAAACTTTTACAGGAACTCGTTTGGAAAGAAGGCCGAGTCAAGCCAAGGCAGTTCTACTCACCTCCACCGCTATTTTGAATGAAAGTAAACTTTTACAAGTACTCATTACGAAAGAAGACTGAGTTCATCCTAGGCGGTTCTAGTCATCTAAACAACTAATCTGTATGATAGTAAAGGTACCCAAGTACTTATTTTGAAAGAGGCCGAGTCAACTCTAGGTGCTCCACCTGGAGCTTGTATGTAAACAACTTCAACAGGTATTCATTTAAAAGAAGGCCGAGTCAACTCTAGCCATCTCCACAAGGAATTTGCAAGAGAACATCTACAATTCCATAGATACGCATTTGGAAAGAAGGCCGAGTCAATCCTATGCGGTTCCAGTCATTTCCACAGCTAATAACGGTATTACTTTCAAAAGAGAGCCGAGTCAACCCTACTTGCTTATCATCTTCTCATTAAGTTTATAGGTAGGCCTAAGTGAACTTCCACAGGTAATCATTTGGAAAGAAAGCCGAGACAACCCAAGAATTTAATAGGCATTCCCTCTACAGTTTGTATAAAGTAAACTTCCAAAGTAAAGTAAGGAAAGTAGGCCGAATCAACCCTAGGTGGTTCTATTCATCCACTTAGCGAGTTTCTGTAAAAATAAAGTTTTACGAGTTTCGGAACAAGGCCTCGACAACCCAAGCCGGATTGTAGTCACCCTCACCAAAAAATTGTATGAAAATAAACTTCCACAGGTAGTCAATTGATAGGGCCGTGTGAACCCTAGGCGGTTTTGATCAACTCCACAGTGAGTTTGTGTGACAGTAAAATGCCACAGCTAATCGTTTTGATGGAAGGATGACTCAACCTTAGGAATTCCTAGGTACCTAGAGGATAAGAATCCTCTGCCATTACCCTGAACTGACGCCGGGCTTTGAAGTTCGTAGTTGTTCGCTCGGCTAAAATGACTCTTTTTGGTTCTAAAGAGTACTGCCGCTGAATGCTTGCATAAACCTGCAGAAAGGCATCTTCTTATTAGTCTTCTCAAAAGACTTAAAATTACAATATCCCCTGGACTTTAATAAGACCCTCATTATGCCACAGTTTGATTGTGCGGACGTTCTGTTGATTAATATGACGTATGACTGAAAATGAACTTACAAGTGCCCATAACGAGGGCACATGATTCATTTGTAAGTCGAGCAAAATGACAACATCACTCCTTCTCTGGAAGCATTAAACTTTGCTTCCAGTCTATATACGCAGTGATTTTCACTCTCTTCTGTTTCTCTTTCAAATCTTAGAAACTTTGACACCCTTCTATTAATCATCACAGTTTAATACGCATCATCATAATTACCCCATCCATTCACGACATGAGCTATAACTATCAGTACAGAATTTGTTGCTCCTGTCGTACACTCTACACACCATATATTGGCAGGTGTGAAGTCACTGAAACACTGAGGCAACCGCATCTGCCAGAGTCTTTCAATGCATCGTATAGGGGTCAGCTGGCGACATATGAGCTCTTCATTAACACCAGATCTTTGGAAGAGGAGAGAAAATTTGTTTCACAGTGATGCAGCTTGGGTTGGAATTGGCTGAGGAGGTGGGACCGACGTAGTAAGGGGAAACATGAGTATCTACTGTAAATTGGATATCTTTGTTTGAAGGAGAATTTTGTCTGGTTTTGTTGGTATGTCGGTTGGTTTGTTGGTGTGTTTGAAAGTTTGGTTTGTGATTTTCTTAGTTTTAATGGTACGTTTATGTTTTAGCTTTTTGGTAGTTTTAGTTGTAAATTTATGTTTTGGCTTGAAAGTGTGATGTGAGTTATGTGATTGTTAGTTTAAATTCTATGTCTATATTTTGGCTTGCACATCTATAGCACGGACAGCCTAATGGCTCGTGCAAAGAATAATGTGTAAAAATATTTTTCTTTTGTACCAATAAATGCACTTCATTCATTCATCCATTCCTTTTTGTTCATTTCCACAATTTCAATATGGAATTCTTTGCCTACGCATATCAAGGACGATCAATATTTTAGACAGTTTAAACAAAAACTGTTTGAATACCTAACTCACTCAGGCGGAATATTATATTGTACGTAAATAGGTAGTGGTTAAACTAGTCTTTATTTTCTTATTTTCGTGTTTAAGATACACATCAAAAAAATTATCTATGCACACCGTCTCACCAGTTATCTACTACCAGTAAAACTCATATTGCTAATAACAAAATTTTAACTTTCTCTTTCATAAAAAATGTTAAACATAATATTTTAATAAAAGTATCTCCCTACAGCTTGGAGATACAAGACACATACGTGGTAAGCAATAGACTCAGCTTTAATAATTATTGTATACAGACGTAGTAGTATTAGGAAACCATGACACTGTCCCCACAGCTGTACGTGTCCGACAATAAAGATTATCGATATTATTTTGCTATTATTATTATTACAATCAATATCATCATCATTGTGATACTGTTTAGAATGTAAAAATTGTTGGTAGCATCTGTTAAATAAATAAAATGAATTATTACTACCGTATTATTATTATGGTGAAGTGTGTAAATACTCTACAAGAATTATAATTAGTATATTAATTTTTTATTATATTGCGAGGTGGTTTAAAATTTACGTTTATTTATCACTGTTATTGTAATTGTGTCTTAATTTTAGTCTCAATGCAATTCATGTCCTCATATATTTTTCTTGTGATATCTAAATTGTAATTGTAATTTTAGAAAACCTGAGAGGGGAAGAGCAGACCTTGCTTTTCTTTACCACGCTAAAAAAATTATTATTATTACTGTTATTATTAGGCCTATTAGTATGTAAAATAAAATACGCAATGAGACAATCGTATTTCAGTGTTGCTTTCTTCCACAAGAGAAAATCACGAACGTTATTTTCATGAAACTCTGTATAACGTAGACGAAATCTTAAGCGAATCTTTCCCTTGCGTTTGAGATCTCATCAATCGATGTAACGGAAGGAATAAGCGAAGAATTTTCTGAGAAATTCCTCGCAGGAGCAAAGCGTTAATGTGAAACTTGCAATAATCTGTAAGAAATTGGAATGCAGATGGCGTGGTTCCTCATGTAGGCAGTAAATTAAATCAAACGGCAGATGCAGGGCTTGAAAAGGCTCTTTCCTTACACACATTGATTTTAATCACCGCCTCTTGCAAGCCCTCTCAAGAGCCAAATGTCAATCGTGTGGGTCAACATTCTTGCTTTATTGAAGAATTAACCCGATTCTCGATAAAAGCCTTTCTTCCGCGTCTCGCTCAATAAAGAGGCACTGTTATTGGGAACATCTTTAGTCGCTACTGTAACAGTTTATCTAGTCTCTTGTTTACGAATGTATTTGTAACGTTTTCCTTCATGATTATTTCAGGCTGTTGAATGTAGAGAAGAGGAAAGATCTACCAGTTATAACCGTACAGACTGTATATGAAAGGACCCTTTGTGGTAAGTAGGGTTCGGAAGTTGATGGCCTAAAAATTCCTGAAAAATTATCTATAAAATGACCTTAAATTTATGAAAAGACATGAAAATTTGAAAAAAAAAATTTATAAATATGTATTTAAAAAGGGAATATACAGTAGTATAATAAATAGCAACGAACAAATGGCAATATTTAACTATCTTGTATTACTACTATAATATTATTATTATTATATTAACTATTATTTATTAATAAATTTAGTATATTTTGTCTGACGATAACGTTGCCAATCAATATGCGTTTAACTATGTAGAGGTAATGAATTATAAGATCGCGTTGTCTGTATTGTTGGAAATGTTAATTCTGAAAACAAAATAAGGAAAAATGTAATGAAAGAATGAAAATTTCCTAAAAATGAACAGTAGACAATAAAATACTGAAAAGTTAAAAATAAAATAGGCTGTTTTTGTCCGTTTTGAGGCGAGACGAATTTAAACTACATCCTGCATTGTATATGTCGTCTCAGAAAAAAATTACGTTTCATGAACTTCTGAGCTCTGGTGATAAGCATTAAGCACATGCAGATTATTCTCCCATGGTATTATCGTTTAAGACAGGAAATGATGGTAATTCGATATTAGCCTCGGCGAGTGGGGAAATCATGAATTTAATAATCAGACCCGCTGGTATATAAATATATTTAAAAATTCAGGAACTAAATATTCGACCAGTTCAAAACAATACGTATCCAGTCTATGCACAAAATAATGGGGTAGATACAGCTTACTGTGTTTGAAAAAATAAATGTTAAAATGAGCAGAAGCTTTTTAAAATCATTCTTACTTTCTCTGTTTTACCTTCCCTGTTGTATGGGCTTTTACGCTGTCCACGCCGCTCAAAGGACCGTAATTTGTCGGGAGAAGAATTAACTATACATCACATAATACTCTTTTGACTAGACGAGGAGATAGAGGGCCTCCCCAGAAGAATGATCAGCACAACTATTCCGAGGTAGAGGTATACATATTCTGATTTTAGCTTGCTTGCTCCTTTGAAATTCTGCAACCAGTCACAGTTTTTAACTTGCTTGACTAGAAAGCAAGCCAGATTACAACGATGATAAGAAATACTGTCGCTATGAGTCACAAGCTCTTCATAACTTGGTGGGTTGCACAGGACCTAAGGAAACTGCAAGGCCTGGCGGAAAGAATATGAAACTGGGTATAGCAGTGCACTGTTAAGTCGTGCAGTTACGTAGTTGAGGAACTTCAGATGTGTTTAGAGAATTTTACCCTGAAGGAAGCCGAGGAGAAACTAAAATGTGGACAGTTTGAATTATCAATGAACAAAGGTACTAGTCCGGCATGGGAAAAATTTTCAAACATTTTCGAGAAAACATCATAAAGTCATTAATAACAATAACAAAAATCCCTTTAGGGAAGCCTACAAGCTGAGGTAGATTTCGAAGTGCTTTTGTTTTAATTTACTGTCGCTGCGTAGCACTCTTCTTCTTTAGCCTTGGCATGACAAACCGGCAATATTAACTGCAAAAAAGAGGAAAGAGAACTTTTTCAAACATTCAAATCTCGCCTTATATGAGAACTATCAAGAAACTAGTTATTGATTTGTAGAGTACTCATCAAGAGCTTTTCAACGATACCTCACAAGACGTGGTTTCAAAACTTTCGAATTTCCATCCCACCCACCCCCACTCGTACTCACAAAACCCCAGAATCGTTGGTGTCACTGTGAACTCAATAAGGAGTACTCTAATTTATTCAAACAAAGTTTCCCTCTATACTTCATAGGGGCCGAGATATAAATGTTTTAAAATTTCAACCCCCTTCCCCGACCACCCTCTTGCGCCAATTTTGCTCATTAACGAACTTGTCTGAACTGTTGGGCCTAGAAATAACATAATAAAATTTGATTAAAATATCTTCAAAATTACGGCCGCTAGCGTGTAAAGATATATAATATATATATACTGTATATAAATATAAATATCACAATTTCTTTTTAACAGGCGGTGGTTTCGTACTTAGGGAGGCATGAAACGTAAAGATATGAACGACTTTTTTGAAAGTCATTAGGTAGATTTTTCTTCGAAATCTACCTAATAATAAAAATAATAATTGTGTTAAGACGCTAAAACGATTTTTAATACTTTATCCACCTTTTATTTATCTGCACGGTGAATTTCTTCTACCAGCATGTAGAAAAGCAAGTTGTTTAGCTGATAGGAATGTCGCAAGCTTATTCTGGCTTGCGTAAGTTAGGTTTTACCTGACCCATGCAAGCTTAAAGATACCTGCCTGCTTGCTAGCTATGACGATGGCAACTTGCTTGCCTGGCGTCCAAGCGGGTATGGGCAAGCTAAAATCGAGATTTGTACACCTCTATTCCGAGGCCACCTTTGAGACAACACGAACACATAGGACGAGACACAACAATCGAACACGCACTAATGCCGAATAAGACGCGGATGGGATAAAAGTGATAATCAAGATCGAATTATATCCGGGGAGAACAAGAGCCTATAGCTTCCCGAAATTCATCTCACAGGTGAGGAAAACCCCCGGAAAAGATCCCACGTAGGAAACTTGTCTCGATTGGGAATCGAACCTGGGTCCAATGTGTAGGGAGATCTAAAGCATCCCGAACACCGCACCGGTGCACAAAATAAATGTAGATAATTTATTTGATAAAACAAACAAAGAAAAGGCTAAATGACATAATATGGCTACATCATTTTCATCAAACTTTCACCGTCTTTGTTGTATTTGAATTTCCAGGAATAATCATAAATAAAGTTTAATGGTAACGTTTCTCACTCTTTACTAATACCTATCTCTAGATGCAATAATTGACTGTTGCTCTAAAGGTCTTTTCTAATTTCGTTTTGTTTACCTAAAAATAACAGCAATCTCTTTCAAGCTGATTCAAGCTGAATCAAGAGGTCATCTTCTCGTGGCTCATATAGAGTACTGTATATTCTGGTTTCTTTGTGTAGACACAGTATGCTCATTACTATGTTTCCTAATGTTTAAAGTATGGTTTCTTATGACAGCCCAAAATATACAATTCTTTTATTATGTTTAACATAGTGGGAAATTTTGTCTGTCGGTGAAACTTTAGAAACGATCAACAATTCAATGAAATTAGAGAAACGAACAATAACTTTGTGAAACTCGTTTGATAAAGGTGTATAATACAAAAAGACAAAAGTACCTAAATAGAGAAAAATATAATGGCGAAATGTTTTGGGTGAAACGTCCGAGTTAAGAACCCAAGAATAAATATGATAGAGTGAAAGTTTTGAGTCGGAAATGCGTATAGCTAAATAACGGTTGTCATAAATGAATTATAGGCTAGAGCAGGCCTGTCGAACAGTACTCCGAAGACGTGAAGTCATTCCCCTGCTTCCCCTGCTTTCGTGACTTCCAAAGCACAACTGAACCAATCGCTACGCTTTGGAGGTCATGAAGGGATGGGAATGACATCACAGTTCCGCAAATGAACCAATCGTTACGCTTTGGAGGCAACGAAGGGAGGATAAGTAGGATAATGATTTCACACCGTCGGAGTACTCGAAAAGCCTGAGCTAGAGGAAAATTTTCACACGGTGCCTATTATCTGTGCTGAAATTATTCAATAAATCTAAACAAACTACACAAATAAGTAAATGTTTTAAATCTATGGAAATCTCATTCACATTATAAGGTCATATTTTGGGGAAGCTATGATGGACATCCTATAATTACACGTTTCACCGGCATTATTATGACAAGCTGACTGAATAACGAAAAAATTCAATCAATTTTGAGAAAGATTTCTTTTTCGTTTGTGACCTGTACCACCGTACCTGTAGCTTTTTCCGTGTTGATAGTCGAAACGAATTATTGTTAAGATGAACATGAGCTTGAACACCGAAACAGTGCGTGCAGATTTCGTTACACCATGGCTAAGGAATGAAGTACTGCGCTGAAACAATGTTCTTTTACTGGGAAACATCAAACATTATCTAAAACAAGGGCTATTATTAATTATCTTATTCTGGTTGAGTTGTTTTATTCTATGATAATAACAGCGTAATTTAGGAACCTGAACACTTCTACCAATCCAATTCCGTGGCTTATCACAAGCTAACAACGAACAAGCTATTGAACGAGATAATCGTCTCACAACGCGTCAATATAACACCGCCATTACCACATCGCCATATTAAGCTAAGCAAGAAACGCGTTCAGTACTCATCCAACTCCATCAGTAAATGATAACGTGTTTCCATAGATGTCTTGTAAAACACGATTACTCATGTGGTAGAAGGCATTGTACTGGCAATAAAGTTTACAGCTGGTTTGATCGTTTTCTACACTTCTCTGTGTGGCGCTAAAGAGTTTTCTGTGACTTGTGTACAGAACTCAACTCTTTTGAATAAATTATGATATCAACAGTACGCTTCACCTAGGCTTATTAATTGGTAAATAGGGATATTTCTAAAGTACAAGCTTAGGTTACCAAGACAAGTATGTTCGGTGACCAAACGTATATCGCTACTATTGTACACAACATTTGAACATAAATCTGATGTCCCACGATCCAATTTGTTGGTTGAAAATTTTGTAACAAGTAGCATTTCTATACAATTATATCTGGTTGTGCACAAGAGAGTGCATTTTGGTCCAATATACAGCGCCAGCTGTTCTCCGGAAACGAAAATCGATAGCAACTACAATCGACATGGCGGTCGATATGTACACACTTGACTCAAGGAACATTTTTAAGGGATCTTTATCACAATTTCCAGAGCACCTCAGCATTTATGCCGGTTGTAATAATGGTTTTTGTAAATATTGTTGTAAATTCAAAGTCTTGGGATCCGTTAATCTTCTTTATGGTTATGTTCGCTGGTCGAGTGAGCGCTGGTAACCTAGAGAATCAGCTATACGGAGGAAGAGGCCATGTTTCTACGTCATGCAGGTCACGTGGGGATAGAATGACGCTCATTGGTTCATTTCATATTTTTGGTTGGAAAAATATCAACGTTTCTATTCCGTTGCTTGCAAAACAATTGTATGGAAAATATAGGATGAAATTGTGCTGCAATGGCAGCCGGCCATGTCACACGATCCAATCTGATGATTTGTAGACATTTGGACCAAAAATTGGATCGTGGGACATCAGCTTTACATGTATGGAAAGAATGATCAGAGGTGTCCATAAGAAATTAATATCAATGAGCGACAAATAGTAGCCTAAATTTGTTTGTTAAAGGGAGTGGTAGAAGTCGTATGATTGATAACAGATGACAGAGTATCTCTACTGTTTGATTAACTGTACGCATCCAGTCATGTGGAAAGAACTGAAGACTAAATATTACGTGCATACTGTATCATCTATAAAGATTACACACAAGTATAAGCAGTAAACGAATTATTTGGTAACGTGCAATTATGAGAAAGAATTACGTATTTTCCCATTTAAGGGAGCAGGTGCAATTTATCACCTTCAAAAACCTGTTTCTTCAAAGAAATTTAAAAAATATGCATTACTTTTAAAGTTAATTTTAGTACAAAAATTATGTAAATATCTGCATATTCATATCTGCATGTTTAATATTATTTTCCTGCATACTACAATTTTTATAAACATTTCTCTGATTTTCAAAAATCTAAACATTTATTATTTAAAACAAGTTTCCTAAATTAGCAAACGTACACTTGTTGTTTTAATGTTGTTGAAGGTCTATGACATTATTTTTAAATGATCTGAACTAAAAATCATCTCATACATGGGAAATCGTTACCGAAACCCGACGGGTAGCTCAAGGGAATGATTTATGATCATAAACTGGATTTATGTACAGCCGTTCCGAGTTCGCGCCATATCCGGGCCATGTCCGCCCGTTTCTGCTTTCCAATTTATACATATTGGCAAAGTGACCGCAGCACATCCGGTGCCGGTATTTAATTTGACGTCAAACTTTCGCATCGAATTTCCATTCCTTCAGAAGATATAGTTAAGATACGGTAGTCTACCAAAAGACCTGTGATACAATGATAAATAAGATGTAATAAAATAAAAATAAAATTGTGATGAAACGTGGATATTTAGCTGGTTGGCATAAAATCTTTTGTGATACAAAGGTGCAACTCGATTTACGATAACATTATTTATGCTAGTGTCTGAGATAAAAGTTAAATTTGTCAATGCCCGAGGTAGTTGAAAGGATGTATAAAAAGTACTCGTATGTGACCGACGGTTTTCTTCCCTTGAATGAGCTGTACAATGATAAGACAAAATGCGGTCATTACGTCTCTATAACTAAATGTATTATAACTTAGTTGGTGGAAACTGTGACAACTATTGTGTGAACTGTTTCTATGTAAATCGTTTAATATCCACATAAATTTAAAATTATAATATTATTAAAAGCTAGAAACTGATATAACGTCATCGAAGGAATGTTAGGTTAGGTTAGGTCAGGTATCACAGGTACTGATGAAGTATTGCATTCGATTCCGAAGTACTTTTTCAGGTTTTTAGTTCCCCGAGTCAAAATGAATTTTCAGAAATGTTTGTATGGGTATTTCTGCGTAACGAATAGCTTATTAATAGAAGACATAGGCCTATATTGAATGTTATATACGACGATACGAGTTAATACACGTATCTGTGAGGTGACCTAAAGCAAGTGATAGGCCTACTCTCTTATTCTTGATATTATACCTAAATAGAATTTAGCTTTCCGGAATGTTGTAGAAAAATTTGTAATAGTAATTTTGTTCAAAATGTATACATATAACACTCGTACTCAAACTTAAACCTTTCATTCCAAACGTTTATTCGTAGAAATTATTTTAATTGAAGTTACAAGGCAGCTATTTCTATAGCAATTCCATGCAAGTACTACCTAACGAGACAAATGAATGCTAACTCCCGCATTAAGACCACTGTATTTATGGTATAAAGAGAAATGGCAAAATGGCTAATGTAAGATTTATGAACGGAAAAATCATGTGTGTATCACTGTGAGCGTAAAACAAAGAAAGAAACAGGAAGATATATTAACTTATTCGGTAACACTTCACGGTAATACTTCTGAATATTTTTTTTCAAGATTGTTACTCTCTTTCTCTTCTCTCGCTATATATATATATATATATATATATAAGCATTTATAGCCTATAAATATCTCTCTCCATTTGTCACCATATTCCGAATTTTAAGTAGCTCGATTGGTAGAGCGACAGCAAGGGCAGCTGAAAATTCCGAGTTCAAGTCCCGTTGTCTAAATATAAAAGGCATTAAAGTATAAAAGTATTAAATACGTTTATGGAAATGTAAGTCTCATTCTTTCTCATAGTTTAACCTCTTCCTTGTAGAGATGTTTATGCGGCCCATGCCACCCGGACTTACTGCACCGTGATCTGTCTTGAGTATATTTGGGTCAGAGACATACTTTTCTGACCAGACAAGGATATGGATGGTCTTCCCGGATGATTGATCAGCCCAATGCCAGTCAAACACAACATTCGTCGTATAGGTAAGGCAAACCCCCGGAAAAACCCCCCATTTAGGTTACTTGATCCAACTAGGAATCGAACACGGACCATTGCGTGAGAGGAGCGAACGCATCCCATACCCACAGCGGTGGACTACCTTTTATTATTCAGAGAACTAAACATAAGAAAGTGAAATAGAGAATTCAAATATCAATTAAATATAATCGGACGAGTTATGGCAGAAGGAAAGTCTTCTTGATATAGTTATTAATTACAGTATTTTAGAAAAGCCATATAGCTACTATTACAAGTGAGTTTACAAAGAGCCAATAGCGATGAACAAATTTGTGTTAACATGCATATTCCTTCCACTTTATCCGCCTTTCCACCGGCTACAATATCTACTAACAGTTAAAAACATTCATTTTAAGTTGCACAGGCAAAGTTCCACATAATGGTGCACAGAATTTTTAGAGTGGAGCCACTGGAGTGCAATTGAGAGCACGATACAAGTCACTAATGAGGATTATGGTCGGTAAAAAATATGCTGTTACCCAGTTAATTCGAATTCAAGCATTGCAAATGTGATCGTAAGTGCACGTCACGTAATGTATGAATGCAACAGAGTACATACTCGTAATATGAGAGATTTACAAATATCGACAATCTGAGCCAAGCGCTCGTTTCTGTGTTGACACAACTAATTAATGTTAATTGCAGAACCTGCAATAAGCAAACAGATAAACGCGACATTTTAAAATATCGCCCGTCCTGTGTTTACAGCTTTATTTAGGGTTTACACAAGCGAAACCTGTTGGCAAGCCCTACAATGTCACTGCACAACTAGTTAATTGTTCCTCCCACAAATAATTTAAATTAATGGGGAAATCATAATAATTATTCATAATAAAGTAATTTATTACGGTATTAACTAATACAAAAGAAAATACAAGGGAATATAAATAATGTCTGAAGGAGAATTGTGGTTGGTAAGTAGAAGGCAAGAAAAAAATAATTAAAATCTACAGAAATGGAACATTGGAGATGAGCGGCTATGTTTTTCCTGATCTTCAAAACCCAAAATTTCTTCCCTTATTATGAGAGTGAAATATTTGTATGGTTGTTGTTCAGCCAATCTTTTATATTCCCACCACAACAATTTTTGCAACAACTTCATTTCTATACGTAACATGTGCGTACCTATCCCCTTAAACACATTGATGTATGCGGAGGTGTTTTGAATGCCTGGCAGGCATTCAAACAGTCAATCAAAACGGGATTTTTGCGCCACCAATATGATTTGTCCTCGTTTTTCTGTAGAAGTGGAACTAATACTAGGGTGTTTATCAAGTCACTTACCATTTCTGTTTTAACACTACAAATTTTGATTTTTTTTGCAGATAATCTAAAGGAATGTACACAATAGAAGAAAGAATAGCCTTTGTTTCCTACTGACTGCGTGGAATGACGTATGATGAAGTGCGGGACAATTTCACGCGCAAATTTCACAAACCAGCTCCTGCTAGAAACGCCATTAAGAACATGGTGAACAAATTCAAACAAACTGGTAGTGTTACTGACGGACAGTGAACTGGGAGACCAGCTGTAGCAGATGAAACTGTGCAAAGGATTCAGGAAGCGATTACACGCAGCCCCTCAGCATCAACCAGAAGACTAAGCAGGGAACTTGGTATCGAACACTGCGATTCAAATTGCATAAACATGCCTACCGCACTCAAATTGTTCATAAACTTAAATGAAGACTATGCCGCCAGAAAAGCTAATGACTTACTGGATGCTGTTCGAAATGAAAATTTAATGCAGCATATTCTGTTCAGCGACGAGGCAACATTCCACACCTGTGGACATGTAAACAGACATAACTGACGGATTTGGGCAGATGAACAACCAAATGCGTTACAGGAATGGGAAAGGGACTTGCCAAAGGTAAATGTGTGGATGGACTTTTTCGCCTGGTGCTTTATCAAGTCCAAGATGTATCATGTGAAAATCACTGGTCATGAACAATTGAAAAACCGCATTTATGCCGCTGCGGAACAGATAAGGCCAGATAAATGTTAGCAAGGGTGTTTCGGGCTGCAGAGGAACTTGTGCTTAGATTTGCAGAGTCATCACGTTGAATTTGTGTTCAAAATGTCTAAATGTATGTTCATACTGTTTGTAGTCTATAAAAACGTCTTTAAGTGGAAAATGGTAAGTGACTTTATAAATACCCGGTACATATGTCTACTGTATGTATGTGCGTATTTAATACTTACAAATGGATGAAGATAATTTAAACCATGCCTTGAGATGAAGGAAATAAATACACCATCAATGTCGTTGAATTGTTGCTGTAGAAATTTTATTCCTCTGGCACATGACCTTAAATTTGGATGCCACTACCATGGAAATCATTCATAATAATAAAACTGTTTGTAGCAATGGAAAATATTTATTTAGTTGATATATTGAAACAGATATGTGAACCAAACTTTACATGAATTTGAAAAGAAATGATTAAATAAATATGAACGAAACAAAATGGAGAAAAATATGTGTTCCTTCCATATTAATGGACAATATTAGTAATGGACAGAACAGAAAAAGTGAACAGAAAAAGTTGGACGAAATATCTGTGTAACAAATTTTAGCGTGCAATTATTTTCTATAACAAACAACAACAATTATTACAACAATTATTTTAAGAAATTATTTTAAACATACTGAAGTCAATATAGACTTATTTTGCTATATTTGCCATATGCCTTAATTTGTATAAATACTAGTTTTATTACCATCATAATGATTGAATTAAATCTCATACTACTATTTTAGATAGAATTTATTTCAGCGACAAAGAAGTTATCCACTTTGATTTATCTACCATTCAGGATATATTTTTTTTTAATGTGAGGACATTACTTCACATTCACTGTAATATTTATCAGTTTCTTCTAAAAGGTGCATAATGTACATGCATTAACTCATTCATTTATATGGTCATTCATTGATCAAAATATTTATTTAATTTTTATATTATCTAATGTCAATTCTGTCGTTAGCTCGGATGTATCTAGAATATTGTTCTTCTCCTGTCTATTAGTGTCATTCTTTCAGCTGAATTTTGACTTCCCATTTGCTGTCGGGTTTGCTACCGTAATATTGTTTGAATTATACACACATTATAAATAATAAATTTGTAGTAAAGTGTTCCCTATTCAAGCCACGGAGGCTCTAAGGGTTCCAGGTGGTTGAGGGTCCTAGGTTTTAGACATTCGGCCATTAAAGTGGTAAAGTTGTCATCCTTACACACCGGCTGCCTTTACCCCCAGGATTACTCCTGGTACTCATTTCTGTTAAAGGCTGAGTCGACCACAGAGCCATAATGCCACCAGAAGGGCCTATTGAAAAATTTTAACGACCTCATTGGGGAACGAACCAGTGACCTACCAATTTGTAGCACAGTGCCTCAACCACTACGCCACGGCAATCGCCATAATAAAATAGTAGGGTATTAAAATATTACCATGAGTATTCTCATAACGATATAGCTATTACAAGTTACATTTATTTTCATATTTAATTCTTCAATTTGTGTTTTCATGTTAAATTTTCAGTTTATGATATACTAATTTAAATAATCAAGCAATAAATCGGAATTAACAATTGTGTATATATTTTAATACCTCGATTATGTCTTCAAAGAGAAAGTTGTTTTGCTACCAATACCTTCTACAACATGTTTGCTTCTTTATGTGTGTAAGTCAACTGTAACATATCACACCAGTGTCAGCAGCGGTATTATTAACAAAGAAATTTACTCTAAAGTTCTCAAAATAATATTTTAAATGAATAACAATATTATAATAATAATATAAACATTACCAATAATAATTAAAATAACATTGCCAATAATAACAAAATAATAAATAATAATAATAATAATACACTAACAGAAATAAAATGTTTAATATGCCCAAATCATGTACATTAATTAACTTTTTTGGAAGACCCTTTGTTATTATGTTTTTGAAAAAAAATAACTATAGGACTACTTGCATTTACAAGTGTTAAAATGGTTATTAGATTGGTTATTAGAAGTTTAATCCATGCGTCTGACTTGTATTTAATAGCTATAAAAGAACAAAAACGCATGTTAGATAAAATCTAACGGGTGAGTGATGGTGTGACAACCATTTACGGGAGTGATGCCGGTTTAATCCGTTCAAATTTACAAAATCAGGTACACTTCATTCTCCTTGTTTGTTATTATAGTTGACGTAACACTTTTCTGTTATTCAATTTCGTCCTTCATTTCCTATTTTTACTCGGACGTTCTTGATATGCGACATAATCAAAGCTCTTAAGTGATTTTGAATTATTTAGTAACGCAGAAACTAATGAACGCATGACCACTAATACAGTTTGAGCTGCAAATGTGCTGGAGGCGCTTCGTTATAGGTTCCACATTTCTGCTGGCAATTCATTTCCTACAGGATTCCAATATGCTGCTGATTGCTTAGCATTACTCAGCGACATGCAGTCATACTGCAGGCAATTATTTACCTTAATGGTTGCAATCACCTGTCACTAGCATGTGTCTAGCTGTTCCTATTTATCTTTTTATGAGCAAAGCTCATATTTTGGGAAGCTGGTAAACATATTAACCGCTTTGACAAAACTCAACATCTTCATTTTTGGCCAAATTAGTTTTTTAACGGTTTTAGATGGTTTTAAATGAGATCTTTAAAATGGTGAAAAGAGAATAAGGAAAGTCAACGAAACCATTTAACTTTCAAGCCTCAATAAGCAAGGTTTTAACGAAACTCAAACTCTCCCTCTTTTAAGTTTTAATAAAACTCAAAATTTCCATTGTGATTTCTCTGGAAATACAAATAAAATTTCAAATGCTTTAAATGACTAATTATTAAGTGTAGATTTCAACAATGGAAGAAAGCATTCTGTAAATTCAAATACATTTTCCCACTTGTTTTGATTTATTGAACTTAATCATTTGGGGTTCCATTCAACAACAGTAAGATTCTGTTTTCTTTCATAAAATGAATTCAGAACACATCGAATTCTCTGAAAATGACCAAGAAAGCCCCTTTGTAAGGAAAAATAGAAGTAGCGCGAGAATTCCTCCGAACAGAAATAATAAGCGTCATGTTCTTGCAAGTAATGAAGAGCCTAACATTAATTGTGATCCAGGACCAACACGAAAGCTATTAATAGGAGATGTGAGGCAGCATCATTGTGTTTAAATGACTTGATTTGTGATTGTATCATTATTTTACCGTAATTTTTATGGTTTCTGGTAATGATTGCAACATTAAACAACATTAAGGATGGTTATAAGTGTACATGCAATAATAAAAAGCACAGGAAATAGATTCCATAAATCATGTGAGCCCGAAAAAGAGCGACGATGTGAGAAATATTTTCATATTTTGGAAACAGTGCAGAAGAAGGAAAAGAGTTTTATGCAAAGGTACTGCAGGGAAATGGAAACTATGATGAGAAGAATAGGTAAGAGTTCAAGAAGAACCTTTTATATAAGCATAAAACCAAACATTTTGTTATAAATATGATTTATTGTAAGATGATTGATAAGTTATGTTAATTTCAACATATGAATATTAGTCTTGTTTAAATTATTCTAGTATTTATCGTAAAAAAAATGCTTATTAATTATATAAATGTGATTAAAAGATCAATAAAAAGTACTGTATATAAATAAAAGGTACATAAATATAACAAATGTGTCAATAAAAGTTGTGCCTTTTAAGTATAAAACTGTCATAAATCCTATTAAAATAAAAGTGAAGCTACTGAGATGTTTATTTAAAAATAAAAACTTCCATAATTTGATAATTGATTCCGACTATTGTACGACAAAATGAAGATAATGTCATTACCACATCGCATCGCATCCCCGAAGGATACACAACTCATAAAATCCGATTTATTGCACTCACGTAACTTTCTTTGGTATAAGCATGGGCAATACATCCTTCTCTCTTAACATTATAATAAAGAATAAGATGCCATATTGCCAAGAGCACGTATTCAGATTTTCAACTTGATGCATAGTTTGATTGTTCACCAGGCAAGAGTTAGTTTCTACAAACAGTGGATGGCTTATACCTACCTTGCAGATAATTTTTTTCGAAATAAAATGTTTCAAATAAAAGTTTAAGTCTTTGTATGTAAAACGCGGGTGGCAATTTTATGCTAAATAAATTTAAAAAAAAAAAACGCTTCATGTACCAAATTTAAACAAAATCGATAGAGCGAGAAAAACGCGAAAAACGAAATTTTCTTCATGTAAACTGTTATTAAAATAAGAGAAAGTTTTCGGCAATTTTCGTGTCACACCCCCGGAAAGCACGAGGGCAAGTCAATAAGTATCTGCACTCCCTTTTTTAAATGTATTGCAGCAACAATACAAAATTTTCAATTACCTCATTTTTCAACACAGTCGCCCTATTTCTCAATGCACTTGATCCATCATTGCACAAACTTCCTGATGCCTTCAGAAAAAAACAAGTTTTTAGCTAAATAGAAAGCCACGTAAGCACCGCTGCTTCAGTTCATGGTCTGTGGTGAATCGATGGCCCCTTAAGGCGTATTTAAATGGGCTAAAAAAGATGGAAATCTGACGGCGCGAGTGGAATGGATGTGGATGGGCGTCCTGCTTTTTCCTCAGGCTTCACACTATTCCGACCGTTTTTGAATTTTTCCATTCGTATATGCTTTGCTGTGGTAAAGCATTGCTTCCATCTTGTGCGAAAAGTATTCGACGTATTTCGGCTCCTGGTACACCTTCAGACAACAAAAAACGGATCACTGCACGCTGTTCTTCTTTGGTGCAAACTTTGAGCGGTGCAACCATGTTTCATGTGCAACAGCGCAACCCACGGTGGAATCAAAACGGTCAAACATTCCACAGCGGAGACTGATGAATGACACGTCGACGTGCGCCAGTACAAAGCGATACAGCCAACTTACAAGAGATTTTATTAAAATGCGCAGGTACCTATTTATTTACATCCGTATATAATTATATGGTATGTAGATAGGAACATGTGGCACATTTCCGTGGATTGAGTAAACATCTGCACATTTAATCCTTTTTAAGAATATCAAAGATCTCGCTTTATTGGCAGCATAAACCTCAAGCTGTAAATTCAGAAATCACTATTACAGATTACAATATTATAATTCCAACCGCAACCTTAGTTCCATTCTGAAATGCTACATTACTTCCATTGATATTGTCTTGCATAATAGGCTACAGACCTTTTGTTTGCTGTGCGGATGTTTACTATAATAGTTTATTTATGACCTTTAAATGGCATATTTTTGCTCGTTATTAATAGGAAAATGCGGAAAGGACTGTGGGGAAAATTTCCGGTATACCAAATGTTAAGTGGCACACTGTAGGAATCATTCTGTTTAGTAATGCAAAATCATCGCAGAAGGTAAACATTGAAACCTATCAATAACGATGCTTACACTACTCCATTAGAATTATTTATATTGGCGTATGGTAGTTGTTCAGTATAGAGGTAAATCCTACTGTAAAATTGTTTGAAAGTACAGAAAAATTTTGTTTGCACTTAATTATACGAGCTAGTATTGAGTTTCAATAAATTAAGTTATTACGTGACTATATAATTGAAGAATTTAGGTTTCAATCTGCATCAGATATTAAAATAGATATTAATTGAAAATATGAGTTCTTTTTACATGTACAGTTAATCGCAGTCTTCAATTACAATGAAATTACTTTATCTCACGCTTTGATTTTATTACATGTAACCGAAATTCAGTAACGACGTCAACATAAATCAACCGAATAAACTGATAATGATTTAGAGCAGCGTTTCTCAACCTATGGTCCGCGGACCACTGATGATCCGTTAAGATGGTGCAGATGGTCTGCAGACATAATATTGAAAAATATCGTAAAGGAAGTGGAAAGTAAAGAAGTAAAAATCTTTCACATAAAATGGACACTAGATATCAAAGTTTTTAAAATCTTCGAAAATACAGGTCCTATTGCAAGTTTCTTTACTTTTGCAGTTACGAACCACAGTTTGAAACCCCTGATGCACTGACGTCTATATGGTTCCCTCTTTCATTCAAAACCCTGAAAAATAAGACTTTGTCGGAATTTGTTATTAGAGGCGCTCTCTTAACAAGGGTTTTATGTATTTAGATTTATTTGTTATATTTACCTATAGTTAATACCCCAAATGTTAAGAATATAGGCCTACATATAGGCTACTTTTAAAAAAGGGATGTAAAATTGGGGATGCGAAAAACCTTTTAGACATTTTAGAGATCGTCGGTTTCAAAAAGGTTGGGAAACGCTGATTTAGAGCATTCAAATTACATATTTGGATACGTTATGCGATGTAACAGGAACCTGAGTAGGCTTACCATAAAAACTAGTGTTTTTACCATGGTTATTTAATGTCGGGTGTGTGCTGTTGCTTAGGTTTATTGCCGTCACAGGAGCATGGGACTGTGCATTTCCACACATAAAGGCCATCGACATGGGCATTGATCGATCCCGCTAACTTGGGAAGGAAATCCAGTGTTAATGAACTTAATTTATTTCTCCAGCAAGGGTATACAGTATTAGATATTAAGTTATTGTTAAAAGCACAATCTTATACCCTTAACTTTTTCTTGTCTGGGTCCAGTTCACACATCAGGAGCCTTAAATAAAATCACTTCCGTTAAATCACAATCCCAGACCTCGCACGTCTGGTCACAAGAACGGCACTTCTTATCCTTCCTTTTCTCCGAGTCAGTGGAAGGGGCCCGTTCTTAAAGTCATCGATTGATTCCATCGATGCCATCGGACTTTCATCAGGGTGTTTGTAAAGTCAGCTGACAATCCACCGGGAAAGCATCAGGCTGTTGAAATCAGACTTATCAAACTTAAAGTACGATGCTTCTTTGATGAAAAACATGGCGGAGCAGAGAAGCAGACGACAGTTGCCACTAGCATAAATAAATTGAGCTTATTTCCGTGCGATAGCTAACAAAATGCTCTTCACAGTGTGAGCCCTCCGAAAATGAAAGTGATGAGTTGATTTTGTTTCACAACGAGAAAAGAAAGAAAAAATACTCTACATAAAAATATATTAATTAATGTCGTTTTCCATATATCTCGAAACAGATAGCACAGGTTATCGATAATTGCCCGTTGAGGTTAGGTACCGTATTTACTTACTCAATGACAATAGACAATTCCTAAGCAAGCTAAAGGAATATTATCTATTTTATGGAACCCGAAGGTTCATTGCCGCGCTTACCTGAGCCCGCCATTCAACACTACTCTGTGCTAACTCCATCCAACCATCCCTCTCAAATCCTAACGAGTACAGGTTATGAAGCTGGTCGTTATGCAGTTTTATTCAGTCCCCATTTTCGTCTCTCTTAGGCCCAAATATTTTCCTAAGCACCCTGTTTTCGAATATTCTCAGATTATGTATAGTATTTAAATATGCAAAATTTTAATATATTCAAACCATGATTTATGAGAATGGTAGCACTCAGTTATTAGTTCCGTGTCCATCATAATGTTATAATTACCACTTCATGATACAATAATTATTATACAATACGAATACTCCCGCTGAAATCCATCAACCTGTTCGTAAAGTCAACGGCTCACGAGACTCAGCGGGAGGAAAAAAATGGTGGATGACGTTCATCGTGCATTAATGGGACTTTCATCACACTTTTCCACCGGTGGGTTTACTGATAACTTTAAAAACGTGCTCAAGTTTGCCTGTTCTTTTGCTGGAGGTGGTCGCGTTTTTTAATTCCGGTTGGGCTTAGAGAACTTGAGAACTCAAAATCAACTTGTTTACTAGAGTAATTCAGTGGCTCTGCTTATTTGAGGTGGTGGTGGTAGTAGTAGTGGTGGTGGTGGTGGTGGTGGTGGTGGTGGTGGTGGTGGTGGTGGTGGTGGTGGTGGTGGTGGTGGTGGTGGTGGAGGTAGTAGTAGTAGAAGTAGTAGTAGTAGTAGTAGTAGTAGTAGAAGTAGTAGTAGAAGTAGTAGTAGTAGTAGTAGTAGTAGTAGTAGTAGTAGTAGTAGTAGTAGTAGTAGTAGTAGTAGTAGTAAGTATCCTGCCCTTCGGCAGGTTTTCAAACTTGGCGGATGACGTACGTTTGGTACGCGAATTTTGATGTCCTTTGCTTTCTATCCTTTCCTTCTTCCTTCAGCATCCAATATTTCCGCTTTTCCCTTAAATCGTCCAGTAGCTGAATTCTTCTTCTTCCGAGTTTAGTTGTTCCTTCCAGCCTATCTTCTATGACGTCATGTAAGATACAGTTTCTTTTTAGAATGTGCCCTATCCAGTTTTCTTTCCTCCGACGAATTGTGTGTAAGATTGACTTCTTCTCACCTACTCTACTCAAATCCTCCTCGTTTGTCACCATATCCGTCCACTTTATCTTTTCTATCCGTCTCCAGCACAAAATTTCAAAACTTTCCAAATATTCCTTCTCTATTTTCCATAAAGTCCACGTCTCTGTTCCCAATAGAGCAATACTCCAAATATAGCACATCACCAGGTTTTTACACAGCTTTAGGTTCAAACTAATAGTTAGAAGTGTTCTCTTCTTCATAAATGCTTTCTTGGCTATAGCAATTCTTGATCTAATCTCCTTGGTGCAACAGGCATCTTTCGCCATTTTTTGAGGTGATACTATGTTTCGTAACTTTAGGGTATTTGTAGTTCACAAATCTGTACTTCTAAGCTAATAATAAAAATCTAGTGGATTTTATGAATTAATCGGTTAACCTTTGTGGCAAAAAAAAACTACCCCACTGATAGTCCTGAAGTTTTCATGAAAATAATTTTTATACCTGGAAAAATTATAGGACTGTAGCTGTTTCGAAATGTACACCGTTGCAAGATAGTGATCGTTTTAATGCCTCAAATGAGCAAGCGTTATCGTTATTTAACTTAACTACGGCCAAAACGTTGGAGAAAAAGAAGTAGGCCTACTTGCTGTATTTAAAATTAAAATTTTCTACTAGAAAGGTGTATCGGTATTTTTCGTCATATCTTATGGTTATTGCGAACGCATAATTTTAATATGTTCCGGTGAACAATAGAAGTATGTTTGTTGCCGAAATTTGTTCTTTAAAAAGTCGAATTGCTTAGGAGAACATTTCGTAGGCCTGATTATTCCACAAGTCTACAACTGCCAGATCAATTTCGTCTGTGTGTGAAAATGTGTCGGATCAAGCACGGCAACAGATATTAGAAAGAAATTAAAATATATTGAGATTTTCAACCTTAAACCCTTCACAAAGTATTATCTGATACAATCAAATGTTAAATGTCTTACAATACATGTTAAATTACATTATTATAAACTATAATACAACTTACTCACTGACATGTTTACAAACTTCCACATGACCTAGAAACTTTATATTTAGCAGATTTATAGATTTTAGGTTGTAACCGACGGTAAAATTGTTTAAAGTTAATTTTTTATCCCAAAAGCCCATCCTTATTTTTTCAGGTTTATTATGGCTAAACGGTGTGAAACTTTACGGCAGTCCGTAAATACACGGACGCTATCTCCGATACGGCGTCAGTTCATAAAATAAGCTTTCCCCGAGAATCTCACTGGGGGTTTGTGGGCAGAGCCTCCAAAGAGCGAAGCGTGTACATTGTAAGTCGGTAGTTAAAACATTCTGTATAACGTCATAAAATAAAACTAAAGTAAGTTATATAGTAAAAAAACATGAAAGTGCAATAAAGTATTCTTGGAATAAAAAAAAAACCTGGCCCTTCTCCTTTGTAGGCCTCTCTATTTCTGGGTATGCATTTTGGCATAGATTATGCCATCCTCTTCCCTCTGAAACTCCTGCAGAGCAGCACTAACAAGTTAAAACGTTGAGAGTATGTCTGTGGCTTGGTCCTAAAAGGGCCATAAATCTTGCTTTTGAGATAACTGACTTTTGAAGCCTTTATAGAAGTGACATTTTTTGCTGAGAACGCCCGAGATTGGCCTCTAAGGTTTCTGTATTATGTCTATTAAAAACAACAGACATTGGCACTTTTAGTAAACGAAAGATCAAGACTAGTATAGCCGAGCTCAATAATGCATACATCTCATTTTTGCAAGAATTTGACATTGGCCCTTTTAGAACCAAGTCACAGATATACAATGAACACTAATGTCACTTAACGTGTATTGTAAGGTATTTAAACATATTATTATAATTATTATAGTATAATATTTTGTAGAAGGTTTTAGGTTGAAAATTATAATATATTTTATTATCAGTACCTCATACGGAAATGAAGTTCATTAACGGTTAGAATTAGATATTGCAAGAAATGTTGTCCAGCTTTCTATCCAGACACCGAAAGAACGTTAGGCACGCTTGAAGCCAGATGTAGACAGACATGTCATACGTCTCAACGTCATGCTCAAACTCCGGAAGAATATCAGAAGAACATCTCTGTGAACTGAGAGACCAAGTACGGTCACATCCTTGTGGCGTTTCTTCGGGTAACACTAAAATCTAATGAAAAACTTTCTTACTCATACGAAAGACGAGTAATCAGCTACATTTTTCTATACCCTCTGCCCTATATACTTTCCTTTTACAATCATAATACGAACGATTCCCGAATCAGTGATAAAGGGCGTGTCTGCTACTGAACAACAATGTAAGGAACATGTGGGTGGGAGTGAGTAGCAGAGATTAGATAAGAGTGTGATAAGATTTGTGAAGCAGGTGAAAGAAGCTGGGTGCTCTGGATCGATGAGTAGGACTCGACGCGTCGCTAGGGTTACCTAGCAACCAAGACAAACGATAACTCGCCGGCTTTCAGGCAGCATCTTGTAGGAATCCCAAACATTTCACAATACCGGCTTGTTGATTTACGTGCAGGATCCCCGTTTAATTGCATCGACCACAACATCAAGCCACTTCTAGTTTTTAAATCATCAAAATCCATTTCCCAGATTTCCTACAAGGGAATTCGCTTTCCTGACCTACTAATGACGTTCTTCAGCAATTTGTCGGTCCGCTTAATTGTCCGCACAACTGCTACTGCTACGCTGTGAGTAATCACTGGAATTCCAATCAAAATTATTAATTAAAGATATCTTTCGTTTTTATGATGTGAGAACCAGTTTTGTGAACAAATTCCCAGACGTCTCCTGCGGGAGAAGTGAAAGCTTCAATGATAACATAAATGCAATTTTAGAATGGTTTTCATTTTTAATACAGTATTTCCTCTTATTTTGTTTTTGTTTGTATTTTGCAAGTTTACAAAGTGGTTATGATCTATTCAAGATTTGTAGTGAAATGATTCCTGTTTGTTTTGATGAATCACTAGAACATAAAACACTAAGATATTTTTAATCGATGAAATTTAGCTTTTTTCAAATAATATAAAATATTTATGACAGAAGAAATTTAAGTCGCTATTCTCCATAACATGACAAGAATGTTAGAACTTAACAACTTCTCTGTTTTCGATGTTTTTATAACTCTTATAACCTGTTTCGCATTAGTAATTGTACATAATCCCCTTATTTTCAGTCTGAAGATCAATCATAAAACTACGGTATAAATTTAGCTAGCAAACCCGTGAGAACGTTTAACATTTTTCATTTTCGATAACTGCTCAAGGAAACAGAACGTTTAGCTTAGAAATTAAATATAGGCTACTCTTATACAACCGTATGTAGTCAAATAAGGAATATCTAAAATAACATGCTAATTTCACAAAATAAAGTAGTCAATGATTCACTCACCGGTAAATTTTAGCTTTAAGACTGCCATAGAGCTTAGTTTATAGCGAAAACAACTTCAACCTAAAAAGAATAGCCAAATAATGCACTAATTAATTACTTATACGTAAATAAATTTGGAGTGCTTAAAATGAAAGACTCTCACGTTAGGTTTTGACAAATGCACAATTCTATCATTTGTTTCAAGTGATATGAGCCCATTGTATATAAAAGTTGAATGCTTATTATCTTTTTGATGTTAAAATGACATAATATTGAAGATATTGTGATGACATAACCTGTTTAACTTTTTTGATGAAATAGGCCTACTAATTAAACTATTCATTAAAATATAGTGGTAGGCTATGTAAATTATTCAAATATAAAGGGAAAACCTTTTGATTCATATCTCATTCGCGCGTAATAAATAATTTTCAACATGGATAAAGGAACAATGACATAAAAAAGTTATACATATATAACATTGTCCTAATTTGAAACGTGTAAAGGATTTATGTTTGTATTAATAATCCGACCTGTGGCATTTGACAGCAAGACAGTGTCTAAAATACTCCGCGTATATCATTTAGATCTAAGCTCCACAAGAAGGGTAAAGGGAAGAAGGGAGAAGCTCAATCAAAATCTGAATTCAAGGAATCAGCACATTTGGTAATTGACTTGAGAAGCATTTGAAAGTATTATTGAAACAGGTAAAGAAAAACAAGGTAAGAAAATATTATTTTTATTAAAATGTTCTGTATTTTAATTATTTATATTTTAATAATAAGTTTATCATAGTTTTAATATTGTCATACAGACTATGCAGGAGGAATGTCCTTGCGTCCCAGGGATGAAGCGGAAAAGTCAACGACGAAAACGACGTTATGAGAAGAGCGGTATTTTAATGTTCTATATTTACTATTTACTGCGTAGCCTACTATTTTTCTTTTAGTTTTCATCCCACTTACAAAGCAGAAGTATACTGATGTAACTCTTTGAATAAATTTTTCTCTTAGGAAGTCCACCTATATTTCCAGTCGATACCCCATAAGTGAATGATAAAATTTTTTATCCATATTAATGAGCAACACTTACAGTAATTACATAAAAAGAATTATTATTTATTAATAAACTAGTAACGTAAAATATTTTTTAGTCAAATAATTTATAGGAACTATCTTGACATTCCACTCTCTTTTCCCTATCACATATCCCTATGTGAGTTTGTATACTGGTGTCCATTTTATAATCTGGAGTTCACAAGTTTTTCACTTATTTGTTGTTATCTTGAAATGAAAAGATATCCATTAGCATATTAATAAATACAGGTTCTGAGTACCTACTCTACTTCTTTCTCTTAGTTTAACCTCTACCGTTGTAGGAACGTTTACGTGGCCCACGTTGGCCTGGCCTTTACAGGACCGCGATCTGTCGTCAGAGGGCTCATATATATTTTTTGTTGAGTATAAAAGAACATGGAGGGCCTCCCGGTTGGGAGATCAGCCCAATGACGGGTCCATCTCCAAGATAACATGAACGCATATGACGAGACACGCCAGTCGCACACACACTGAATCCGATGATGCTAGATTATGCCCGGAAACCAAAAGTCCGATATTCGTCTCTCGGTGAGGACAAACCGCGGAAAGACCCCACCTAGGTAACTTGTCCCGACCTGGAATCGAACCCGAGCCTGCTGCGGAGGGGAGCGAGCCTAACCCCTGCGCCACAGTGCAGTGGTGGACGAATTTTGTGTAAACAAAGTTTAACAATAATGTAGCCTGATTTTTTTACATTCCCCCTTCTTCTCCTGTAGGCCTACCATTCACATGACACTTTGCACAATTTACTTACAATAATTAAATTGATCCAAATAATATGATCATATTTGTATATTTATGATTTGAAACAATGGATACTTTTATAGGAAAAAGAGATTCCTAGCTGTTGACAGTAGCAAGAAACACGGAATGGATTGCAACATCTTCGTCAATTCTGTCTTTTGAATACAGAGGCTTGGATTGATGGATGGAAGATGAGAAGTGATTGGAAACTTTAATGCCTTTGTGATACATTCTTCTTCTTGACGTGTCCTTCACAGCATGTTAGTTGACACAAAGGCACTGTATATGTGTTCACTGCCGAAATTTAATACCTGTCTACTAGTCTCGATATTGTGAAATATTTTCTTCTCGCAAAAGTAAAGGTGAGTAGGGAAGAAAGTAAAATGCCCCTTGTGATTGGCTAGCAAAATATAAAAGTACGCCTACAATATTTGCATTTCTATCTCGATGTATCAAATGAATTGTTAAACAACATAATTCTTAATAAATATGTTGAAAATCTTTTGGTAAAATCTAAATAAAATATTGTGTATATTGAGCTTACCTATATCATAACCAGTAGCGGTAGAAAAACAATGTCACTATTTCATCACTTCTACTAGGCCTACTGTGTAATTCAGAAATCAACAGCTGTAGTAACTGTAGCCTAAGCTTATATAAAATATGAAGGCAAGCAGGCCCGCACATCAAGCTCAACTGCGTTTCTCAAGATAAGCTCATACAAGTTAGTAAACGACCGAGTCGTTGAACATGAATATTCACATCATAATGCCCTCCGTTTTCATAAAAGAAGGGGGTAGTTTTCGAAATAGAATACTGTGATGGCTTGAAATTGAATTTTACAGTAGTTTTCTTCCAAATAAAGTGGTATAAGTTCAACGTTTGACGAAGTACGTGTTACTTTTCGGTCCACGTTTTGATCACCCTCACGCCTTCGTATTAAGATATTATATCATGGTATAGTATATATGTAAAGTGTACTGATGTTTATATTATTTTTATTATTATTACGTTATTATTGCATTTTTACTATTAATTAATATATTAATATATATTATATGTTATTATATATTGTCCTATCCAGTGTCATCACACATAGCACAATAGACCTATAATATAGAACAACACACTAATTACGTGAAAATAAATTACATTACATCATTACTGATATTCTAGTAATCGTGAAACATAGTCCATATATTATGTTAGTTCTCATTTGAATAGAACTAGAGATGAAGTAAATAGCCTACCTTGATGATTTAAAGAAACTTCCTCCCCCCTCTGTTTCTATCTCTTTCTTTCTTTCTCACTCTCACTCTCACTCTCACTCTAACTCTCCCTCTCTCTCTCTCTCTCTCTCTCTCTCTCTCTCTCTCTCACACACACACACACACACACACAAACACACAGAGCCCAGATTTCTAAGCACAATGCGTATTTATTTTCACACTCCTAAACATTATTATATACGTGAACGATCTTCCTGCTGCCATCTGCCGTTGTCGATGAGCGGATGTACAAGATTCAGTGGTTCAGGTGATAAACCTTGTTCTACCGTATGATCTCAACCGGATTTGAACCAGTGCATCCTGCATTTAAATATTTACCATCTGAACGAAAAGAATAGAACGAAATATTAAATGTAGAAAAAGAAACAGAAAATATATATTTACAATTTAAATTCCATTACAGTGTTTTGAGGAAGATCATTAGTAGAGGCCGTATTTGTAAGCAAAATATTACAGTAAAATAAGCAAGCAAATTAGCATGAAAATGTAAGAAATATGCACCAAAATAAGCAAAAGTCAATTAGACGAAAGTCATATAAATTATTAGTTATGCATAAATCTTATGTTATTCCGGCTGTTACGGTATGCAAGGAAGGTCATCCGAAGATTTCCTTGTGTGAAGGTTCTTCTTCTATCAGCGAAGAACGATTTGTAAAGTGAAAAAAATATTATATTCTTTCAACGTCTCAGGAAATCATTGTCAATGTGAAAAACAATACAGTTATTCATCGATGAATTCATCTTCCATATCTGTTTCTTCAACGGAAAGTTTTTAGAAATCTGAAAGTGTTTTATAACTCAGATTTTGAAGTAATTCTATTAGTTAACATAAGAAAGAAAACCGATGATAATGACGTCGATGAACGAAATGAGGAGTTTTAATACGATAGTTTTCAGTGAAATATACTATTTTAATTCAGAATCATAAAATGAGAAAGCAAAATAGATTTTCTCTAAGAATAAGGAAAATAGTTTTTTTTTCTCTCAGAATAAGCAAGATCATCATTATCAAACAAAGAAAACATTTTTTGACAATATTGTCTTACAAAATATAACACTTCTGCTTATGATAGATAGATAGATAGATAGATAGATAGATAGATAGATAGATATTTTATTCCAAAAGACCAAGTGGTCATAGGAAAGTCAATTGCAATAATATACAGTAACAATATAACTTAAAACCAATTTACATTATAAAACTCTCGTACACTATACAGGGGGTTAACCAATAATATAGTACGAACTGCCTTCTTAAACTGTCCAATAGGTAAGTTCCTAATATGCAAAGGAATAATATTAAAACATTTCTTAGAAATATAATCAAAATTCTTTTGTGTCAAAGTAAAATTGCATTTATCCGTATATATATTAGATCTGGTCCTGGTATTATAATTATGAACAGCGGAACATGTGGTAAAAGTAGACAGATTCATCTTAGCATACAGAAGGCATTCTAGAACGTACCTTGATGGCAAAGTAGGAACACCTAATCTGACAAAGAGTGGTTTGAAGTGAGTTTTTGCTGAAGCTCCACATATTATTCTAATGCATCTTTTTTGTAAAATTAATAATATTTCTGTAGAAGAGTGGTTACCCCATAAGATAAGACCATATGAAAGATGGCTGTAAAGATATGCATAGTACACCTTCAGTAGTGATTCTAAGTTCAAACAATTCTTTAACAATCTGATCATAAATATTGATTTGCTAAGTTTGCTAGCTACGTGGATCACATGTGTTTGCCAAGTCCAGATTCTATATAAATACCTAATACTTTAACGGCGTTGTCCAAATTTTCCTGTTTAATACTCATTTTTAGATCAACAGTTTTATTATGATTTAGATTAATATTATTTGCATTGCACCAGCTAACAATTATGTCGTTAATTTCATTTAAATATGTATTTAAAAGAAGTTCATTGCTGTGAAAAGCTGTTAAGACTAAATCATCAGCATACATATGAGGTATGAAACTTTCCTTGTATGAAACCTTCGTGATCGGAGCTGCCAGTCCTCTGAAACTAGCTCTTCAGTAATGCGCTTCATTGTATGCTTTCCTTCCCCCCAAAAATTCCGAAGATATGCAGGGGGTCGAACTAGGGCCTCGCGGATCCGCAATCAGCAATGCTAACCGGTAGACCACGTAGACAGTCTTTTGCATTTGTTACGGATATTCTTGGTCTGTATATTGATGGTGGCAACACCCATGCTCTGTGAGTCATAGAGCGAGAGAGGGGAAAAAATCTGATTTGAAACCCACATAACTTTCTCTGCCCAAATAAAGTTTACCTCTTATTACAATATATTATGTATGGCATTCTCTTCATGTAAATTGGTTGTAAAACTGAAGAGAATGTCGTTAACACACCGTAACGTATCCCTCAATGATATATAACCCAAATAAAATCTGTTTAATGCACTCATGTAAGCATGGCCAATAAGTTACATCTTTCTCACTCCACATTCTGGTATAGAATAAGAGGCCATAATGCAAAGAACGCGTATTCAGTTGGTTGAACCTGATGCGTACCTTTATTGTTCACCAGGAAAACTTGAGTTTCTACAAACAGTGGGTGGTTTGTAACTACCCTTCAGATATTTTTTCGAAAAAAAGTTTCAAATAAAAGTTTTAGCTCTCAGTGTAAACACCCAATGTACAAAATTTTTAAAAAATCTTTAGAGCCCTTTTTGAGAAAATCGCGAAAAACGAAATTTTCTTCATGTACCTAGGTAGAGTCCCTTTAAAAATAAGAGAAAGTCCTCGCCGATCTTTGCGTCACATACTCAGAAGATACCTGACCCAAATACAAAATTTTGTCTTCATACGATTTTCCGTTCTGGAGCTAGGCTGTTCACAGACACACACAGAACACGCACGCACAGACATGTTTACGAAAATAGTATATTTGGATTCAGGGACCTCAAAACGTGTATTTCTTTCTTCGAATTTGCGGGTTGAAAACAATACTTCCTCTACTTACAGTACCCGTGGTACGGGCAGAGGAAGTAAAAACATACCTTATTGGGTAAATAATCCTAACTCAATACCGCCGGGAAACGTCATCAGGCTTTAAGCTCTGGCACAAAAAGTCATAATGATATTCTACGTAACTTATGATAGACAAAGGATAACTTTTTAATAATCGTAACACATTTTTTATAGAATATCATTGAAAGAGAGAAGTTCATGCCATTTCCACCTGATATTGGTTGGATATTCACTATATCTGAGTACAAAATGGATTTCTCCACGAGCATAAAATCCTGAATAATAAAAATAATTGAATGAGCTGCCTCGACTGACCAGTATAAAATTGTCTTTTAATTTTCAATAAAATTTGGATAAGTTTTGGATATACTGGAGAAAAATTCAACATTTCTTAAGAATGATAGTACAAGTAGTCTATATAGGCTTTTTGCCCTTTAATTAGGGATCCCAAATTTGGCATCATGAGCCTCATTTGAGAGAATTTTACCGCTATTTTATCTATTTTCATGGCAAATTAGAATACTTAATACCTTTGCATGGTAACCTCCTGAGCATTATGAATGTTTAACCTTTGTTTGAAATTTCAAAACACATTTTTATACAGGTAGGTGGAGATTGTCATTTAATTAACTGTTAAAACATATGTTATGATAGGAATATGCTAGATTGAATATTCAACGAATATAAAGTGAAAGTGGCATAACTTCCTTTTGTGTCAGTGAGATTCTACAGAAAAGTTGCCATTATTGAAAAATGAACCCTTTTACGTCAAAACTGAGCATTTAATACCTCCAGAGTCTTTTTTTGTATACACTTCAAAGATTTGAAACTACCTAGGTATAGGCCTACATTAAGGAGGTTAGAGGTTACATGAAAGTATTTTCTCTTTACATTTCGAATGTAGAATAATTTTAAGCTACACATAGCTATCTCCTTTTCATTCTGTACAATCTGAGTTTGTATTCTGCAAGTGATATACAATATTCAATTTTAAATATTGAATGTACATTTTCAATAGTTTCTGTGGTTTTCATATTTGACCACAGTGTATACACACGGCCAATTTTTCCGCTGGGAATGATTGCAGAATTCGATTACGAAATGGTCGCTGAACTAATCACAATCCTTGTGAAGTGTAAAAAAATAATATTGGAGGCTCGAAGATAGAGTGTGAGCGAAGACGTCCCAGTACGTCTGTCAGTCGAAGAATTCCATATGATGTCATATATCCCTTCGGACTTCCTTTGCTCGTCTAGGGAATAGCTGAAAGCATTTTTTCCAGAAACATTGATTCCCGGTTCTGCGATTTCAGGGACTCAAGCGTACTGACAGGTCAAGTCGATCTTGAAATGAGTGGAAGAGTGACTTACTTTCAATCTCATGTTGAATAGCTTTCAACACGGAATATAGATAAGTTATGCATTTTGTATTAAAGAAGTAGTCTGCAATAATATTATAGTTTTTATTCATAGTGGTATATCACTTATTAAAGAATTATAACAATAATGGCGTCTGACTTAATGCGTCTAGTGCTGCGTAGTGGCAGAGATAATCGTGTATTATTCGCACACTTTATCTTGAGCTTCACACTCCATAATGCTGAAAACCGTCCATATAAAGAAGGCCTCGCTCGAAAAAATGAAGATCGCGACCCGTCCCCAGTATTGCCATACCCAAAAACTTCCCGTTGAGGCATTCTTGAGCTACCGTCAAGTTTTTTATTTGTTTACATCATATTATTCTGAAAATGACAGAATAAATCCAGGAATATTAGAAGAACAGTACTGGTGTTGTGGAAATGGTCGATATAAGTGACAACTAAGTTAAAAATAAAGATTCTTTAAACCAAGAAGTATCGGAAATCAGCGAAATAATGAACCAAATAAATGAAATGGAAAGAAAAGCAATTTAATGTGTTTCAAGCTGAATCTGTCGTTGGAGAAAAGAACAAGTCAAGTTTTATTATTTCGTTGTATGAATTGTGTTGTATTAATTACCTACAAACTTTCGCGAAAGGCATTTAGTTAAATTACATCAATTCAGGCATGTGAAAGTGCGTATTCAAGTAGACCTACATGTAGCCTACAATGCTACGACTTTTAAACGATTTTCTATATTCTGAAGACCGGGAGAGAAATTGTCTAAATAGGCCTAAATATATTACTTTATTCATTTCTTCAGCGATATATTCTACTGTAATATCTTAATCAATATAAAATCTTTAGTTTGGTAGCGAGAGTTGAAAGTGCTACAGATTACAGTTAGTTCCATTGTGACCCAGCATAAAACTACACACGTTATATTTTCTGGTAATTAGCAACCCTTCAGAAACAACGTCAATTTCAACTCACCGCCTTCTGCAATAGTCAATCTCTTATACTGCATGCAATATCAGCTCCCCTCACCCCCGCATTTTTTTGGCTCAAGATAAAGTGTGAGCATAATATTAACCTTGCAGCGTGACGTCATACGCACGGTACAACACTGGAATTCGCTTTTCAGCGCTCCTAAGAATTCGTACATAATGTTAATAATGACAATGGTTTATTGCTAACAGAATGTATAAGTTACATAGTAATACAATAATATTTAAATGCAACACCCTTGTATGACAAATTATCGTGTTCAAGGGCGGATTCCTCAATGAAATGTTTAATGAGACGTGCAAATTACAATAACTAATAACCTTACCAACTAATTATAATAACATCAAACTAATACTAATATTTAAAGAACAATACATATAAATACCAAATAATTGTAATATTTAATTTTTAATTTCATATAATATTTTCAGGAATTCTTTCTTGAAAATGATTTGATCTTTAAATAAAATAAGGTAAACTGTTGTAACAAAGGGCCTGAATGCTTTTGTTTAATCAGTTATAATTGCAATTATGATATGCAGAAAATAGTTTTTATTTTATTTTAAATTGATTTCTCAGTATTGATTCATTAGGTATGGCACATGGAAGAACAAAGGTCTAGTTCTTTTAAAAATCAGATTAAAATCGTCCAGCATCAGCAGAACTAAACAGATTTGTGATATCTTGACAACTGCATATTCACATAAAAATAAAAAACATGTAAAATGACTGGCTACCAGATTTCAACCAGGGAACTCTAGAATGCGATTCCTAGACATTACCATCTCGGCCACCTCGCTCAGTTTAACGGTCTAGTTTGATAAGCGTATGTGAAGGAACAGTGTTATTTGTCATAGCTAACTGTATTGCAACTTCCAAAGTCGTATAAGAACACTATAAAACAATATGTAGTCATGATAACTGATTTGCATTTGATAAATTCTTTCTAATATAATACCATAAAATTGGCATTAATTTGGGCTTTACTCCGGTACAGACAACCGATTTGGCCCAATATCAACAGGCTTCTTCCCATGGACGTTATAAATGCGTATACTAAGTTTTATAAATTTCCAATAAAGCGTATTTGCGTTATCGCGTTTACAGACACACGGGCGAACGAACGGACGGGCAGACGGAAGACTTTTCCTGTCCCGCACACAATCTCATAAAGTACCATACTGGAACTTAATAAGTACGTGTTGTTTCACTTTATATAATGTGTTATGAGCAAACTACACTACCGGTATATAATTAATGTACATGAAAATCCGAATGCGAAATGGGCAAAACATGCACGATTGGTCGTACAGTACTTCGTGAGCTGCTTGTTAGAGACATCAGAGGGATAATAAATAGTAATAGATATAATTAATCTTACTGTAGCAATGTAATTTTCTGTTACCTGTACTCTGCTTACCAAATCAATGAATAATCTCTGAACCCGCTTTGTGCAGCATACATATTTCAGAGTTTAACTAGTAACTACACATTTTAGTATAACAAATCTGGTTTTGCCCAATTTATCCAAGATACGAAGTGATATGAGCTACCTATCGCCATGTTTCGTTATTTTTTTATAATTTTAGCCGGCCATAAGCCAAATTTCCTAATATACTTTTCTTGTTTACCTTTTTCGATTTATCTTGTTCTCTGTTTCTTTAAGGGTACCGACCTGTAAAATTTAGAAATTATGCTTTTTTCATACAATTTTCTTCATTTTTTTACCTGACTCTGGACGCCTTTACCACAATAAACCCCAAAAATTTCAGAGCTGTAAATGAATTAGGTCTAGAGGAAAAAATATAATTTTCAGCACATCTACACGTTCAAGCTTGGAAACTTGGAAATCTTAGTTTGTCAAGAAAACAGTGAAAGGACACAATTTTCCCGTGTTTTCCAGAGTGTGGATCTTCTTTATAACCATAAACGCTAATTAAAGTAATAGTTTTAGTACTATTAGTGTACTATTGTGAAAAAATACTATTAATAAATTGATTAGAGATTAGAAGAAAATTTATTTTTATTTATCGGTTACAATAAATAACATTTAAATTCCCCTGCGGACAAAGACTCTATTTTGTGAGCAATAAATACACATCTACTACTACTATTGCCTAGCTTGTCCCTTGCAGTGTGAGAGGTCACGCATTAAAAACCATATGCTGGGTATGCATAAACTGAAACACTTTTCTAGATTACGTACGTCTAGTTGATAGAAATAATAAAGAAACAGCAAACACATTAGGCTATTGTATTTCTTCATGCGTTACATAGTAAACTATATCATTTTCCTTCTAAATTTAAATGCAAATCTATGTGAATTATAATACTTACTTAAATCCCTAACATACCTCTCCTGTGTGAAAATTGGCCAATCTGTATTGGAGAATGATTAATAATAATAACAATAATACCTACTTACTTACTTACTCAATGGCAATAATAATAATTGTTCCCGCTCCCACGGTAGCTCGCAGGCGAAATAGGGACACGGGGAAACCTCTCCGGTTTGAAGGATGCTACACTAAGTCAAATTTAAAACATATTTATTGAGCCCCTTGAAAGATACAAAGAGCACAATGGACAAAATGATAAGCAGACCCTTTTAAATACAAGATGGAACTTTGTATCTTGCTTTACAAATAAATTCCTCTTCCTAGCGGTGCCGAAGAAGATGAAATGTTGATGAAGTCAAGGGGAGACGACTTAGTAAGCTCCTTCTGGAAAATAAGGCATGCTTGCCTTATAAGACTGATGAATAGCTCGGAGGACCAGAGCAGAGCAATTTTTATAGTCGCGCTTGCTCAAACGACTGAGAAAGAATTGCACTATTCTTGAAGTGAATGCGCACTATCAGCAAATTATTTTAAGGTCGACTTGCTGCTTCGACCGAGAATAAGAACCTTTAAATGTTGCTTCGACACTGCAACTAAAATTAAGCACTCTGAAATATTCACTTCACAGCAGTACTTACAGTAAATCCTTTTACTTAATAAGTTACGCATTCAAGTCCATACGGTTTGATCAGGGAAGTAAAAAACTTGGCTTCACACATTTGTAATTGAATCACAAATAAATTACTTTGAAGAACGTATTAAATTGCGTCTCTGCAATAACTAGGGCTGGGAAACTTCAAATTCCCAGCTCGACAATAATAACTAGATTCAGAATTCTGAACTGAAAACTAGCCTGGCGAAAGCTTCGAACGAGAGAATAAGAATGAATAGCAAGAATGACAGACGTCACGACATGTGACGTAAAGCAAGAATCCCATTGGCCAAGAAAAACAATAAATAATTAATCTTGGAAATAAATCAATTAAGTTACATTAAAATACTAAAACATAAATAAGAGAATTAATAGCATTACTTTAAAACTGAATTGTACTTTAAAAACACAAAATTATGAATAAAATATACTAAAAAATAATCAGACTGAAACTTTGGGTTGGAGATTATAACATGACTATCCAAAAAATGAAAGATGCGACAGTCAAATGTTATTTCTTATGAAATTGATGGGAGAAAGAACTAACAGATAAGTAAACATATTTAAAATTATATTGAAGACACAACAAGAAAATAAAACAAACGAAGTCACAGGCCTGTTGCCATAGCAACACGGCGAATGACCTCGCGAAACCAGCTGATGCCTCAAATCCGGCCAGACACGAATGCCAGACGGAACAATAATAATTAGACCAAATACAGTAAGAAGAGCTTAATTTTAGAGTTGACAGCCCCTTTAACGTCCCGCAAGTATCCATGGATATCTCTGCCAATTTGAAAATAAAAGTATGTTAAATATAAAGGCACGACAGACGAGATAATGTTCTTATATATGTGAACGCTAGTAGTAGGATACCATTAACGCAATATCTGACAGCGCTGCACAAAACAACTCCTATTGGTTTGTGACTTGCATTATGGGTAAGACACACTCACCGCGGGTACGAATAGATCTTGTAACATGACGAAATTTTCGAGCTGTACATTCGAATAACGATTTGAGTTCCCGGTCAGTTTTTAATAGATCTCGGCTATCGAGTTCTCACTTCTCGCAAGAAGTTCTTGGATGCTGCACAAGTCCGAGAACTTTTTTCTTCGCTTAATTATTCAATTTTTTTTATATTACTCGAGAACAGATTATTCGATTCATTAAAATTATTCGATTCTGCCCATCTCTATTTCAAAAGCTGGAATAATATGATCTGATTTATGAATACCACAAATGAAGTAAACGGAAGTATTATGAACACGTTGCAGTCTATGTTCTAGTATAATTATTTTTAAGTCGTTGGAGAGCGTGAAATATGGAGTATATTTTTTCCAAGTTTCTTTTATATGGATGTTTAAATTTAAGTTATTGTCAAAATTAAATCTAAGGAATATTATATATGAACTATGGAACAATGGTTCTTTTTAGTTTGACTGAAATCAAATTTTCCTCGTTACGACTGACTAATACGTTTGACAGTGATTTTCTTGCACCAATTGTAAGATTATAATGTCTTGCCCACTTAGTTGTCGCTACAAGATAAAAACTAATTTTATTTATAGCAGTGAAAGGATACCATTTTTAACCCTGAAAAGAAAATGCATGTATGAGAAAAGGAATAATCTGCGCTTGCTTTTCTTGAGATAAAAAAAGTGTACAATAAATTTTGGAGTTTCGTGCTAATTGTTTGTTACGTGGACAGTAATAATTAATTCAGAGGCTGTTAGACAAGATTTCATTTCAGGCTAATTAGTAAAGACTACACAAGCAAGGAAAACGACACCCACCACTCACCGTAGTATGTACCCAGCTACTTAATTACAGTTATTTCTGCAACAGGCCACTCAGTGACTGTGTGGTAAATCTCAACTGGGTCAATCCCTTCTAAAGCCCTTGACTGAGGGCTCCATCGATGCCAATTTCAGTCATCGGTTAGAGCAAACTGTTTGCGATTGACCTGGATTGGTCAGAGAGTTATCTGAGCGTTTGAACTTCAATTTAATGAGATTTAATTCGTCCACCTTTCCCAACCATAGGATATACATACATTATGTTTTCTGATGAATGTTGACTGAATAAGTTAGTGAAGGCTAAATAACAATTTAAACATACGGAAGTCAAGCAGACTTTCCGTATGCCGGAAGAAGCGTGCTCTGGTTCGATGCAAAATTTATGGCAAGGAATTCTTATTAGTTTTTATGCTGTATTTGCTAGATATTAATGTGATTATCCAGAAGATGTAATTTCAAATACTTGTAGCAGCAGAGAGGCATTTTGTTGATTCAAAGACCTTCTACAATCCCATAAAAATTGTTACTTCTAATCTAGCAAGCACAAATATAATTATCGTAATGTAATGAAAAAAGTACAGGAATCAAGCTAGAAACAATACACACTCTAAGATTGTGAGGAAAAAACTCATGTTGTTTAAGTTAAAGAATTATTTGGCGATATTGGAGAACAGATTGGCTATGCACTCTGTTGAAAACAGTAATTTGTGTGCAATTTTTTATAGCTTGTATATCCATATACTTGCTGTCCAAACCTATTTGTGTGTGTGCTTATATATACATACAATATAAATTAACATTTAGATACATATACGTACAAATAATGCTATTCTCACGAAAACATATACAGTTTATCAACGGTTGGAATTGAAACATTCCTACAGTACAAACATTTGGACACGTGAAGTCAGAATGAAAAATTCAATGCCATAGCCGGGATTTGAACAAGGATCTTCGGCTCTCCGTGCCGATGCTCTAACCAACTAATGTTGTACCAGCATGTTGCCATGGTAGCTCAGTTGGTTAGAGCATCGGCACGGAGAGCCGAAGATCCTGGTTGAAATCCCGGCTATGGCATTGAATTTTTCATTCTGACTTCACGTGTCCATCTTAGCCTACACACGGCCAGTGTGAAAGAATTATCATTCCAGTACAAACATTTGTTCGTTATAACTCTTCCGGAATTGGAAACCGATTTATAAATTGCTTGCATATATATAATTTCTAAAATAAATCGCGACCTTGAAGTAAGACAGACATTTTTTGTTATTGCAAAATTAACAGTTGTTAATGCTCGTAACAGTTAAGCCTCCAATTAAAAGAAAATGTGCTAAATAATTAGTACCGTCTGCCCTATATAGTCCGGAATATGTTACTAACATTCCAAACCAATGATATTACAATTTTTAGTACGATGTTACTGAACATAGCCTAGAGTAATCTGTTATATCTATGAAACGTAAATGAGTAATATTTTAGTGAGCCTTGGCAGTTTAATACATCATCACAGTTGTGAAGTCCATGACACCTTTAAGGTTTTTCTCGTAATAGACTAAAGATAAAATAATTTAATTCGATCATGTTACACACTTCACTAAAGACCGAAAGAACCATTTTTTTCGAGGAAATTCATGAAAATTATCGCTTTCTATATTACGTTACTTATGAAATTTTATTAGAAAACGCAACGAGCGAATAGACTAGACTAATAATAATAATAATAATAATAATAATAATAGTAAAAATAGTAATAATATTAAAAATAGTAATATTAGTAAAAATAGCAATGATAGTAAAATAGTAATAACAGTAAAATAATAATGACAGTAAACATAGTAATAATAATAAAAATAATAACAAAGTAATTATATTATTAATAAATAAAATAGAATATTCAAATGTAGATTACTTTTTTCTTGAACATGCCTGAATAGACAAATGAAAAGTATTCAGATATTGCACTACATGGGTAGGCTACATAAATTACAACAAATTAAAACTTAAATAACAATTAAAGTGGAACTAAGTCATGCTATATATTACATTGATTATGTTTAATTTGCATTCTCTTTTATGATTTACCTATTTGACCAGGGATATCTAAATTTATTTATTGGGAGGAGCAATTATTTATTTAGTTAACATGTGTGATGCTACAAGGAAAATGTTATACGCTAAATTTGGTAAGATCCTTAAATCTATTTAATCTGGAGGTTATACATTAATTTTTGATCCGTCTATAGTATAACGTCAACCTTGATACTTCAATTATTCCATTTTTAAGATGTATATGTAAGAAAGTTTGTGCAACATCTTTGAACCGTTTATTTAATTTCATAACCACTTCCATATGTGGTGCAGACTGAAGTAGACACTGAAAGAGAATATAGGCCTATGCAATTTAATATGAAATGTGGGTGAATGTTATAGCATAGCCGCTGAGCTATTGTAGATAAGGGTTAACAAAATCAGTTTCTGTGGCAGTATGCAATAACATACTGTATAGTACAGTGTGTCCCACGCAAGAGTTGGCCAATGACGCGGGTTCCTGCGGCGCGGCGGGCACAGCTCCAACTCCCGAGCGATCGGGTGAAATATCTACGCTAATGAAGCCGCGATCGGTGTTGCGATTTAGGCTCTCACATTTACAGTTAAAATTACAATGAAAATAAACACGTACCTCATCACAAGAGATGTTGGAAATGTTCTCCTCTTGCATCCACATAACACTGACACCTTTTTAGGAAATTTTCTTTCACGCGCATAAGTTCAGCTTCCGAGACAGAGTTCATTTCTCTTGTGATAGGCCTTTGTGATATTGTCTTTAAGTTCTTCTAACAGTATATGAATATTATTTATGGAGAAACTTGAAAAATAAAGTGTAGGCTATAGGTCAACTTCCCGTACATTCCAAAGGAAACGGGTGAAATATCTACGCTAATAAAGCCCGCTGATGGTGTAATGGTTCAGGTTCTCACAAAGAAAAACGCATGTGATTTATCTGGCAATACTGATTAAAAAAAGCATTCTGGCACTTTGTTATATCAGTTACCTCATTTTATTTTGATACAATTCGTGGATTTAAAAAAGACGAGTTCTCTCCCAACTAAAGCACCGTGTTTCTATCTCGGAAGCTGAATTTATGCGCGTGAAATAACATTTCTTAAAAAGGTTCCAGTGTTGTGTGGATGCAAGAGGGGGACATTTCCAACATCTCTTATGATGAGGTACGTGGTTATTTTCATTGTAATTCCAACTGTAACTGTGAGAACCTGAATCATAACGCCATTAGCGGCTTTATTAGCGTAGATATTTCACCCGCTCGCTCGGGAGTTAGAGCTGTAGTCGGCGCGACGCAAAAACCCGCATGATTGGCCAACTCTTGCGTGGGACACCCTGTACATACAATTTGAGATTAATGAAATGTGCCTGCAGTTACACAAACATAAGCACAGACAAAAATGGCCACATTAGGATTCTTCGCAACATTAACCTGCTTATTTCTATCGCCTAATACAATTTGATATAACAGAAGATAAAGAAACCAGTTGGTTATCCAGTTTGATGATAATACAGAGTAACTCCGAAATGTCCTAATTTTATGTTGGTTCCAATACCAAAAAAGTAAGGCAATTTTATTCCCAAACTTAAATCTTAAGTATTAAGTTAGTATTAAAAAATCACAACACTTCCACGGGAGCCCTGTCTAGTGAAGAATGTCTAGTGTGTATTCGCTTTCTGTCCAGGTCCACTCCAAACTCTGTCCTTCACATAGTCCCACAAAAAGAAATCCAAGGGGGTTATGTCTGGAGAAGGAAGGACAATTCACAGGTATCTACACCAAAATCCCCGAATTTTGGGGCCGTTTTAATATCAGAAAATGCATTTTTTAGGTCTGACTTGTCCGTTTGGTAAACACAAGTGATTTTTGCACGGACTTACAACAGCGCCAAACGTGCCAAATATTGGTTGTGATAAAATTTTGGCTGCAATTTCAACTCCTGTTGTAGGCCTACCCAATGGAAAAGTCTAATCTGAAAAAATATGCATTTACTATTATTACAAAACCTCACATTTCGGTATGTACTTTCACATTGTCTAACATGTACTTTGATATTCATCAGCGTTTTAGGCATAGTGATGTAAGCATCAGAAGGACGGACTAAAATAAAATATAATGGAAATATAATATATATATAGGCCTATTACTAGTTATTTGTAACTAAATTATGCAATAAAATGTGGACTAAACAATATGAAGATTTACAGTTGTATATCTCACCTACAGTACGGAGCTAACGAGTTGGCAACAGGGCCTGAAGAAAGGAGGTATAATGTTACACTTCTAGCATTGAGACATGCATTCCTGCCGCTCGCTAACTCCCGAGCTTCCCACTGTAGCTAGAATTGATTTATATGGCAATGGAATTTCAGGACACATGCTTTAGGAGCTCTGAGAAATTTATCAACTGATCAATTCTTTTAATTTTGGCAGAATCAATCTGTTGCAAATTTTTCTCAGCTGTAATCAGTCTTCATAAACACAATTTTGGTTTTGGTGTAGAAACATAACTGGATTTAAGTTTTGTGAGGACTATTAATTATGAAAGTACATATTTTAAGAGGATTAAAGGTAGGCTTTTGAAACTGTTGTTTTGATTTACTTTTACAAATGTTTCCATTCAATGGAATTTCACGATTTCTTATTTCATTAGAGTATTTTTGGTCTAACTTATATAAACTTCAATGTTTTCAAGTATGAAAAATTATATGATCAACCATTAATATGTACTGAAGTATGTTTGTATATTGAGACGGTTTTAAGGATTTCAGAGTGAATGCGTGCGTGCTAGTTGCGCGGTTTCGCAGTGCGCATTTCCGAGGTTACTTAATAACGTTTGTTTCCTCATGAGATAACTCGATTCCGACCTTCCGAAGCAGTTGAATCAGTTGAATTAATGTAATGCCACCTAGAAATATTCCGTTGAAGTTAGGTGAGTAAGAACCAGCAATGAACCAGCAATGTAGTTTTATCATTTTAATTCAAGTTAGTTGTTTTTCATTTGTATTCAAGTTTATATGATTTAATATTTGTCTCTTTTAATCTTGTTAATAATAATTACCCGATGCAGTCAGTAAACGTGTAGTTAGGATTGAATCATTTTAGCTTTGGCGTTGGTCGCCGGATAATTTCTAATTAATTCTTATGTTGAAAGAATTATGTGTTACATAGTATAGTTATTTATTTATTTATTTATTTATGGTCATCAATTCCACTCGAACATTCCAGTCATCTAGTATTTAATTTAAATACTGGAGGAATTGGGACAGACCTTATAATATGCCATATTTTTTATTATTATTATCCTAATTTAACTCAGTCTCTTGTATAATGTCCAATTTGTTCATGTTCGTAAATCTGGGTATATACTATAGCGAGCTAATTGTCCCCCGTGATATAGGCCGTAGAGAATATCGGATAATTTGCTGTACGATAGTTCAAGTTCATTGCCACCGCATAAGCTCATAGACCTGGCTAACGCGAAGCAAACATTACGAGCCATACATTATATGAAAATACCAGTGTAAAGAAGTTAACATTATTAAAATTTGTTCTCTGGAAACCGTGCTTTTATATTATGTGTGTGGGTAATCCAACCTTATACTCGTCCACTCATCTAGCCTTAGGCCTACAGGTGATCTGTCGGACATCTGGGGTCTCACAGTACATTGGTCTTTCGGTATATGTAGGCCTACCTGAAACAAAGAAAAACAAGTTGTAATATTCCAGATTAATTACATGTCATGAAATATGGTGTCATTTCGGTTACTAGGCCTATATTCAATATCTATGATTTAAATGTAAATGAAGTAGCTTACAGTATTAGTAATAATAAGTATAAATAATCAAATAGTACATTACAGTGTTGTAAAAACGCTGTACAGTATGCATTCTGTATTAATACATAATATGTATTAAGTACGGTATGTACTAATGCGCCTTCTGATTCCCGAATTGGAGCTTATGATATATGAACAGTCTAATAGAAAGGTGCCTGATTAACGTGAATATTATATTCTAAATACCTTAAATATGTCAGAAATATGTTATCACTATCTCCATTCCTGCAAACCTTTTTTCAAAACCCACAAGATCCTCCCACTACCATGTATCATTATTTTTGAAGCAGCCCTATTTTCCTATTCTCATACACACCTTTTCAAAGTTAATTCTGATTACCACTCTTACAACACGCGACATAAAAACAACATAGCACTGACGAAACACTCTACCCATCTTTTCGAATCTTCTCCATACTACTTATGTCCTAAAGTATTAAATTCAGTCCCTTCTTATGTCACATCACCAAAAACAAAATTTAATTTAAGAAAATGCTCAAATCCATTCTTTTATCAAACTGTTTTATAATATAAGTTATCTTTATTCCTATACCTATACAGTATACCTATGCTCAAATCCATTCTTTTATCAACTGTTTTTATAATATAAGTTACCTTTATTCCGTGTAAGTGTGTATATATTGTATTCTTAAATGTATCATTCAATTTGTATAGGCTATTTCAATTTCCATGTACTGTAAAAATAGAGTTAGAAGTAATATTAAAATGTTTAATATAGTAAAATGTAGCATGTTTAAAATAATGTAATATTCATATTATTGTACATGTATTGAATATTTGTATGTAAATGAAAAATTTGTAAATACCCTAGGTATATATATGTTAAACTTTAAGATGTATAATTTATAAGTATATGTAAACTTATAGGTATAGGATAATGAAAAGTACTGTACTGTGCAGGAAAATAAGCTAACTATCTTTAATATATGTTATGGGAAAGAATTATGTGAAAAATAGAAAAAATAAATTTCAACAGCACACATTTTGGAAAAGAAAGATAATAATTGATCCTGACTTCGTAAATAGTTCATATTTACGCAGGTAAAATGTAACCCTTTCAGAGCCGAATTTGTATGGTTAATTATAAGCTATGATCATGTCAGTGGGCTCTAATTCTGAAATAAATTTTAATCAGTGATAATTGAAATTATGTGCAGACAATAAATTATTTGTTTTAATAGATTTCCGAGTTAAGCTCCAGATCGATTCATTAAGCAGGGTTTACGCAAGAACAAAGATCTAGTTTGTTAGGCATATGTGAAGGAATATGTGGGTAGTGTTGTTTGCCAAAACTACCTGTATTGAAACTTCCAAAGCCTATATGAACACTGTAAAACAATATATTATCATGAGAACTGATTTGCGTTTGATAAATTATTTCTAATATATTACCATAAAATAGGCACTAAATGAAGCATTACTCCGGTACCGGTCAACCGATTTGGTCCTATATCAATAGGCATCTTTCCATGGACGTTATAAATGCGTATACCAAGTTTCGTGAAAATCCGATAAAGCGTATATGATTTATCGTGCGTACAGACACACGGACAGTCAGACAGACGGACCGACATTTTCCCGTCCCCCACACAATCCCAAGTACCATTCTGGCACTTATTAAACGTAATACGTGGATAAAAATCCTCACATTTTACATAAATCATTGTTCTTTTATGCTTATATCTGCTTTAAGAATTGTTCGCAGTGATGCACTTATGCGTCTGTAGCAGTACAAAAGTAAACAAAACGCATTGCAATATCAAAAGTGAAGTTAAAATGAAAGCAGTAACTAATCTGTGGAATTCAATGTTTCTACCGCCCGAAGGATTGACTCGTAAAAACTATTACCCTGGCACTGATATACAACTACTAAAAAGCACCTCACTTTCTCTCCCTACAATATTTTATTCACCCACCCCTTCATCACCTTTCATCGCTCTGTTTTGTTCCTCTCTCCTATCTTCATTCCCAGTCATCCCTCTTTCTGCACTCCCTACTTTGCATTTTCTGAATTCCTGATAACTAGTTATCTCCTAGTTTTCCGTTTCTACAACCTATATTGCAGATTTCCCTCTCATTTTTATCTTTATTCTTATTTTATTTTATTTTCTCATTCATCTCCCCTGTTTTATCTTTTCACTTAGTTCCATTCCCTCCAGTGTTTCATTTCCTACTTCTGTAGCTCTATCAAACCGTCCCTTCCCTATTTTTCTTTCCCCGACTATCCAGATCTAATTTCCCTTTTCCCTTCCACCGTTATCATCTACCGTGTAATTTCTCAATCCATCCTCCATTTATCGTCCTTTCACTGTTATAATTATTGTACCGGGAAAATGTCTTTAATCTCCATTGTTCTTAACATACTGAGAATGAATTTTACCTAGGGCGTATATCTTATCAACTAAGTTACTTCTGAGAAATTAAATTTTGTTATAAATCGGAAAGTAAAATAGTTAGACAGCAGAAATGAACTACATACATTACAGGACGAATGACTGTATGAAAAGTAAATTGGTTTTTCTGAGAGATTCAGGCGTGTTAAACAGCTTGTAACACTAGAACGCCGGGAGGAGTCAATTTAACCTCTCAGTAGAATCTGATCCATATTTTTGGTATTAATAATTAATTCAAAACAATTTCCTCTTGTGACTTTTCATGTGCTCAGTACCTTACAAAGAATTATTATTTTCCTGGCATTTAGTTGTGACCTGTGAAACGCCTGGGGGGATCATTTGGCCCGTTTGTGCAAACTTACAATGTTTAACAGCTACAAATCTCTACATTTACCATGTTTTGTATATATTAAAAGCAATATATCAGATTATTATACCGGACAGGAAATTCATTCTCACAATACTAAGAACAACAAACTTATCAATATTCCATATAATAGATTATCTAAATCACTTAACAGCTATGAGGTATTAGGCCTAAAAATGTACAATAAGCTCCCATAAAAAATAACTCAGCTTCCGGTAAACATATTCAAAAGTACTTGTTACTTGTTAGGAATCCATTTTATGGTATCCAAGAATTTTTTTAATGGGAATTATCTTGTTAATTGTGTGTGTCATGGCATAACGACCTGATATAAAGGGTTGTGTACCACAATTAGTTCTAATTCAATCTTTGTAACCGTAGCCTGTATATGTACACTTGTATTTTAATTCTATTTTTAACCATACTGACTTTGTCTATTGCAATTCATTGCCAAATGACAATAAAATTGTATTATTATTATTATTAGTTTTTCTCCACACTTGATAACATACTAAATGCGTTTAATGTTATGTGAGTGACAATCAAATTTATACCAACAGTTAAAATTACAACAATGATTTATAGCAACAATTCCCTTTCATCACATATTCTATTCCTTGCTCAACTCTAGGAAGTTGTATTGAAAAGGAGGAAAATCTTGTTAGATGAAGAAAGAGTATAACAATTGGTCCCCCTTACATGGAAATGAAATACAGGACTAATGAGTGTTCTTGATAACAACTCGGGCCGTGTAGAGTTATTTTAAGATTTTGAAATAGACAATGTTAGATGTTCAAGAGAGGTTTCATGTGAAGATGAAGTAGCTTCAGATGTGAATACGAAGAAATTCGGAAACAAAGGAAGGAATATTATGATGATTAATTATGGTTATTATTAGCCATACTATTATTTTTTAGGGTTTATTGAAATTTTATTTTATATATTCCAGGCTATACAAGTAGTCATATTTTTCCCGGAGTCCCGAGTTCTTCAGTACCGGTACCTAAATAAATAAATCCAGTAAGAATGGTAAGTTGTATATTATTATTAATATCAGAAACATCATCGTCGTCGTCATCATTATTACATTTATGAATTTATTGAACTTCTCATTTATATTTTTCAGTTCATACAAGTGGTCGTATTCTTCCCGGTGTCCCAAGTAGGCCTACTGTACTTCAAAATCGTTGAATACAAGCAAACCTGAACATACCTGTAAAGGTAAATTTATCATAACTTAGGTAATGCCACAAGTGATTTGGAAATCACCGACAAATTCCCGAGTGACGAAGTAATATGTAATAAATGATTAATAAAATGTATTGAAATTATAGCTACTTATATATCAAGTACGCAAAATAACGCTTTAGCGGACGAATCTAGTAATACTGGATGAGCCCGATAAAGCTTTTGCGTACGTAGTGCATACAATATTTGCAAAAGCTCTCTAAATTATATGAAATGTTATAAAAATACCGTATAATTAAATATAATGAAAGCTAAAGTCGGCCATTTGTTAAGGTCATATTCTGAATCGCAGAACAACAATGGACCGTACAATTCGAAATGCGGTATAGAGCTTTCTTCTATATACGAGTATAAGCGGTTTTGTCCTGACTAACTGAATGATTGACTGACTGACTGACTGACTGATTCACTGACTGACTGATTGACTGACAGAGAATCAACGTAAAGCCTAAACTATAATAGGCAGAGACTTGACATTTTGACAATACCTTCGTTTCATAATGTAAGTACCCACTAAGAAATTATTTTGCAAAATGTTTATTTTTAATGGCAAATTTCAAAATATTTTCTAGAAGAAGAAATACCTTTCATAAGAAACACACGAGCAGTTCGATTGTTGTGGAAAATGTTAGCAAGATAGTATTCAATTGTGAAATTAATTCAAGATGGCCTTGCTCGGTTGCTGATTTGAACAGAAGGGGAATATGAATGCACGCCTAGATGGGAAAACGTTGAATAATTTGGATGAAAGATACTATATGCGGGGGTTTTGAGCTAGTGAACTTGAATCTGAGGTATTTTTTTCCCTGGGTGGCGCACTTTGTTGGTAAAATGCATCTCGAAGCCGGGTTTTTACTTTTTTAATAATCAATCGTTATAATAAAATAGTGTGGTGTATTGTAAATACTCCATTCATAAGAATTAAAAAACATAAAAGAGACATTAAAGTAAATCTCATCAAGTATTATTTGAAAAGTTAACTATTATGTGTTGCTTATGACACGGTGTCATTAATGTCCACTAATACTTCTAACTCACATCAAGAACAGTTTTTTCTATAAACTGACACTTTTCTATTTACTAATAATAAATTACTGTATGTCTAACATGTGTCAATATTAATTAAATAATCTGGGCCCTAAAGGGCTGGACCGATGCAATGGTGGCATGCGTCAAGTCACAGCCTGCAAAGTCTCCGACTTGATTAGTATATGTTAAGTATAATGCTCTAATGGTAAGTGCTTAAAAATAAGTGTCTTTATCACATTCGTAGGAGACGATATAGAAAATTCGATAAATATTGAATGAATAAGATCTGTGGTTGACTAATGTCAGATTCGTTCTTATTTATGTTATTGATCCAAATCAAAAGAAATACATATGAGCTAAATAATCATTATTTTACGATTTTTATATCCAACGGTAATTAAAAAATGGCAACGCCACGCTAGAGTTGGCAAAGTGGTGTCCTGTGAGGATACGTGTGCTATTGACACATCCGCCATATTTAAGGCCGTCATATCGATCTGAATGCGGATATAAGCGTCGGAATTAATTTTCATTTAATACAATGATTTAAATTCCCGCCGAGTTATAAATTAAGCCACGTCACATTTCTAGATATATTGTGCCCATAAATGAATTTCAACCAACTTCTTTTTTATTTTGACAGAATAATGAAGCTCTGATTCATATTGCTCTCTTCTATATAATTCAAAGTATTAAAAAGAAAAATATGAGAACAGCCAAATATGATATAATAACCTGAGTGGAACTAGAACAGACCTGTCCAACTGGAATACATGATTTAAAAAATAATGCCAATGCAAGCGTTGAGTTTTGTTATATAACATAATTATAACAACGACCATCTGTAACAATTTCCAATACTTTACAGCATATACTTTTAATGCAGTACATTAGTCAGAGAATATAATAATAATTATAGCTACCCTGTCCGAGGTTACCAGAAGATGCAGCCTACCAAGATCAGTCAGTTAAAGACAATTTTACGAATACATTATCTAACAGTTTTAAAACAAACAAAAAATTGCAGTTATGTGTAACAATTCAGAAGGCGGAGAAAATCACGTTAATTGAAAATTAGAAAGATAATCAGAAAAAAATAGATTATTGAAATTACATTATTGAGTTCAGATGGTTGTGGACTATCGTTAAAGAATCACGCAGGATTTGTAAATAAATGTCCACTAGAATATCTGTGTGGAACCCAAAGCGCCTGAAGATACCCACTGAAAATTGCGTGGCAGTATCTTGAGCCCCAAAGAGTAAGCAAATGACTTCCCATTGATGTAGGCCTACGTTATATTTTTCGGCAAAATAACAGCAAGGTTTATAGCGTTGTCGCTTTCTCTATTCACCTCTGCAGCTTGCTTATCTCCTTTCTCAAATCTTACTACAGGATCGATTACATATCCTTTGTTATTTGGTCTGTCGATGACTATAATGTCAGCTCTTCTTGTAGACCCAGTGCTCGAGATACAGTGAACCTCTTCAAATACTTCATACCTGTGGGTTTCTCGAAAACAGTTAGCAATTGTGTTTTTAACAATATTGTGGCGATTGATCCTAATAAGCTCCCCTTGACGACAGTAGCCAAGAACATGGGAAAGGGTTTGCAAAGACTGCTATGGACTGTCTGACTTCTGCTCGGGACACTTGAGCAGCCACCAGGTTGGAATTCATTTTAATGGAATGTGTCCACTGTGATGATGAAAGTCCTTTTTTGGTCCAGATCCACGAACTCCATTGTTTACAGTCAGAGAAAATAGAGACACTGTGTCCCTTGTTTGGAAGGTTCTTCCATTTTTTATGCTGTTGTTCTCGCAGTGTTTTCCTTAATATTCTAACATTTGTGGGATTTTCAGTGTCAGGTCCCAGATTTTGCAAGATTTCATTGATTTCATTAGGAAAATTTCTGGCTAATTCAAGATGATCATTATGCATGACTTTTAAGCTGTTACAAATGTTCATGTTTTGCAAATAAGTCTCCCATGAAGCTTTCATCACACCCAATAACTTTCCTTGACGAGTATAACAGTATATCTGGGGTATCCATTGGCAGTCCGATTATTTCTTTGACTGCACTTTTTATATTATAGTTTATATTTCGTCAATATCATTTTAAAAATTCTTCCAATTCCTTAAAGGTGCACGCAGCAACGGATACACTAATGTTGGGCAATATATCTATTGATTCAATATATTTAGTTTCTGCTCTGGTTTTAGAAGAGAAGAATGAACCAACTTATTGATGTTTGTGTTCAGAACAGATATCAGTTTATACTTATCCACTACGATTTCATCGGTGAACGAAACCCCGAAATAACGAGTTTTTTCATCTGGGCCTATAGAAGCAATATTAAGGCCATCATTGGTGCGAATACTTGTATCTTCTAATTTTCCATGATTAATAAAGATTGCCTTGAACTTTTCAGCATTCACCTGAAGGCCAATGCGTGTTAAACACCGATTGCTAAGTTCAATCACGTCTGCAGCAGATTTCTTATTTCGTGAAATCAAAACAATGTCTGCAAAGCCTAGAACAGAAAACCACACTACTGATGCATTTTAACATTGATGAATTTTGAGTTTTAACGAAGCTGTAAAAAGCAATAAATATAGTTAGGAATTTGAAATTTTTGCCATGAATAACTAAAATGTGAGTGGAGCATAGCAAGAGACTAATCAAAGGTTTTCGTGCACAAATATCGCCCACGCTCTATGCATAAAAGTTCGTGAGTGTCGCTTCACTGGTTTAAAAGTAATTATACGTGAGCAAAGCTCCAAACTTGTATATTACCCTACATGCTGGTGGGAGGAATGTCGTAATATATGTTCCAGTAACAGTCATGGTAAAAATGCTATGAGCGTGTAGAGTAGTCTACCGTCATAGTGTTAGAATGACAAACATGCACATTATAGGTTTTGATTATAATTTTATATTGGAAAAAGGATATTTAGTAATAATTTTAAAGCTGGGAAAGCATAAACAAATTTATATATAAAACAACATATTCTATAGGTACGATATAAGATCATTTAGAAACGGCGTATATTATAACTTTCGTTGTAAATGCATGTTTACTTAAACAAAGTATTTTTTTTAATTCATGAATTTTATTAAGTACATTTTTATATTGGGATTCGAATGGTTGTCGTTTCTTCATTATTTGAATCTAGAATAGCGGGATCAAATCCATGCAGCACAGTATTTTTCGGAATGGAAGTAAAGTCAGTGATGTAAAATATATTCACGGCACATTGAATTTCCTAATAAGTTTAAAGGCAAATTCAAACACACTGTGCATCTTCACTTTCTTTTATAAGCGATAGCCCTACACCTCATCACTAAAGGAATTCCAAAATAAAATGACCACTCTGGTTAAATTGCTCTAGAGAGTATTAAATTTTTTTTTTCAATAGGCCCTATTCAAAAATTTTATTTTTCCAGCGAGGGTTAGTAATAAATGTTGCTTTAAACCACCTTATACCCTCAATTTCTATTTTATTATTCTATGTTCCAGAGAAATTGTTGTACTGCCAATATCATCACAAATTCTGTTTATTGAGTGGACTCACCTAATTAAAATAAGATTTACAAAATTTGATATATAAATTACTTTCCCTTATTACATAAAATTCGTATAATACAATAAAATTGCCAATGAGATATCTCAAAATTGTCTAAAAGAGCTTATGTTTAAAATGTAATGTAACTTTTTTAGAAGACATGCAGTGTTACATTTTAAATAGCTTGTACTAATATATGCTATGTGTTATAGTTCTGACCTGCACGAGAGGTTCGTCATGTGATTAAAAAACATATAGTCTAATCGATGGATATACCAATATGCTAAAAAAATATGCTATATGCTATGTGCTCTAAAAAGGCCTAATTGGGTTAACGTCAGCTATAAGACTCAGCTAATACAACTTTGTTATTCTGTGGTCGAGTTGAGAGTTCATGTGTACAGTCGATATATCACAGATTAATATTCAAAACAAAGATCACTCAACAACCGTGGTGGAACGTTCAACTTTCATTACACCGTACTTGCGTTGTTGAGCATATTGAAGAAATTAAGTACCATCCATCATGATAGATATCTCGAAGAAAATTGAAAATGTTGAATGAGAATTAGGTATCGGTAGAGCTCACCATTGTGAATTCAAGAGGCCAAGGAGTCAAGCGGACATTGGGGTTAACCGGCCAACCTGATGTTATCTATCGTTAGCCCATTGTTTAGAGAGTCAACCAATATGAAACTACTTACTATACATGCTCGATTAGAAGGTTCGTATAAGGCAAAACGTAAGATAGTATTCTAACATTTTCATTAAAGAGAAATATTTTATCAGAACGTCATTATTAGGCCTGTACCGCGGAAAGGGCGCACTTATCTTTTAAATTATACAGTGAGTCCCACGCAAGAGTTGGCCAATGACGCGGGTTTCTGCGGCACGGCTGGCACAGCTCCAACTCCCGAGCAATCGGGTGAAATATCAACGCAAATAATGCCGCGGTTGGTGTAATGATTCAGGTTCTCACATTTACAGTTAAAATTACAACGAAAATAACCACGTACCTCATCACAAGAGATGTTAGAAATGTTCTCCTCTTGCATAAGCACAACACTGACACCTTTTTTAGGGAATTTTCTTTCACGCGCGTAAGTTCAGCTTCCGAGAAAGAGTTAATTTCTCTTGTGATATTGTCTTTAAGTTCTTCTTGTGTATGGGAAATTGACCTATACACATTATTTTTCAAGTTTCCCCATAAATAATATTTACATACTGTTAGAAGAACTTGATGACAATATCACATAGGCCTATCCCAAGAGAAAGTAACTCTGTCTCGGAAGCTGAACTTACGCGTGAAAGAAAATTTCCTAAAAAACTGCCAGTATTGTCTGGATTAAAGAGGAACATTTCCATCATCTGTTGTGATGAAGTACGTGGTTATTTTCATTGCAATTTTAACTGTAAATGTGATAACCTGAATCATTACAAGGACCGCGGCATGGTTTGCGTAGATATTTAACCCGATCGCTCGGTAGTTGGAGCTGTGCAAGCCACGACGCAGAAACCCGCGTCATTGGCCAATTCTTGCGTGGGACTCACTGTATAATATGCATTAGATTCTATTTTGTTCCGTAGTGAATGAGTTCAGCTCAAAAGTAATAAAACACAAGAATTAAGCCGGTCACACTAACAACTTAATAAACGAACATTTTAAAACTACGCTTATAGACGCAAAAAGAATAAATTTATAAGCTGTCCCTTTCCAATGGGTGGCGCAGTATTTATGGTGCTTGCTTTCTGTGCCCAAGGTGGCGAGTTCGATCCAGGTCTATGGTATTTATATGTGCATAAATACGATGGGCTCAGATTTACAGGCATTTAAAATAACTTCTGTGGGACAATACTCCGACACAACAGCGACGCTTTCAGGCTACCGTTAAAAAAAAAAGGATACACTGCATTGTATTGACTTGTAACGCTGGCAGCGTGTTTGCCTCGTATCTGATCAGATGAGACCTGAATCATGACCTGCGCGGGACTGCCGCTTCGAAGCCACTCCACAAGGTCATATTGCTACCGCGCATCTTAAAACTAAGATTCTTTTCTCGTCTTTCCAGTTATAACATAACTAGTGCTTATCGAAGTTAAAACACAACAATGCTGGATACTTCGAAGCATGTTTAGTTCGTCTGTTCCCTGCAAGAATAAGAGAAATACTTCGCGAAAATCCAATCAATCATACATTTCGGCAAAAAAAAAAAAAAAAAAAAAAAAAAAAAACACCAGCGCTGGGAAGAAGAAAACCTAATGAGGTGAGTGTAACATCGCCACTGCTATAGATTCCATTCTAGAAGATTAGTGGATACATATTACCAAATCTGTTTCCGAAATAAAGGCTTAACATGAGCATAAGATCCAATTTTATTATAACAAATATCCATGCCCTAAAACGAGAATAAATTACAAATTCGGGAAGGTAGCAGATCTTGCTCCTTAAAAAAAATACTCGACCAACTTCGGAACTGCTACCCAATCACCAATCAGTATGTAACGACCTTCCAGTGACTAATGTTGAATTTTTTGGAAAGGTCAGGCATGCACGGTTCATAAAGAGTGTTCGGAAATTCATATTACAAACTTCTAGGGCTGAGGGGACTTAGTAAACAATATTTCGAATAGGAACCCAAGTCCGGAAACGTACCGGACATCGTCGGTGATGGTCGCTGGACAAAAGGTTAACGGGATACCAGGTGTGATGGAACGAGTGTACCGGAATATGATTCGTCGGTACAATGTGTGCAACGACGTTGATGGTCGTCACATCGAGCCTCTGCTGTAGTGAGCAGTTTCGTATGGGACACATCCAATGCAGAATAAAGGGACAAATTTGTTTTTTTTCACTGTTGACACAAGTGTAATTGTGATCAATTAAAGTTTTTTTTGTTACCAAAAGTTTGACTTTTGTCTGTAATGAGTCAAACGTCACTTACTTCTGTACCATACGTCACACCTCATTTAAAATGGTGCTCTTCTGACGTCATGCACTGCCTCTCCGGTTGCAAAACAACACCGGCAAATCCGACACATTATAATGGCTCTAGCACGGACATGGGTTCCAATTCGAAATATTGTCTACTAAGTCCCCTCTACTGTCCGCCGGCGTGGTCTTGTGGTTAGCGTCGCTGACTACAAATCCGTCGGTCCGGGTTCGATTCCCGGTACCTCCTCGGATTTTTCTGAGGTAGGGAGGTCTGGTAGGGGTGCACTCAGCCTCGTGATTCCAAATTGAGGAGCTACTTGATAGAGAAGTAGCGGCTCCGGTCAAGAAAACCACCAATAACGGCCGTGGGTGTCGGCATGCTGACCACATGCCCCCCAATCCTGCCATCTGCCTACGGGAGATGACGCAGCGGTCGGGTGGTAGGCCAAGTCCCTCCAGGGATGTAGCGCCACGGAGTTTAGTTTAGTTTAAGTCCCCTCTACTAGTCCTAGAAGTTTCCGAAAGCCCGGTATTATGCTTTTCTTTTCATGGTCGACATCTGTAGCCTGTTCTAATAAAGTTTCCTTCCTTATGGCCGGATCAATAATTATAGCAAACTTTCGATGAGGAGTTATTGTTATTATGTCAACTCTTTTCGTTGACTTCTTCAAGAAATTCAGCCAACTTTTACCAAAAGGCATCTGCAATCAGAGTTTGGATAATACGATGTCGTAAATTCCTGAGTAGGCTATTCCATTCTTTGAACAGGATCCCAAGACATGACCTGGGCCCTATTTCATAAAAGTTACAATTTTACAGGTGACAGGTGACATGAAATTGTCTTACAGGTTTACATTTTGACAATTGTGTTTTTCATAAAAGCTGACAACTTTACATAAATGTCATTACAATTTTGTAGATTTGTATGACAATTTTACATATTGTTGTTTCTCAAAACTTTTGAGTTTACAGGTAAAAGTCTGACAAATATGTCAAATCTTAGGATACCTACCATTTATGAAACATTAATTTTTGCTGACATATTTACAAATTTACAAAAAATGTAGAATTGTCATTACAGAAGTGACAGGCAATCTTTCATATGTAGGCCAACAGAGTAGGTTATGTAAATGTGTGGCATAACTTGGCAAACTTTCTTGTGATTTATACTTTGTTAATAAACTTGCTAAATTATCTTGCTAATAATGAACACTAGTAGTAGTGATATTGGTAGTAGTAAAAGTGGTGAAGAAATAGACATGAGTCCACCCAGTGTTTTTAGGCAGTGGATTAACCTAATTTTCAATTTCAGTGACTTTGTATTAAAAGAGAAATATAATTCAATTATTTTCGATAGTAATAATCGATTGCTTAAGTATCATATTCGATGTTGAGACACGTATCTGAGAGCCATCTGCAGTGTACTAAAGTAATCTTTAGGTTTGACATAAAATTGTCGCGTTTATGAAATGGGTTCTTTTAGTCTGACAATTTACATTAATTTGCCTGTAATGTAAGGAAAAGTTGTATTATTTATGAAAAATACAATTGTCATGACATATTGACAAATTTGTCAGACTTGACACAATTGTCGTATTTGTCACACCTGTAGAGTTTTATGAAATAGGGCCCTGAAGTTTCTATCTTGTTACAGACAATGTGGCGCAACTGTAGTCTTTGGATCTTCCAGGTTACAGATCTAACAACTCTATTGCAGTTCATTTTAACAGCTGTTGTTCATTCAGTTGTGCAAATATCCACCATCTTTTCATCCAGCCAGTTAGAAGATGACATCTTTACCTTTATCGGGCTACTCACACCATTCCTTAAAGCTTTCCTTTCTTAGGATAGATCTTAATACTTCTGACCTTTCTACGGATGGAAAGGAATATAGCATCTCACTAGAAAGTAGAAACGTGATACATAACTATACTAAAGACAAACTGATCCCATCACCCACATTCCTCTTTTTACATATTTCTAGAAATATCGCATTAACAGGTAAATGCTAAATAAGTTAATTAAGCGAGTTACTTCTGATAGGACTCAGAGTGCAGTGTACAACTTTTTGCATTTTTTTCATCTGTTTGCTTCAGAGTTAAACACAATCCCTGCTAAACAAAACAGGACATATTCCAATCATATTTATAAGATGATACATCACACAGTTCCAAGATATAATCACAATGTTGTAACAATATGCTTTCGAGAATAACTGTGATTAAAAGAAGCATTATCAAATTCATATGCAGCTTCTTTATATTACCCTTCACGACACCTCCCCTCCCCAATGTCAGCACGTCACTGCCAAATTAACTAACTCTAGACTACATTAAGCTCGGTTGGTAATGCTACTTGTAGCTTCTGCAGGAAGTAAAAAATTAGAATGCCTAACGTAATGTCCTCCACTTTTCTGTATTACACAGAGCAAACCAGTTAATTTTCTTCTTTCCGAGGTTTTGAACAGCATTTAGAGAAAGTCTCGTTGCCTGGTGAGTATATGGCCGCATTTTAGAAAGAAAAATTCAGCTTCACTTATTCGGCTTTTGATTCATCGTCTTCTTCACGAACCCAACTCTGGGATAGAATACATTATGCCTTTGCCTTAAATAGGACCTAAATATATTAATATATTTGCCGGCAACAATGTTCTTTGGGTGATCTTAAAATTACAAGTCCGTACAAGTTACAACCTGAGGAACGCGTTCCTTCTATGGTATTATTCACGAACTAGCTGAGCTGTCGATATATCGCACGAGCTAAAAAAAAACAGAAAAAGTTATGGTGTCAGCTTAGCTATGCTAATTAGGTGTATTTTAAATGCCTTCCATTCAGATACACAACTACCATCACGTCATTATGGGTAGGTAGAAGGTTAAAGGGAAAGCAATATTTAACTTCTTACAAAGTAGGCCATACTATATTTACTTCATACAGATAGAAGTACGATACATTTTAAATTCGCATTTGTTACTGTTATCATTGCCGACCTCAATGAACCACAAACTCTCACTATTATTTTTAGAAACCTTAGGATATGATGTTACCTTATAAATTTCCACTGAGTTGTTAGTTAAGCGGTTTCCATAACGAAAGGTTACGTATTTCAATTGATCAACTTTATGATTTAACTAAGTTTGTTACCTCTTAGGCCTTTAGGCCTACCCTCAATGATAGCGTAAATCCAAGGAGGACACAAGTAGTGGAAGTAGATTATCTTACTAAGATGTGATACAAAAACCCTAGAAAAAGTATAAAAAATCAAGTTTAAGATTGCATTTATATTTTATCTATGTGTGAGCAAATTTATACAGAAATTGTCATATTGTTGAAGTGTCTGATGAGATGCAACCACATGTTATGAACATATTTAATTGCGTTCAATCAACAATATGTCTTTGATTTTATATACCGTATGTATATATAAAAAAACTAACCTGCATAACAAATTTTGTCCCGTAACCGCTTCTTTGTTTACTTATTCTGGTCATATCTTGGCATCCATGCAAATAAATCACACCTTTAGAATACGTCAAAGGGGTGGATCTGCAGTCTTTCTGTCTTCCTTCATATAGTTTTGAGAAACACAGGGTGATTTTGCTCAAGATGTTAATCCTTAATCTCTTCTAAAGTTGAAGACAAGATCTAATCTCATTCGTTAAACATAGGCCATGTTCCCTTCTGTGTGAAAACATACCCATAATAGGCTTCATCTGGAATAATGAAAAATCGTTTGATATATCCCCTTTGTAAAGACCAAATTAGTCTATACTCTATATATTATATATAAGGTTTCTGCTTCACAATCTTAAGAATGCCTAAGCGCTAAGCTCTCTACCGGATAATGACATCCTTACAAATTTGAACCTCAGAAGATGTTCAAGGACTTGTAATAGTTTGATGATGTAGTTTATTACTTGTCGTGTACCTGGGTTTTATGTATAGACACAAGAATAGAACCGGCGCATCAAATACTATTCGGAAATGCTGATGTTGATAAGAATGTAGGTAAGTTGTTATACATGTTGCTTTGTGATGGATATCCTCTCTATAAGTTTGTGTTGCACTTGGACTATGTCAATTAGACTGATTTACAATTTTCTTGTGCGAAGCCTAAGCTACGTTTTGCGTATTTAATGTCCGTAATATTTACTCAAATCGAAAAGAACATAATTTTTTGGCGAGTTTATCTGTTCTTGTGTTACCTAGTGCCTCGACATAACCACGAATCCATGTAAAGAAAGATTCGTGTGTTCATTTGACTTCATAATCTGAAATAAAATAAATAATACGGTACCAGTTGCTCAACTAAGATATTTTTTGTGATTTCTTGCCTAGGCATCTGATATTACGTTTTTATCTTATATTGTTTATGAGCATGTTTACCTGTATAAAATGTATATGTCTTGTTTATAATGTATTCCATTATGTTCAGTCAATGGTGTTCCACAAATGCTATGTATCGTCATTACATATTTTAACAGTTTATACAATTAAAATCAAACATAACTAATAGAACATAATGGAGTTAGTTGAGTGATAAAATGTTGCTGTGTTATATATTTACATGGTATGTGTTGTAGTTTTTTATTTTATTTAAAGCAATGAATTTACTTAAAATATATAGGTGAGTTAAGTTAGTTAATTGTATGTGTTCACGTGCTAGGCTGTGTACTATTTATACTGCTCATAAAAGTTTTGTTAGCTTTTGCTAACTTGAAGTTCCAATGATTCAAATAAAAATAAAATCAGGTAAACTGATATAACAAAGTGCCAGTATATTTTTGTTGAATCAATTATAATTGCAATTGTGATATGCAGAAAATAAGTTTTTGTAATCAGAATAAAATCGACCAGCGTCAGCAGAACTACAGATTTGCGATACCTTGACAATCGCGCACTCACATAAAAGTTAAAAAAAAAAATCCATGTCAAATCGGCCGGCTCCGGGATTTGATCCGGGGACCTTCAGAATACGAGTTCAAGGCGTTACCATTTGGCCAACTCAGTCAGCTTGACGGTGTCGTTTGACAAGCATAAGTGAAGGAATAGTGTTAACTGTCAAATTATACCAGTAGACAAAAATTTAAAAAAAATGTGACATTTAATTAGTCGTTATTCTGGTAGCGGTCAACCGATTAGGTTCAAAATTAATATATTTCTTTCCACGGACGTTATAAATGCGTATACCAAGTTTCATGAAAATCCAATAAAGCATATTGGAGTTATGGGGCCTTTTGTTATATAATACCATAAAAATGCACTAAATTGGGCATTATTCCGGTACGGGTCAACCTATGTCGTCCAATATCAACAGACGTCTTCCCATAGACATTGTAAATGTGTGTACCAAATTTCATGAAAATCCGACAAAGCGTATTTGAGTTATGGCGCTTTTAAATAAAAACACTAAATTGGGTTTGACGCCTGTACCGGTGAACCGATTTGGTTCAATAACAATAGGGTTCTTCCCATGTACATTATAAATGCGTATACCAAGTTTCATGAAAATCCGATAAAGCGTATTTGAGTTATGGCGCGTACAGACACACGGACAGACAGACAGACAGACGGACAAACGGACATACATTTTTCGTCCCCCACACACAATCTCATAATGTTCCATACTGGCACTTAATAAAACCTTCATTTCGTCACATTTATAAAATAAGATAAAATTTATAAAATCTCATAACAGCACTATCACTGAACTATCTTCTATGGCCTCCTCGCCGCGTGTCCGTTGACCATGATTTTGCATATCGTGGTAGCTCACGGTTGGTTCACTAGCATCTTTCATGAATGTTAGTTTCTTCTTGTGGTTTGCGCTGGTATTTTATTTAATTGATCGAGTTTATCTGTGATTTGCTTTTGTTTGTTTACTAACATGTATAGTGGATTGTGGAGATTGTTTATTGTTTCATTTCTTAAGTTTATAGCTCTATATGTCTCCTTACATATTTCAAATTCTTCAGCTGTGTTGATTATTGATTTGTTGTATATTTATTTCGTAGACATGCAGTTTTCCATTTTGTCCATTTCATGTCCATTGTCGATTACGGTCTGGCAAATTTCGATCTATCTCGGTTGTATACGAAATCTGCTTCGTGCTTTTTAAATCCGGTAGTAAAATTTCCTTTAGTTTTCCCTATGTATACCGCTTGACATGTTTTAGGCTACATTTTAATTTGCACATTCCCTTTTTATGTATTTCATGATTGTGTTGATATTTCTGTTATCATTGATTATGTTCTAAATTTTATTATCGGTTTTTATTCCCATTTTTATTTCAGTTTCTTTGAATGCTTTTGCTATTCTTGCCGTTTCAGGTCCTGTATATGTAGTAGATGCATATGTAGTGCTGTTTGTTTCTTTGTTAATTTTGTTGATTTTTACATCAGTTCGGTTATTTATTTTATTTACCTTTATTGGTTCATGTTATGAGTTGTATATCATTTTTTTTCTGCATTCTTTCATTAGTTTGTATGTTAATTCTTTTACTATATCCGTTGTTTTGAGCTGTTGTTTTTATGTGTTCTGGTTTTTCTTTGAAGTTGTTTTCTGGCATTGGGATTTTTATTAACCTGGATATAAGGTTTCTGAAGGTGCTTAATTTTTTAATTTTTGGGTGTAATGATTTATTATGGATGCCAATAACCTTACTTGTTGGTTTGTGGTATATTCCAAACTCCATTTTGTTGTTGAGTCTTGTAATTGTTAAATCTAAATACTGTAGTTGGCTTTGTTGAAATCTTCTTTTTCTACTGTGAATGTTAGGTTTTTGTGTACGTTGTTACACTCTATTTCTATGCTTTCTGATATATCTTTATAAGTTATTATTGTTTTCATAAATTATCAGCTGATCATCTAAGTATCGCGCTATGTATTTTATTTGATTGTTTTCAACAATTTTGTCTATTATTTTATTTTCGATATTTTGTAGGAATATTTCTGCTAGTATTCCTGACAATGGGCTATCCATTGCTATTCCTTCTGCTTGTTTATAATAGTGGTTGTTGTTCAGTTATGTTTGATACTTGAGATTTGATGGAGTTTTTTATTTTTTCTTGGCCTTCTATAATAATCTTTTAATCATTATTCTTGTCTTTTTTCGGCCTTGGTAAGATTTTATTCAATGTAATTTTTCTCACGGCCTTCTAGTAATTATTATTTTTATTGTCAAAATACAATCTTTTGTCTTTTAATTGCCTAATCGTTGTTATCTTCGTCCAATGGGATTGATTCTTTAGTATTGTTACAAGTCATTGTTTTCAATTCAAACTTACTTCTTCATTCTTCTTCCTTCGTCGTCTATTGTGTAATCCTCTGAAAGGATTTTCAATTCTCTCTGGATGCAGCTAGCAGCAGCTAATAATACTTATTCGTCTTGGAATCTGTTTACAACGATTCAAGGAATTATCAACATTAATTTTATCTGCACAGAAGCAGTTCTAATTATTATTCGCCGCAAAATGGTGAATTTCTTCTACGTCGCTGCTAAGCTTATCTACTAGCTTTAATATTACTTGATTGGACTTCAGGATTATTTCCTGTAGTGATATTCGTTACAAGAAGGAGTTATTTCACAAGTGAGTGTTTAAAAGATTTTAACATTCATAAATATTTGAATATTGCTTTGATGCTACACAACGCAAATTAATTTATTGACATTAGTATTGCGTTTGTGACTTGAGATTAAAAGACATTTCAAGATTAACTGTAAATCAATTTTATAGCATACAATTGCTATATGTATATGCTTAATTAATAATTACAAGTTCTCGACGTATCAAGTCGAGTGGTCCTCTGGAATTTTAAATAAATCTGTATTGAAACCAACAAGGTTTTTTATTGGGCGGATTCAATCATCTCAGCTTTAGAAGATCGTCAAGACATCAAACAAGAATTAGTGAGTGATTGTGCTTAAGAAGAATTCAGTGTCGTGTTACATCGCCTATGGTCTTTGTTTCTTGTAAACCTATTATTTTATTTTCTATTCGAATGTATGGCGTGCATTTTGATTTTAATCAGCCCTAATTATCTATGCATACAGTCCGCTGAGATGCACGTTATACATTTTTGGTACCTTTCCGGGCCGGATGGAACCTCTATTGTAACAGACTTATTGTAAACGACACTATTTTTTCATTCCGCCCGGACTTATTCAATATAAGCTCATTCTTTAAAGCTGTTGGTGCTCCAGATATTGCTGTTTGAGCACTATATTTAACTATATTATTGACTATTGAAGCACATTGTTCTTCTCCTGACCATTTAGGTCAGTTTGAGCGTAGTAAATATTACTACATCTTTATCATTCAAGCTAATTTTAGTGCTTCGCCTCCGTGTTTTACACGTGTGAGGCCATTTTCAACAGCTGATTTCAGTGAATGTTTTCAAGGGTATTTGTATTTACACACTTGTACTTACCTTTGTAAAACCAGTTACACTTTTCATGTGTTACACGCTTGTACTTACCTTTGTAAAACCAGTTACACTTATCATGTGTTTTGTCCCGAATGCGGGCAACAATTGACCTTAGACTTAGCTCAGGTTCCCAACTTCAATAAGTGAAGTATTGTGATTTTTTGGACAATTAATTGCGAATATCACATCATGGATAATCCTGAGGCTGTTTTAAAGTCCCTTAAGGCTAAGCGTACTCCCATAAAGGCGAAGATCACGCGTAAGGCTAATGATATCCTTAATTCAGTTATTGATGATGAAGGATCTTACCAAGAACTCTTGACTTTTAAAACTAAATTAGATCAATTTGAAGATGATTATGATAATATCCAGTCTCAAATAGACGAGCTGGATTACTCTGAGCATGAACAAGCTTATAGGTTAGAAGTCGAGGAAGTTATAAAGCGAGCTACTCGCTACTATATTAAACAGATTACTTCTTTCAATAAAGCTATTGCCGACCGCGAAAAAGCCGAGGCTAGAGCTATTGCCGAGCAAGAGAAGGCTATAGCCGAACGCAAGGAAGCCGAGGCTAGGGCTATAGCCGAACGCAAAGAAGCTGAGGCTAAAGCCATTGCCGAGCAAGAGAGGGCTAAAGCCGAGCGCAAGGAGGCCGAAGCCGCAGCTAAGGCTGAGCGCAAAGAGGCCGAAGCCGCAGCTAAGGCTGAGCAAGAAAGAGCTGAGGCTAAAGCTATTGCCGAGCAGGAAAGAGCTAAGGCTGAGCGCAAGGAGGCCGAAGCCGCAGCTAAGGCTGAGCGAGAAAGGGCCGAGGCCAAAGCTAAAGCTCTTGCTAGTTTTGAACGGTTAAGGGTTCAACTCTTCAATACATTTCAGACTATACATGAATTTGAGATTCAAGATAAACTCTCATACCGTAAGGCTTTGTTCCTTCGTTCCGAACTTCAAAGGCTTATGGATAGATATAGGGATGAAAGTCCTCAATTCTTTGATGTTTCGGATCAGGAGGCTGAGCAGCTAGAACAACATATTCAAAGCGAATATGCTGCTGCTTTTTTATTTATTGATTCACTCATTCTCGACAACAAGTTATTGTATGAGTCTGAACAATCTCAATCAATTAGCCAGCGTTCATCGCTCGACTCTCATCTCCCTAATTTGCCCAAACTCCCGGAATTAAAATTACCTCAATTTTCCGGCGATCCTAGGAATTGGATTGAGTTCAGGGATACCTTTACATCCCTCATCATAAATCACAGCCACATTTCAGATATGGATAAATTCCAATATCTAAAATCATGTTTGTCACCTGAAGTGATGACTGTTATACAAAATATTCCCGTTTCATCTGCTACTTTCGAAGTGGCTTGGAAAACCTTAGCAGAAAGGTTTGACAATGATCGTTTGATTGCAAATACGCACTTAGATCATTTATTCTCTGCACCCGCCATAGTAGGGTCTTCCGCAGAGTCGCTTCAACGCTACTTGGACCATTTTGTAAGCACCGTGCATGCTCTGCACGCTTTGAATACTGAGGTTTCCTTGTCTGACCTCATCATTTCACGTATAATTGTGGACAAGCTCCCTTTGAGTCTAATCAAGGATTGGGAGTCCTCAATTAAACTTGGTAGGCTCCCTAAACTCGAAGATTTGTTTAGCTTTTTGGAGTCGAGAGTCAGGGTGTTACAGATGACGGAGGCAGCCCTGCGTAGTCAGTCTGCTAAATCTGCGCCTACTTCTGCTCTCACTACCAAAGCTAAGGTCAAGCATCAGCCCACGAGAAACAATTGTATTTGTTGTCATAACGCGCAACATCCACTCTATCGCTGTGACAAGTTCAAGACAATGAAATTTGTGCATCGTGATCAATTTGTGAAAGATCACAATTGTTGTCGTGTTTGCCTTGGCGCAAACGGCCACGAATCCAATTGTAGTAACTTTCGTTGCAGTATTTGCAACGCAAAACACAGTAATTATTTGCACAATCCTGCTTCTAATAATTCGCAGGCAGAAAATATAGTCAATGTAATGTCCTCTGGAAAATCACAGCAAAAATGTCTGCTTCCCACGGCCACTGTGGTAATTCTCGACAAAAATAGTCGTGCTGTAGAGGCTACAGCGTTTCTAGATAGCGGTTCTGACTGTAACCTAATCAGTAATAGGTTATTCAAACAGTTAGGCTTGTCTCCTTTACCTCATTCCACTACGCTGGCTGGTGTACTGTCCACTAATGTAAGCACACTAAAGCTTGCATCGATATCACTTAGATCTCGTACTACTCCTTGGTACTGTGATACTGAGGCTATTATTGTCCCAGAAATCTCCACATCCAAATTTCCAAAACACTCAATTGACATTCAGGGATGGAATATTCCCCCCAATCTGCAATTAGCTGATTTGCAGTTTAATGAGCCTAAATATGTTGACTTGCTCTTGGGAGTTGAAATCTTTTCTCAAATCATAGCTCCTGGTCAGATATCTGCTCCCAACTATCCCACCATTCAGAATTCCAAGCTAGGCTGGTATTTTTCAGGCAAATTGCCTCCTTCTCCTTCTTCCCAACGTCGTCATAATCATTTGACTCATTGCAAGAAGCAATTCAATCAGAATAAGTCTCCCATATTTAACCCTGCTAATTCTGGGAAAACCTTTGCCAGTTATTCAGCCTTCTTAACTTCTGATGAAGATGTTAGTAATCAACTCACTAAATTTTGGGAGTTAGAGAAAGTTTCTAACTGTGCTCCTTTCCCTGACGAGTCCTTCTGTGAGAAGCATTTCTTAGACACTACTCAGAGAGATTCTGATGGGAGGTATATTGTGAAGCTTCCCTTTCGTATTGACCCAGAGACTTTGGGCACTACTAAAGCCCAAGCTTTAAAAAGGTTTCATTCTTTGGAGAAGCGATTATCTTCTAATCCCTCTCTCCAGTTAGAGTACTGCAAGTTTATGTCTGAATATGAAGAGCTGGGTCATATGGAACCTGCTATTGAGGATTGTGCTGCTAAGTACGAATATGTAATTCCTCATCACCCTGTATTCAAGCCATCTAGCACTACCACTAAGTTGAGGGTAGTGTTCGATGCTTCGGCGAAATCTTCATCTGGCAAGTCACTTAATGACATTCTTGCCGTTGGTTCAGTAGTGCAGCCAGATCTGTTTTCTATATTGCTCCGATTTCGTTTCAAGCCTATCGCTTTCACTTCTGACATTGCCAAAATGTATAGGCAGGTCATGGTTCATAGGAGTCATCAGCAATTTCAACAGATATTCTGGAGAAACTCTCAAGCAGAGCCCATCAAATTGTACAATCTGAAGACTGTTACCTATGGTACAGCTTCAGCTGCATTCTTAGCCACAAGAGCTCTTAAGCAGCTAACTATTGATGAAGGTGAAAGATTTCCATTAGCAGCCAAGCTAATTAATGATTCTGTCTACGTTGATGATATTGTCGCTACTGCTTCTAACATTTCTGAAGCCAAGGAAATGATTTTTCAGATAAGAAGTCTTCTCCCTTTGGGTGGCTTTCAACCGCGCAAATGGAGCTCAAATACGCCGGAATTACTTCAGGAAATTCCTCTGGAAGATCGAGAGACTCTCGATCTTCGCACCTTTGGCGATTCCGATGCCAATTCTTTAAAGGCTTTGGGCTTAATATGGCAACCTTCAGCTGATATCTTAAGAATTGAAACTTCAATTGATTTTTCAAAGCCCTTCTCTCTATGTACTAGACGCAGCTTGCTATCTTGCATAGCGTCAATTTTTGATCCTTTAGGATTGATTTGTCCAGTCGTTTCACACTGTAAGATAATCTTTCAATCTTTATGGAAGGAAACCACGGCTTGGGATGATCCCATTCCTCCTCCAATTGCTAGCAAATGGATCAAGGTTCACAGCCAACTGAATTCCATTTCCAACATAGCTATTCCTCGCTTGGCTTTGGTTCAAGATGCAATTTCTATCCAACTCCATGGTTTTTGCGACGCCAGTGAAGCCGCATATGGAGCTTGCATCTATCTGCGCTCTATTAATCTTGCTGGTGATACTAAATGCTCATTATTATGCGGAAAGTCTGGAGTTGCTCCAACAAAGGCAATCACTATTCCCAGATTGGAGCTTTTGGCAGCTCATCTTTTGTCTGTCCTATTAAGCATGGTTTTGCCCATGCTTCAATTGAATCTAGAATCAATTCATCTCTGGAGCGATTCTAAAGTAGTTTTGAGTTGGCTGACTCATTCACCTATTACACTGAAAACTTTTGTGGCGAATAGAGTTGCAGACATCCAGGAGACTACTTCTATTGACTCTTGGTCGCATGTTATTTCTAAAGACAATCCTGCTGATGTTATTTCGAGAGGATCTACACCCTCAGATCTCCTCAATAACCCATTATGGTGGTCTGGGCCTGCTTGGTTATCTGAGGATATTTCCAAATGGCCAGCTAAATATTCTCCTTCTCATTCTACTCCGCCTCCAGAACTTAAGGTTGTGGCTCTTATTGAGTCTGATGTTTCTGACCTTAGCACTTGGTTAGCTAAGTTCAGTTATTTAAAGACTGTTCGCATTATGGCTTTCATTTTGAGATTTGCCAATAATTGCCGTAAGGCTCAGACTCGATATGAAGGTCCATTGTTACCTATTGAAATTGAGAATTCAATCAACTGCTGTGTTAAAATAATTCAGCGTCAAGTTTATTCCAAGGAGATTCAATCTCTTTCCACTGGTCTTGAAGTATCGATTACTAGCAAGCTACATCAGTTTAGCCCTTTCATGCTTCAAGATGGTATCCTTCGAGTTGGTGGACGCCTCAAAAATTCCAACTTAACGTTTGAACACAAGCATCAGATGCTATTGCCAGCTAAACATGGATTTACTAGGCACCTTATTTATTATACTCATATTAGATTGTTGCATGCTGGACCTCAACTAATCATGTCTCATTTAAGAGAGAAATTTTGGATATTTTCTCTTCGTAAGACTATCCGCAGTGTTTTGAGAACCTGTGTTAAATGCTTACGCTTTAATCCTCAGCCGTTTCAGCAAAAGATGGCTGACTTGCCCTCTGAAAGGGTTAATTATACATCTGCATTCAATGATGTTAGCGTTGATTACGCTGGGCCGTACTCCATCAAATATGGAGGTCCTCGCTCAAAGACTCGTATCAAAGCTTACATAGCTATCTTTGTATGTATGTCTACGAAGGCAGTTCATATTGAGCTGGTTACCGCTCTCACTGCTCGTGCTTTTCTTTCTGCCTTCGCCAGATTTACTTGTCGTCGTGGCACACCTGCTTCCATTACGTCTGATAATGGTAGTAATTTCATTGGTGCTAAGGTTGACTTACAGAATCTTGTCAAGCTACTCCAATCTAATGATTATCAATCTATTATTCAGGATGCCACTTCTCACCTACGTATTAAATGGAATTTCCTACCTCCTCATTCGCCACATATGGGAGGTCTTCATGAAGCTGCTGTTCGTTCGATGAAAATTCATCTTAATAGGATGGCACCTTCTTTTAATTTTGACTATGAAGAGATGTCTACTCTTCTCATTCAGATAGAGTCTCTATTGAATTCACGCCCTCTTACCACCCTGTACGAGGACGTCAATGACTCTACTTTTATTACTCCTGGCCATTTCCTCATTGGAAAGGCTATTATATCTTTGCCTAGTCCAGATCTTTCTGGCGGGTATACTCTCCGTTCCCGTTGGAACAATCTCAATCATTTAGTGACCTGTATTTGGAAGAGATGGTCATTTGATTATCTCCATTCGCTTCAAAGGAAGTCTAAATGGACTAGAACTATGCCTAATGTGTCAATAGGCACTCCAGTCTTAGTAATGGAAGACAACGTTCCTCCTTTGAGATGGATTATGGGTGTCATTGAAAAGGTTCATCCTGGTCCTGATTCCCTTGTCAGGGTGGTTACCGTTCGTACCCCCTCAGGTTTATTTAAGAGGCCAATTGTTAAATTGGCACCTTTACCTATCCATGACTCAGAAGACTAGATAGTTAGTCTTTGTCTTCTAGGCATCTATGTATTCTTAGTTATTGTTATTTTTTCAATATTTGTTTTGTGTTTTTGTCGTTTTTTTGTTTTTCTCAAGGTCAAACATAACTTCGCATTCTAGTTAGATTATTCCACAAGTGGAATAATCGCGGGCAATATGTTCAGTTATGTTTGATACTTGAGATTTGATGGAGTTTTTTATTTTTTCTTGGCCTTCTATAATAATCTTTTAATAATTATTCTTGTCTTTTTTCGGCCTTGGTAAGATTTTATTCAATGTAATTTTTCTCACGGCCTTCTAGTAATTATTATTTTTATTGTCAAAATACAATCTTTTGTCTTTTAATTGCCTAATCGTTGTTATCTTCGTCCAATGGGATTGATTCTTTAGTATTGTTACAAGTCATTGTTTTCAATTCAAACTTACTTCTTCATTCTTCTTCCTTCGTCGTCTATTGTGTAATCCTCTGAAAGGATTTTCAATTCTCTCTGGATGCAGCTAGCAGCAGCTAATAATACTTATTCGTCTTGGAATCTGTTTACAACGATTCAAGGAATTATCAACATTAATTTTATCTGCACAGAAGCAGTTCTAATTATTATTCGCCGCAAAATGGTGAATTTCTTCTACGTCGCTGCTAAGCTTATCTACTAGCTTTAATATTACTTGATTGGACTTCAGGATTATTTCCTGTAGTGATATTCGTTACAAGAAGGAGTTATTTCACAAGTGAGTGTTTAAAAGATTTTAACATTCATAAATATTTGAATATTGCTTTGATGCTACACAACGCAAATTAATTTATTGACATTAGTATTGCGTTTGTGACTTGAGATTAAAAGACATTTCAAGATTAACTGTAAATCAATTTTATAGCATACAATTGCTATATGTATATGCTTAATTAATAATTACAAGTTCTCGACGTATCAAGTCGAGTGGTCCTCTGGAATTTTAAATAAATCTGTATTGAAACCAACAAGGTTTTTTATTGGGCGGATTCAATCATCTCAGCTTTAGAAGATCGTCAAGACATCAAACAAGAATTAGTGAGTGATTGTGCTTAAGAAGAATTCAGTGTCGTGTTACATCGCCTATGGTCTTTGTTTCTTGTAAACCTATTATTTTATTTTCTATTCGAATGTATGGCGTGCATTTTGATTTTAATCAGCCCTAATTATCTATGCATACAGTCCGCTGAGATGCACGTTGTACAGTTGTTAAATTGGAAGTAGTTTTGTTTTGTTATTAATCTTAGTATTCTGATCATTTGGTTGATATGTTCTAAAGGGTATCCTTTATTATTCAATTCTTCTTCAGTTATTGTAATGGTTTCTGTCACTGGTACATTTGTGTATAGACTTAAAATGTCCATTGTCATGATCTTAGTTTTGTTTTTGATGGTATTTTCTGTATTTTGTCTATTAGATTGTACGTGTTCTTAATGGCATATTTGTTGTTCAGTTACATTTGTGATTTTAAGATATTCGCGATGTATTTTGAAAGTAGGTAATTTGTGCATTTATATTATTCACCACTGGTCTCATAGGTACCTTTGCTTTGTGTATTTTTGGAAGTGCTTTCATGTTTGGAACTTTCGTATTGTTGTTTAACAGTTACTGTATTTTTTTATGTGGTATTATCAGTGGGGCATTTTTCATAGTTTCTTTAACTACCTCTTGGTATTTGTTGGTTGGGACTTCTTTCAATTTCCCAAACTTATTTTTTTATAAATAATTATGTTTTATTGATGTATTCTTCTTTACTTATGAGTACTATTGCATTACTTTTATCTGCTTTAGTGTGAATTATATTGTTTTCTGCCAGTTTGCAATTTAAGTCTTTAATGCATTTGAGTTCGTTATCCAAAATCATGGTCAAGGGACACGCGGCGAGGAGGCCACAGATGATAGTTCAGTGATAGTGCTGTTATGAGATTTTATAAATTGTATCCTATTTTATAAATGGGACAAAATGGAGTTTTTATTTTAATACTTTTATTTTAATTATTGGAACTCCAAGCCAGCAAAAGCTAACAAAACTTTTATGAACAGTATAAATAGTACGCAGCCTAGCACGTGAACACATACAACTCGCCTATATATTTTATTTAAGTAAATTCATTGTTTTAAATTAAATAAAAAACGACTATACACACCATGTAAATATACAACACACAGCAAAATTTTATCACTCAATTAACTCCATTATTTTCTATTAGTTATTGGGTGAGTCGGTAGCGCGCCTGCCTTCCACTCCGGCGGCCCGGGTTCGATTCCCGGCCGGGTCGGGGATTTTTCAGTAGTGAAAAAGCCCTTTCCCGGGTTCAGGACTGGGTGTTTGTCAGTAGGTTAAGATAATGCACATTGTGCGCGATTCCTTCATTATTTTCTATTAGTTATGTTTGATTTTAATTGTATAAACTGTTATAATATTTGTGACGATACATTGCATTTCTAGAAAACCACAGACTGAACATAATGGAATACATTATAAACAAGACATATACACGTTATACAGGTAAACCTGCTCATAAATAATATAAGATCAAAACATTGTAATTTCAGATGCCCTGGAGATTGTGTAGAGGCACCGAAAGGCCTAGGCAAGAAATCACAAAATATATCTTAGTTGAGCAACTGGTACCATATTTATTTTATTTCACTGATCGAGCTCAACGGTGTTAAACATGTTTTTTAATAAATTCATAATGTGATGTAAGATGAAGATTTCAAGCAGGTTATTTTTATACAAACAGAAAGAATAGCCATGAAGATCCTTGCTTTGCCATTAAAATTACATGTGAAACTAAAGGCAAGCACAAATTTCATCTTCTTCTTAAATGGTACTATAGCTCAATAATGACCTTCGCCTCCTTGATAAGCCTCATCCAGACATCCCACTCCTTCGATAGCTGTTCCCAGTTGTTAATCTTGCATCTTCTTAGGTCTTGGGGCACACAGTCCTACCATTTGTTCCTAGGCCTACCTGGTAATCTGGTACCTTTAGGTTGCCAGCTGAAGACCTGTTTCACATTTCTATCGTTTGGCATTCTCTTAATATGGCCGATTCATCTCAAACGGCCAAGCCGAATATTTGAGACTCAGGATCTCCCAGTAGTAATTTTCCATATCTTTAGTATCAGTCTGTGAATAACTTCTTTCAACTACCCTATCCTCCAGTCTTGATTAATTTTGTCTGTAGGCCTATTTGGTCATAACCTGATGCTTTAAAATTTTTCAATTTAGAGATGGCCATTTCTATATCCAATGACATAGCGTGGCTCAATATAAGGCTCTACATTTATATTAGGTCGTAGGGATTCTTCTACTATGTCAATATCTTCATTCCTATGACACTCTAAGTGTTTCTTGTAATTGCCTATTCAGACAGTAATCTAGAACTTCATTTTTATTAGTAATAATGTGCCTAGTATTATTGACTTTTATCATATACATGTGTGATTTAAATCCTTTCTTTGAAGTATTAACTTCGGAATAAAAGTGTTTAGTTTGTGTGTTTCTCCACAAATGTTGTGGAACAAAAACGGCTAAAGAAAGTTAGTCTTATGATTGAAGAAAATGATACCTTCCTAGGATTTCAGTTAATACTTTCGGAATCAGAGTACCGCAATTAATTGTATTTCAATCAGTCTGGGAGGCTCCTGAAGCATAGAGAACGGTTAAGCTTGTACAAACGTGCCTTGGTCTGGCTGATTCTAAAGAACGAATCTCGGTCAATTTAGTTGATGGCAGTTACAATGAGAAAAGGAACCCTCCCGATCGATTCTTGTTTCACGGTAAGACGATTGATTTTCTATGGCAGAGCATAATATATACAGAGAAAAGACTTATTAAGTGCCAGTATGGTACTTTATGAGATTGTGTGGGGGACGAAAAAATGTCTGTCCGTCTGTCTGTCTGTCCGTCCGTCTGTCCGTGCGTCTGTACGCACCATAACTCAAGTACGCTTTTTAGGATTTTCATGAAACTTGGTATAAACATTCATAATGTCGATGGGAAGAACCCTATTGATATTGAATCAAATCGGTTCACCGGTACCGGAGTAATGTCCAATTTAGTGCCTATTTTAATAGATTATGGCGCCTTTCTCATAGAAAGGCGCCATCACTCAAATACGCTGTAACGGATTTCCATGAAACTTGGTATACCCATTTATGACGTCCATGAGAAGTGCCCTATTGAATTTGAACCTAATCTGTTGACCGGTACCGGAGTAAAACCCAATTTAGTGTATATTTTAAAGACGCGGTAACTCAAATACGCTTTACCGGATTTTTATGAAACTTGGTATACACATTTACAATGTCCGTGGGAAGACGTCTATTCATAATGGATAAAATCGGTTGATCTGTTTCGGAGTAATGCTCAATTTAGTGTCTATTTTATGGCAATATACGTATTCGAAAGAATTTATTAAAAAAATGAAAATCAGTTATCTTGACAACATAGCCTATTGTTTTACTGTGATCTTATAAGGCCTTGGAAATTAAAATACAGGTAGCTATGACAAAAAACATATTGATTTACATGCGCTTATCCAACTAGACCGTTAAAATGACCCAGGTGGCCGAGATGGTAGACCTTGCTTCTTCCGTAAGCCCTGCTTAATGAATAAATCTGGAGTTTAACTTGGAAATCAATTTAAAAAAAAAACATATTCTGCATATCATAATTGCAGTCATAACTGATTAAACAAAAACATACTGGCACTTTTTTACATCAGTTTACCTGAATTTATTTAATATTCTGACTTATCTCATAACATTTTAACTATCGCATTAACAAAAAATAATAAATTTTAATATGTAAAATGCAATACTGCACTATAACAGTTGCATTCTTTTTCCCGCTTCTTAATGCCTCCAACTTTAATCTAACAGGTCAATGTCGGCGGAGTAGTGAAACCCATGGATCACGTACATTTTGATATGACATGGAGAGATTCCGTGGTATGGTTCACGGTGGATTGCAAGTAAATTGCAGTCAAGCATTCACACCAGACCCGTGACCTCCCGTTTTTAAATCCTAGACATTCCTAGACATTCCTTATGGCATCTCATTCGGTATAAAACAGATCCAGTAAGTTATAAGAGGTCTGCATTGGTTTTTGCTAATGAAGTAACGAAACAGTAGACACAGCCATCCAACTAGCTCACATGTTCCGGGTACAGGTAGCTAATTATATTTGCAATGGCACACCTTTTGTGATCAGAGTTGTATTGTCGTTGAAACAACCGCACATTGTAAATCTGCAATGAATGAAAACTAAATAGGTATTTTATAATAGGCCTACTTTTTCCTTCATGGCTTAATTTAGTGCGGACGTAATAAAGACTTGATTTTTATAAATAAGTGCTATATTCCCTTTGGCTGCACTTGTAACGACGCGACATAATAGGTAATCCAATAGAATTATATAAAACCAAGGTACTTTCCCTCAGTGTCATTTAAAAATTACTTTGGTACAAGGAAAGCACAACAGGGAATCAATTAAAATATGCTTATTATATCAACAACACTACTACAATAATAATAAAAAATAGAGTTAACATTGCTAAACGATATATTAGATCAGATGACCAGATATATATTAGATCAGATATTGGGTATGGAATTTCGTTATAATAATGAGGTGAATGTTCATATGGTTATAAAGATTTATTGAAAGAATTAACCTAAATGTTGGGGAAAATATTGTTGTTTTATATGAAAATAGAATTATTAGTGAGGGGACATTGTTTTTGTAAGATGCTCCGGTAAAACAAAATTTGACTACTTAAGTGGAGGCTAGGGATATTTAAATAAAAAAGTGTAAGAAATCATTTTGGAAAAAATATATTTTCAGTAATGAAGACGTAATTGTGAAATGACCAGAAACGCAATCGTTTAGGTTATATGCAAATACTGTATTTAAATATAACATTTACACAAATAGCTGTAGAAATGTCTCACAAAAATTCCAAATACAGTTAAAAGATACTATTTTGTTAAGTTTTTATTTCATGTATGATGGAGTGTTTGTGTTTATTGCATTCCAGTTTTTCAAGGGTGTTTAGTTTACGGATTTTTTGTTCGCATATCTCTAGTGTATTTCCCGTAGGATGCAGTTATTTCTAATACAATTGAAGTCAGCTAAATGGTCTTGAATTCTCTGTTTGTATATTCTACCCGTTTTTCCTATAGCCTATAACACATTATTGCAACCGTGGTTTTTAACTAAACGTAACATAATTTAATAAATCAATATTTTCGTAACGGAATCTGAAACAAATTAAGCTGCAGCCAAACTGAAGTGGGAGAGTTGGATGCATTGGCAACTATTATAGATCAACAAGGTATAAAAATATACTGTTATTTAGGGATCTGAATTATTGTTTTCGTGAGCTGCTGATGGACAAATCGTTGCAGTATAAAACATAACTATCTGCGACTCCGGCTCCTCTATCTATATTTACATGGCATAACGTAAAGGCCAACATACAAGGTTTGAAGGGACTCGAATTTTGGAGGTTCTGGGTTCAAAGCCGGTGCCGGCCAATTTGGCTGAGTTTTGCATGTTTTTACCAGTAACAAAGATAGACCTATATGCCGGATTGGGTACTTACTTGCTATGACTAAAATCCGCTATTTCACCTAATGTAATAATTTAAATTCAATATCAGACAATGAATAATAGCCAAGACGAAGAACAACAGAAACAGATGCACATCAAAAGATTCACGGCCTACTGGTGAACTCCAAGATTTTAAAACACGCGGTATGACCTCGTACTTCAAATGTAACTTATACAATATTTAAGAAATCGGATCAAGCCTGGCAGCAGAGACTAGCTTAGATGCTGCGAGACGTATTGCCCAGCAATCTAGCGAGACACCGAAAGAGCGTAAAGGGGCTGTCACACTGGATCGATCGAGGGACAGCGTCCGACTGACTGGTATAATGAACCTATAGACAGCAGTGGTACCAGTCACATAGCATCGATCGCCAGCGATCAACAACGAGGGTGAGAGATCATCTGGTCTGTGAAATCAAACCTGTCCGTTTTTCAATCGCCAGTCGATGGCAAACTTCGTACCCACCTGAATTTCAGAATTGATGCTGGAAGATTTAACTTACACAATAATGTCGTTTTAAACTTATATTTGAATGAAATATAATTGCACGAATCATTTAAGGCATTTAAAACGATATCTTCTTATGTAATTTAATTTTAAAAACACAAAAATAGATCGAGTTGTAAGCACCTAGCGGTGGGCGATCGAACTACAACAAACCTCTTCGCTCGGCCGACTGATGGAAGCTTGAAGTAAACATATGTAGCCTGATATAGTAGGCATAATATTAAACCTTACATCCCAACACATGTAGTATGATAATGTGCAGGAAATAGGCATTCGTATCCTAAAAAGGCAATATACTTTACCCCTAATATACAGTGATGAGTAGACCTAGTAAAATCATATAGGTACATAACCTATAATATTTTCGTTGATCGATGACGCTCGATGCAATGTGACAAGGAACAGAAATTTAGTCGAGAGCGCAAGACGGCAGTCGGCTGGTCTTGATCGATCGAAGCTCAGTGTGACAGGTCGCTTAGGCACGCATGGAGTTATACGCAGATAGGGATACGTACCTCAGCGAAATTATCAAGCTCAAAAGAACGTCAGGCGCACTCAGAAACGGAGTACGGCACTTCCTCTTGCGGTTTCAATGCTAACGGTAAAAGCAGTGTAAAATACTTTTTTACTCTCACAAATGAACGATAACCAGCGAGCGTGTAATCAAAACTTCTAGGTGCCTTTTCTAATTTGTAGACTCACAACAATCGTAATTCCTTCGCAAGCAGTCTTCTGGGCCAAGTTACTGAACCGAAGTAATTTACTCATTCCAAATCAGAAGCAGTATCGTGAAAGAGCTGAGTCAGCTCTTTTCCTTATTACCCATATAAAAATTCCGATAGGTACGTTTTATTTTAATTTAAAATTACCCTTCTCTTTAGAATAATTCTCGACGCAATAGACAACTTGAAGAGCATTTCTTTCCAATTGCCGACGAGAAACTTCTTGCTTTGAATGAGCTATCGATGTACTAAATAAACATAAAGAGTTTCGAGAAAAGAAGAGTAAGATAATAAAAAGAGTTTTCCTTGAGACGTCTTGAAAAATATAACAACAATCACGTTATGCAATTATGTACCATGTAAATTACCTGTTGAGAGACGTTCCTGTTCCCAGCAGCACTATAAAGGTTAAAAACTTCATAGTATTTTTATTACTCAGAATCCTGATTTCATCAAATATAGTGCCAACCAATTTACGATTACAATTTAACACTATTTCATATTAATAACAAAATATTATGCCTTTTTTTTGCCTTTCGTTTGCCTCCTTTTAATTCCTTCCAACTTCTTCTATTTCTAAATATAAACGTATCTATGAAATACATTTCTGCTTTCGTAATTTTTAATTTCCTACTTTATCTTTTCGAAAAATGGTTTAACTAATTTTAGTTATAGACTATAATTTGAATGTATATTTTTAAATTTCTCTGTTGTCTCTTATAATATAATATATTGTAATATAATGTATAATATTATAATATAATATATAATTTATAATATAATATAATGTATAATATTATAACATAATGTATTATAATATAATACACTGATAATTGCTCTGGGGGCTCTCAAAGTAGGAACAAACGTTAATTTTTGTAAAATCCATGAAATGCTCATCGCAGCTATTAGGCCTGAATTTAGGAATAATAAATTGCTGCTTCCGAGACAGAGTTAATTTCTCTTGTGATATTGTCTTTAAGTTCTTCTAATGTATGGGAAATTGACCTAAACACTTTTTTTTCAAGTTTCTCCATAAATAATATTCCTATACTGTTATAAGAACTTAAAGATAATATAACATAGGCCTATCACGAGAGAAATCAACTGTCTCGGAAGCTGAACTTATGCGCGTAAAAGAAAATTTCCTTAAAAAGTGCCAGTATTGTGTGGATGCAAGAGGAGAACATTTCCAACATCTCCTGTGATGAGGTACGTGGTTATTTTCATTGTAATTTTAACTGTAAAAGTGAGAACCTGAATCATTACATCGAATGCGGGTTTCTTTGCGTAGATATTTCACCCGATCGCTCGGGAGTTGGAGCTGTGTCTGCCGCGACGCAGAACCCCGCGTCATTGGCCAACTCTTGCGTGGGTCTCACTGTAGTTACTAGATTCTACAACTAGATTGAACTGCCGGGCCTAAGTGCGCTCTAGCTTGTCATGGCACACTTGTACCTGATAATATCCTGCATTTGAGAATAATAGGCCTATGCTAAGTAGGGGGAGCTTAGGAGGGTGATCACGTGTGGAGAAACACATTTTAGAGTCTTTTATGTGTTTCTTTGCAGCATATTCATTATTTACATTCGTTCCGAATGGAGAAAACCAAAAGGTGAGGGAGCTGAAATTTTACTTTCCTTCATTCAATTTCCTTCGTCTTGGTGCATGAATGAAACAGTTAGGTACACAGTGGAGTTTTGTAAGAGCGACTTACGACTCTGTGGGAAGCCGATCCCCCAGGCGTTTTAAATACTTGCGGTTCTATCAAACACTTCCAAGTCTTCCGTTTGTTCTCTGTGCTCAAGTCTGTAGGTACTAGTTTAAGACGAGAAGGATAATTAATAAGAGAATTCACTTACATGGAGGAGTACGAAAACAACTCCGATAATGAAGCTAAATTACCACTAATGTAAGAAATTAATTAATAGGTTATGAAATTTGGCTAATGAAACGAACTTCATATAACACATAAAACCTAGATCATTCGGCCTATAACTTCTTAGACAGCATGAGGGCATTTGTTTTAATATAGACATGTATCTACTCATCAACAAGGTGTAAAAAATATTACGCGCGAAAAATGCTGTTTGGAGCGAGGCGCAAATTAGTAGGGATGGACTTCATAAAAATGTCTTTGTTTGACCATACTATAGCATGCTTTTAAGTACAGAATTTCATTATAACACTGTTATCAAACTATTTATTAATATCGTACATGGCACAAACTTCAAACTTTGAAAGCAGCAATTCAAACTGCCCAATAAGCAAACTGTATTTAAAATAAAGTCAGTTCTTTTCTTGTTAAATTAATATTATACTAAATTAAGTTCATTTTGTTTGTTTTAATGTGGGTTGCTTTGAGGTTTAAAACGCCGATATAAGGCCTGCACCCTGCAAGCCGTCTCCAGCCAGCTATCGCAAAAAGACGAGAACTTATAAGTGTTGATCGCTGAAATAGAGAGAGGTATTCTAAAAACCAAAAACTTATACATTTAATGAGAATATTATAGTGAGAAACATTTCTCTGACACTGGGATTTGAACCCAGGACCTTTTCCTATCCGTGCCACTGTTCTACCAACTGAGCTAAGCCAGAGTTCACTTCATAGCGCCAGATGGAACCTCTCTCCTATGACTAATTGTCCTTAATGGTCTACCTCACTGACAGACAAGTTATGTCATATGTACTGTGAGGCACAGTAATTAGTGATTTTTTTGTGTACTATTATAAATTGTACAGTTAACATTCAAGATAGATATATATGCATTCAGTAACCACAGATTATTGTCTCTGTTGGACATTACATGAGAATATTATAGGAGAGAAATTCCTCTGACACTGAGATTTGAACGCATGAATGCATATATATCTATCTTATACATTTAATTATGATCGAACAAAAACAGGCATATGCATCTTGCCAATAATGGTAACTAAGACACTCATATGAAAAATCATGAAACTGGCTGTGTTAGTTTCATAAACAACATACATAAACAAAATTGAGTACATTTCCTGCATAAATATAATGAAACTATGATCAAATAAATCATATCCATATTATATCCTACACATAAATAATGTTCGTTTACCGCTGTGGCGCAGGGGATGCTTTCGCTCTTCTCACGCAGCGGGCTCGGGTTCGACTCCTGGTAAGGATAAGTTACCTAGGTGGGGATTTCTCCGGGGGTTTCCTACATTTGTGAGACGAATTTCGGGTAATTTTAGGCCCTTGTGGTCCCCGGATATCACCTGGCCGTCATTAACATATTCATCCCATCCGCGCGTTGTTCAGCTTGATTGTGAGCGCATATCGTGTTGTCTCGGAGGTGACCCGGCATTGGCTGGTTACACATCCGAGTAAGCCTTCCATGTCCTTGTCTGCTGAAAAAAGTATGTGATCCAAAGGTAATTCTTCTCCCAACAGGTCGCGGTCCTGAAAGATTCGGACGGCGTGAACCGCATGAAAAGCTCCACAAAGGGATAGGTTAAACTAGAAAAAACGAAAGAACGACAGAGAGAGAAATGATGATCAATGACGTTTATCAACCTCAATAAATTGTATCTTTAACGTCTTCGTGTAGACTGCAACTCTGTTCATGCTGTGAAGAGATTGTTCGCAAACAGTGACGTCATGGTAAGGACATGTCACGCTTTACTTCAGTCTTCGTTCGTGTTGCAAGCCTGATTATAAACAACATAGCAAACATCCCTTTAGAATAATCTCCGACAACAAATTATATAGTATACAGTATGCTGTGAAATTACATAGTATTTTAAGGAAATGTTTTCGCCTTGAATGAATTGCCGAGATTTTAAATGAACGAAAAATGGGGAAATATAAATATAACTCGCACCTTCGGATGATTGTATCCCGCCCAAACCCTCACCGGTGCAGAATCTTTTATACCACGATCTAGCGAATTCTTCTGTCCTCGTATTATGAAGAAACTCGTGATTGGACGTTGGAGGTGTGACAGGCTGACAGGCTGAAAAATCTCGCGGGAGATATAATATGCCACATTTTCGAAACCTACAAACGTTCGAAAATGCAAGGGCGCTTCGCTATGGCTGCCGCCTCCGCTTCGCGCACTTAACTGTGCTAGTGTTATGCATTATTTAGCTATATGTAGAGGTGGATACAAGGTACTTGCGACAATATACAAGGACAGTGGGTAGAAGGCACTTGCGACAATATACAAGAACAGTTGGTCTCTACTTCGCTCAGAAACAAAATACATCACACAGTCCGTGCAAATGTGAATATCGAACGGGCGGAGCTTAAGGGGCGACTTATATTTGAATTTTGCCGAAAAATGTTTCGGAGCTGGAAGTGCAATGAAAGTTAAAGAATCCTCCCCAAGACTTTACCATGAAAAATCGCACGTTTTAAACATGTAACAGGTAACATGTAACATTATACTTCTCGACAGATCATCTGTCCTTCAGCAGTGCTCGACAAGTACCCACCACATATTCTTCATTCTACTCGTAGCTTGCTGCAGATAGCAGTTAAACATTGAATAGGCCAATTTGAATCAGCTTTCTCTTTCTATTTAGAAAACAAATTAGCTTCTCTAAAACAATTGAAAATAAACTGACGTCTCTCTCGTCGTCTGGTGCAGAAAACCGAGAACTGTCTGGTCATTTCCTGTATACGGAATTTCAAAGAAGTGAGTCAGGTGTGCTGTAACTGGCTTTCACGTACCAACATTTAACGAACGCTGTGCCTGAAAATGTAATCACTTTCATGTTAATTCCGTAATGAAATTGAAACTGCTGCAAGCCCTGCTTCGCTCTCCCTCTCCGCTCCCTCTTGCAAGGCTTCCTTTGCCAGAGAAGGAAGGTCACTGTGTGAAAGCAGTGGCGATAAATCTTGACTCTGCGGGAAGGTGTTGTGGAGCAAAATAAAAATTCCTCTTACAATGCTCGCTTTAATGAAAGAACTAATTACAAAGATCTGACTGGGCGAAGGCTATGCAAATAAGAACAAATCTGTTTCACTGATGCAACCGAAATGGTACAAACACAAAGAGGCTGTTAGTAAAATTACGATGAACACCAAATTGAACTGGTAATGTGTTGCACAGTTCCAGATCTTGGGAAAGCCAACTGAATTGAGGTAATCCCGTAGAAATTGCTGGGTCAGTGAGATGATCTGAACCCAAAAAAGAAGCTTAGTTACTTGCACAAAAATAGACAAATGCAAAATATACGGAAATATTGTGCATAATAACTTCAGAACAGATAATTAACACATTTTACAAGAAAAACGTTTATTTTCACCTCTTATCTTTAACAATCTGTAAGATCTGTAAAAAACTTAAATAGTTTCAAAAAAAAGTTGAAGATTTTTCTATTAAATGATTAAGTGAACAATATTTCTATTATACTTACTGTGTATACTTATTTGTGTAAATTATTGTAACAATTTTATTATAATAACTTTGAATTTTGTCATCCTTGTAATACTGTCCCTTAATGTGAGCAATTGGCTCGTTGGGACCTTTTGTTAAATAAATAAATAAAATAAAAAATAAAACAATGGTTATACAGCTATGCCTACTAATTTTCAACAATTTCTATTGGCACGATTTATCAAGGAGAAACTGAATCGGTCACGACGTCTGATATAAACACATTGTTGCAGGAAAGGGACACAAAAATTCAATGCAGTATTTTCAAACAATAAATCAACTCAACTAGACGGCATTAATTCAAGTAAGATAAAATTATTCCTTGTCTGGAATAAACTATAATTTACTCAAAATAAAGATCCACAGAAAATGAAATTATTATTATTATTATTATTATTATTATTATTATTATTATTATTATTATTATTATTATTATTATTATTATTAGGGTAAGTTTTCCCAAATCGCACACCACGCCTAAATAGCACCATTTTATGTAGAAAGTTTCCTTCCGCATGCACCTGCCATCCGGCGGCACATGACGAAACTACCAGCTTCGGATGTCAATTTATTGTGGGGGTCTGGACTTTTGCGTCCCAAAACCACTAAACTAGGACGTTTGCGTCCATAGATCCTCAGATCCAATGACCCGTTTGCGTCCCGGGTCTCTCTAGAGCAATGACCAAAATGCGTCCCATGAAATACAAGTGAAATTAATAATTGGTACCATGCAGACCCAGAGTGCACCGCGAGGAGGCGAACTGCTACACAGCCCAAAAATTTTAATCCTTGTATTACTGTCAATATTAATAAAAATTGAAGCGGGGAATGAAGTTACTCTTTGTCTTTTGGCTACCAGTTTACTTTTTTGTGGTTGGTAGGAACTTAAATGATACTGTTCGCACATATTCCAGTCTGCTGAGTGCTTCAGTTCTATATTCAACCATTTTTTCTACCAAGAAGGCCGCAATAGTAATATTTCCCACAATCGTCAGATAGATGTATCGATCTTGTTCAAGTCGGGATGCACGAGGGTTGTTTACGTCAAATTGCACCGGACCCATGAGGGTTGTTTTGATGAAGCGACCACTCGCTTTGGGACGCAAAAGGGTACGACCCTTATTGTTCAATGGTTTAGTTTGTTGCGTGTTGTTCATTTCGTATGTATGTTTATTTTTTAATTATTCTGAGCTATTCAGTAATTTTTACAAGTTTCTCCTAAGCATTCTGTGCATTCGTAGGTTGTTTATTCTTTACTTCCTATACTTTAACATAAAAAGCCGTCTATTGGCTAAAGTTTTACGATGTAATGTTCTCAAAATTTACACGAGGTTGACAATGGGAGAAAGATAATACTGAAATGGCTCAGTTTCCGAAATCGCACTAATGGCATGTTTCTCAAGTTGCACAGCATGATTAACATAATATTTATCAATAGTTTTTAGTATTCAGTTGCTTACAGTTTGAAATGCCGGGGAAAAGAGAGTATGGGAAATGGACTATAGAAAATATAGACGCGGCCATAAAAGAATTTAATGAGGGGAAGATAATATTAAATCAGATAGGAACGAAATATGAGATTCCAAAGAAAACCCTTCTTAGGCACTATCGTGGCGAAGTTGGAGGTTACCGATAACATCCTTAGTTATCTTTCAACGGGAAGAAACTCCATTGCAATGTTAAATTACTGGGATATGAGGTTTGGTGCGATTTGAGCAACGTCAAGTGCGATTTAAGTGACAGTTTCCTAAATGGGACCAATGGCAGATCAATACAACTTTTTAAAAAATATTTCTGAATTACAATTGTTTAAATTAGTAGCCTACGTGATGTTATGAGGGTGTATTGGTTGAGTTAAAATATTATATATTTATGACGTTATCACACCGTGTCTGTAAGTTGGTGCAATATAGGCAGCCTTATATCCGTTCCAAGTAAGACACGTGTTTCTATAAAATTTATAGATACAGTATACTATTTATAACGTATGCCGAAATACTGAAAGGAAAGAATGTAGTCTATTGGTATGCAAAAATAAACAAAATACTGTTTTTGATTGGTCTTATGGTTAGTAAACAACGAAGGTAGGCCTACACTGCTACTTAAGCCTGTGACCAACGCCGATGTGCCGAAGATTTGTCCTGCAGGACTTCTGTTACATGCCTGTATATCTAGATATGTCCAACGCCGTGGGTTAATCGGTAGCACGCCTCATTCCGGCGGTCTGGGTTCGGTTCCCGGCCGGGTTGGGGATTGTTCAGGAGCAAAAAATTTCTTTTCCTGGTTCAGGACTGGGTTTGTGTGTTTTTCGACCTTAGGTTTAAGTGTTAGGTAGGGGACTGGCGCACCCCGGAAACAAATCCGTTCAGAATGTCCCCTTCTTATGGCATCACCAGGAGTCATTCGCGACCAGAAGGAAACTTCCATTCCAAATCTACATAAAATGGGCCTGTCATTTTTATGTACAAATGAATGTCATCGACGTAGCCTGAGTTCGGACCTTCGACTGAATTGTTGCTTGAATTCAGAATCACTCCTGTCTTTCGACGGAAAACGACGGTGTATTTGCCATTAAAATAACGTTATATTGTTGTAATTTCTTCTTAAAATTATTCCATCATTTGTTTAATTTATGTATCTCCGACCTTGTTTTCTTGTAATCCACAGAAGAGAAGAGTAACAGCGATTTCTTCAAGGCATATTGTACTAAAGTAAGGCTCGTAATTAGAATTTTTCTATGAATATAAGATGATAAGCGGTTTTGTCGTGTAATGTTTTTCTAAGTCACATTTTGCTAGAAGGATGCGTCCGGTCAGTTTTGTTATTTTACGTCTACAGTTTCTCCACGTCCAATTATCGTACCTCTCATCCAATTCCAAGCTTAATTCCAGTAAAAAGGCCATAATGTACGTGCTGATTGCATGTAACGTATGCATATTTATAATATTACTAAGCAAAATCCTGAAAGAATCCTGTTGATAATAGGGTGGGTTCCGTTGTGTTCGAAAGCTGCTTCAAAAAAAAAATCGTATTTCAACTAGTGAATGAAATGAATGAAAATGAATGGGTCGGGCCCTTTCGGCCCCGTGCACGCAGGCCATATAATTGGGCCCATTGTACCCCTATTACTGGAGAATTCATTCAAGTCCCTTTGCCTTCAAGAAGGACAGGATAGATCTCGGATTCGTTCTCCTTATGTCATCTGGTCTCAGTTTGTCCGAGCCCAAGAGAAAATGTCTGAGTGCTTCACACTCGCACAAAATGTGTTGAGAAGACTCATCTTCTCTAGCACACTTCCTACATATGGGATCCGCACTAAACTTTATCACATGTAGGTGTTTCTTTAGGGTGTTGTGTCCTCTCGACAGGCTGACTATACATCTTAAGTTCTACCCGATTAAGGGTTAGCAGAATCCTGCTGTTCCTATTCCTAAGTCCCTCGATCATGGACCGAGCCTGCCTAGCAGTAGCAAGATTGCTCCAAAAGGTGCCATGCTGAAGTGACACCCAGTCTAGGACTTCGCATCTGGCCCTTCTTGGAGTGATACCAAGGACTGGTTCCGGTCCAATAAAGACATTGGCAGAGCCCTCCCGTGTTAGTTTATCAGCTAGTTCATTACCTCTGATTCCCGCATGCCCAAAAACTTTCGGCGGGAACAAAGAATATCCAAGGTTCTTTGGCACTACAGTACCAACTAGTAGTCCGTCTTTAGAGTATTCAAACATGAAAACATTTTAATTTTCTTCGTTCAGATGCTTCAGCGTAAGTTTAAAACTTCTGAGGTTTTGACAAGTGTCTTAAATCGATGACGAAAAATACCGGTACCTTTAAAACAATAATAAGTTACTTTAAAATAGTAAGTTTTTCTTTCCAGTTTCAACAACAAAATGGACGACTTTAACCCAATTTATATGTAACTTTTATGTCTGTTCTACTGTGCAAAGCCCTTCAACTTTGACATTAAGTTATATTAGGCCTATCCGGTTGTAGGTCTAGTAACATTTACATGTCCTAACTTTATTAAACAAACCAAGAATTAAGTTACATAATTACTCTGTAATAAAGCAAAATGGAAATGTAGTTATATAAGGTGAATTTTCATATAATTATAAGCTTAATAGAAGATTAATTAAACGAAGTGTTTTAAAAATGGAGAAGGATAATAACATTTTTTTAAAACTCAGTAGCTAGTACATTCTCTATATAATTCTAAAGACCTAAACAACTTAATAATAACCAGTTACCCTTAATAGGGTAAAATGACGTAGCCTATTACAGTAATCTTACTCAAAATCATCGGGGAGTGCAATAATTTAATTATTAATTACTACATAATGTTTATTATTTTATCATTGAAATGCTCGGCCCGGGTCAGTCAGGAGCTGGCTTTCTGTGTCCAATGCTTGCGTGACAGGCACATTTCTGTATAATATACACAACATTGAAAAAATCGAGTATGTGTATTTTTTGTCTCATTTTAAGTAGATCTGTATTTAAATAATAAAATTCGCGTGTTAGTGAAAGACATACAACTTAATCCGGTTCCTGCAAACCTGTTTTAAGAAATCATTAAGCTGAGTAATGTTATAGTCCCTTTATTTTCCTCGAAGGCTGTAATGATGAGGCATTTGACCAATGACTATGGAAGAAACAGAGGAAGAGTAATACATAAAAACAAGTTAAAGGCTTAAGTTTGGTTTATATGGTTGTGGTATTGCCAAAGAAAAGTTCCAATTTTTTTGAGGAATGTACAAGTCAATAAGCTGACGACTGTAGGCAATAGCATTTCATGAAATTATGTTGTTTCTATAATAACAACAATAAAAACAATATTAATAATAACAATACAATATTTGAAGTTTTACCACTGATCACGTTAAATTTAATAAATCTTTACCTTACAAAAAAGAATAATTATTAATTACATCTTAAGGATTATTGAAAAATGGGAAACGGCATTGGTTTGAGCTCAAACTGAGTTTCTTAAAAAATGAAGTCTTTCATTTTTGTGTACTATTTCCAAGACGCCTTTAAGAAAACGAAAGCGCGGTTACAAACAACCATCCACGTCGCGCACAGGAAGCACAGATACAGCACGAAACTGGAGACATAGTATGATAAACGCCTAGGGATGAAATAATTCTCCATCATGTGCGTCGAACTGAAAGTGCGATCATCCGTCACCAGGAGCTGAGAAAACATACAACAACCGACACTGAGAACAATACTGTGATTTCTACTATAAAGACTTCTCTCTTATTTCTTCTTCTTGTCTAAATTATACCTTTTGTAATGATTAAATACCTTTTTCCATTAAATCATCCCTAAGCAAATAGAGTAGGCGATATAGTCGCAAAAATTAGTACATTAAAGCGCACCTAATCATTCATGCATAAAATAAAGTCCTATGTTCGGTGCCCCGAAGAATTTTTGATTGGCTCTCGAAGACAGTCAATCAGTGGCCGAGCTTCCACCTGTAAGTTAAATGAATTACACTTTTGAAAGCGAATACTGGATCATTACGTACATGTGAGGTATCAATCGAAAGATTTTTTTCGTTCCGGTATCATTAATATGCATACCGTTGATTATAATAAATGTTTTGGCTGAATTATTAGAATGAAACTGCTATATTTTAAAGTCGAACTGAATGTTTTGTTTCGTTATCTCGATGCAAAGCCTCATAAGCGATCCATTCAATGAACAGTAAACAATGAAACAAAAGATAAATAATACTAGCGATTACGGTCAACTTTGAAGCTAAAATTATTGATAAATCTACACAAAACTTTAATGTGAGTAACCTACATTTCATTTTATACAGTCCAGCATTAATATTTCGCTGACGGATTGTTTATACAGTGAATCCCACGCAAGAGTTGGCCAATGACGCGGGTTTCTGCGTTGCGGCGGGCACAGCTCCAACACCCGAGCGATCGGGAGAAATATCTTCAGGTTCAGGTTCTCGCAGTTACAGTTGGAATTACAATGAAAATAACCATTTACCTCTTCACAAGAGATTTTGGAAATGTCCTCTTCTTGCATCCACACAATACTGGCAGCTTTTTAGAAAACTTTCTTTCACGCGCATAAGTTCAGCTTCCGAGACAGAGTGAATTTCTCTTGTGATGTTATTTTAAGTTCTTCTAATGTATGGGAAATTGACCTATACATTTTATTTTTTCAAGTTTCCCCATAAATAATAGTCACATAGGTCTACTGTTAGAAGAACTTAAAGACAATATCAAAAAAGAAATTAACTCTGTCTCGGAAGCTGAACTTACGAGCGTGAAAGAAAATTTCCTAAAAAGTGCCAGTATTGTGTGGATGCAAGAGGAGGACATTTCCAACATCTCTTGTGATGAGGTACATTGTCATTTTCATTGTAATTCCAACTGTAACTGTAAGAACCTGAATCTTTACACCGATTGCGGCTTTATTTGCGTAGATATTTCACCCGATCCGTCGGTAGTTGGAGCTGCGACGCGACGACGCAGAAAATCGCGTCATTGGCCAAACTCTTGCGTGGGACTCACTGTAGCTTGAAGGTGATAGGAAGGTAGGTGTTCCATATAAGGCCACCTTAAGCTTTGATGATTTTTTAAAAAATATGTTGGGTGATGACAGGATTTTGTTTCTTTTACAAATTATATTTTGTACACTTGTTTTTGCATTAATTTTATCAGAATCTAAATTTTATGCGTTCATATAAGATAAAATTCATTAAATCAAATCAACTCACATGTGGCCTTATTAGGAGCTAGTGTTCCAAATAAGGCCATCTCATTTTTGTTGTTGGACAGAACAGGAAAAATAAATGTAGAAATATTATTTCATATTACTACTGCACTAAATACAAAATACTTCATTTAGACATTACAGAACATCAAAATAAAAAGAATTTCAAGTACTTTGGACTGAAATAAAAAAATAACTCTGTGAAATGTTCGCAATGAAAATTAAATGAACCTGTATCCATAAAATTCATTTTCAAATTGGGAAGAACGCGTGATCACAGGAAGTTCAGAGTTGCACCAGGTAACGCTGTTGTGTCGACAGTTACGGAAGTGTTGCTACCTGACCGCTTCTCGTAGTTCTTTAAAATACTGATGGGTGGCCTTATTAAGAGCATGGCCTTTTTGAGACACCTTTGTTGTTGAACACAAGAGGGAAAATAAATCTACAAATATTATTTCACATTGCTATCTACATTAAATAGAAAATGCTTCATCTTTCATTATAGAACATCAAAGAAAAAAATTGCAAGTACTTTGGGCTATGTTCAGTGAAAAAAATTACAAGTACTTTGGGCTATGTTCAGTGAATCAAATCAGAAACATCATAAACTGCCAGCGCATTCTGGGAAATCGGAATATATTTGTAATCATTTGTTACGGGACTATAAAGAGCTGTATAATGGTAAGCCAAATTGCTTAGTTAAATTCCGATTTTTCTGGCTCTATGCACTGCTAAATTTTAGCTACCACGAATTGATAGTCTATACTACGAGGGGTATTCCGAAAGTAAATTTCGTCAGTTTGTCACACGGAAACTTTATTGACCCAAAAGCAATACAGCATGGCAGCATGACCTATACACCGTGCACTATTTTTCGACATAGTCGCCAGCGACATTGAGACATTTGTCGTAGCGTGCGATCAGTTTGAAGAACCCACTGTGGTAAAACTCGGTGCCCTGCGATGCAAGGAATTGGCGCACAGCCTGCTCCACCTCAGCTTCCTGACATTACTAAAGGTTCCATACAGACCATTTTGAGTGACAAATTGATGTTCCATAAGGTTTGTGCGAGATGGGTTCGTTGAGGCCGCACTTTGCGGGGACGGAAATCGGGAGATCAATTTCAAACAGCTCTATCTCGGACAATAAAAGGTTCAGCGGCTGCAGCAATGGCTCGTTTGAAAGAGGGGAGATAGCGGTACATGGCAGTGGCGCCAAATCTCTCGTGCCATCGTGAGCGGTACACTAATACCCGCGGGCACGCCAGTCTGCTGCGACTCGCTCTTCTACGGCGCAGTGCGCCTGCGTCATGCCTCCTCCGCTGACGCCACTTCCGTCGTGGAACCAGCCACGGGTGGGGATTCGTCTGGCGTTTGTTTGGTTCCCCTGGTGAACACGCCGCTCCTGCCATACATTGACGAAACTTACTTTCGGAATACCCCTCGTAGTGTCTCCCAACCTTTTTCAGCTGGCGACCCACCTTTCCTTATCGGAATACCTCTACGGTTCATCGGTCCATGGTGGAGTAAAAAACCTTATTTGTATCGCATCCCTTCCTTATGTATATATAATTTGCCATCAAATATTGAAAATATACATATAAGCTTATGTATGCTTTTTTGAAGATACAGATTGATTATTGATAAGTAATTTTTGTTCTGATTTTAAAATGGTTGACAAAATATAAGCACTTTGTACCAAACAGTTATTTATTTAACAATAGATATATGTTTGCAATATAAGCAGCAAGTGGTTTCATTCTCACTAACAAGTTTTCCTATGTGAAGATAAAAACTACAATTATAAAAGTACACAAAGTACCAAGAGAACAATCAAAACACAGTTTAATTTGTTTCGATTTTTCTGATCTTTTCTGATGGTTTCTGATAGTTTTAGGATCGAGTCGCGACCTACCTGTAACCCTTCCGCGACCCACCGGTTGGGAACCGCTGGTCTGTACTATATTTTGCGATGTTCAAAGCCCCCAAGCATTTTGATTGGCTCTCAAGGACAACCAATTAGCGGCCGAGCTGCCACAAACCTAATAAATTGTTTAAAAAATCTATACTATCAACTGCATACTTAAGTCATGCTCTTTATTGAAGTCTGATTCAAGAAGTAGGTTATTAAGATTTATTGAATGTATACAAGTTTGTCGTAATGTAAATAGTCAAGTGGGTTTTATATAGTACAACATAGCACCGATTTACGTTTTCTTATAGCGGTACAGGCCAAATACCGAAATAATACCGGTATTTTATATCTTTTCTTTTTGTAGAGATAGTATGCATTTTTGTCCCTGCGTGTAACATTTTCCAATATTATTACCAACGTCAGAGATGGAAAAGTTAAAAATGGCAAACTTCGTCTTGTAGAAAACAATGGGATACGTTGGAATTTGTAAGAAATACTTTCTGAAAGTAAAAATTACAAGAATATATTATGGTATCGGGATTTAGTTCAGCTTCAGTTTTGCCTGATGTTTTTTCGTGTCTTGGTTAGTCTTTCAATTGCTGTGTGTTTGCCGTTTCATGCACTATGAGCTTCTGTTTAACATTTTAATAATTTACAGTTCGTTACGTTGTCTGTGGAAGGACAAATTGAAGTGTATGTTAAAATATGACAGTAAAATGTTTTCTTGATTTGTACACAACTATTCTCACATCCAATTTTCAATTTGGCATAACCTAAGCATTTTGGCAATATTCAAATTCGGACTCAAATATGTTGGCATTATTCAAATTCGGACTAAAATATTTTGGAAATATTCAAATTCGGACTCAAATATTTTGGTAATATTCAAATTCGGACTTAAACATTTCCATATAAAATCCTTCCTACAATAGAGGGATGCAACTGTTAGGGAATCAGTTGAAGTGATATTCTACAAAAGACAGTCTTCTGTGATATTTTGGAGCATCCATATCTACCCCTTCTGTCATTTACGCTGTCCCACTTATGCCTCGCTTCTGAGTAGCAAAGTTTAACACCCCTCCTTGACAGCCAGAGTACTAAGAACCATCCTTCTGCAGAGTAGGTCTAGTTTTTCTAGTGAATTATCGACATTAAAAGAGTTTTTCAGTGTTTTAGAACAATCTGAACTTTGGCAATAGTAATCCATAAGTTTTACTTGTGTCTATGTATTTTTGTCTGTTATTTTCTATCAAGAAAAACTGTCTTTTTAGCCATATTAAATTAAATAGATAAAATACATGTACATAATTATATTATGAATAAATTTGGCCTAATTGTAAAAAATAATCTTCTTTAAATACATTTGTTTACACTCTGGAATTATAGTTAGACCCATGTTGAGTTTTTTTTTCAGTTTTAAAAGTCTGAAGTTTAAGAAGGAATATTATACTCTGTTTAAAGAAATGGATGTAGACAGACAGAAAGGAAATGAAATATCTTTGTTCAAATGCAACCAATCTGCCGTGAAACCCACAAACTTTTTATGCGACTGTGAAGAGATAACTTTGCGTTCGTATAGGTTTCTCACCTAACTAGAAAACTTTCTTTTTATCTCATAAAACTCAATTATTTTCCTTATTTACTTTATTGCATTATCTTCTACATCTAAAGAAATGTTGAAGAATAAAAGCGGTGTAAACCGAACTGGTTGACTGATTCGAAAGAAAAGTCACTTTCTTCCTCCACAACTTTCATCATCTTAGTTAAATGATGAAAAATGAAGTAAATTTCGATCTTAGTTTTATGAGAGAAAAACACATTAAATATAAATAATCTAAAATTCTTATGTAATGTCCAACAGAGACAATAATCTGTGGTTCATGAATGCATATATATCCATAAAGAATAAAGTTCATATAGCAGTAGCATTTTAAGTTAACATTTTTACTATTGAAGCATGAAGGCAAACATATTTATGTTCTATTGGTGCAGGGTTGCCAGATCAGAAACGTAGAAAAGTCGTATCATTACCCGAAAATAGTCGTATACTAGTTAAAACTGTCGTATGCTTTGTGATTTTTCAGTATAATGAACGTAATAATAATAATAATAATAATAATAATAATAATAATAATAATAATAATAATAATAATAATAAATTATTATTTTCATTATAATAAATTATTACCATTAAAAATCGGTATTATGTACCTTATATAGGCTATGTCATGTAATTGTTAATAAATCATCTTATTTGTAAATGATTAGGCGTGTTTCATTATGTGCTAAATTTGATTAAATACAATGAAATTAAGTTAACAGTAGTTGCTACAGTGTTGTAATTATTGCAAAAGGCACAGGACTGCTTTCCAATCATATTGATATTAGCAACATGCTTACAACAAAAACCACGAGAAAACAAAAATCTGGATACATATCAAAATTTAAAATTTGTCAGTAGATTGATTTAAAAAACATATAAAACGCTATGTTAAAAATAGTCGTATAAATAGGCGTACGACCCATGATTGCCTCGTATGTCGTACAAATCTATGAAATAGTCGTATGTGTACGTACGTATGGCAACCCTGTATTGGTGTGACTTTGAGAAAACTAGATTCGAAAGCAGGAGACTTAACAATTTGTCACATGACATACCTAATAAAAATAAAAAAAACTCCGTGGCGCTAACATCCCTGAAAGGACAAGGCCTACAACCCGGCCGCTGCGTCATCTACCATGGGGGGCATGAGGTCAGCATGCCGACACCCACGGCCGTTAATGGTGGTTTCCATGACCGGAGCCGCTACTTCTCTATCAAGTAGCTCCTCAATTTGAATCATGAGGCTGAGTGCACCCCTACCAGATCTCCCTACCTCAGAAAACTCCGAGGAGGTACCGGGGATCGAACCCGGGCCGACGGATCTGTAGTCAGCGACGCTAACTACAAGACCACGCCGGCGGACGACATATCTAACAGTAAGTAAAAACTTTTATTATAGGGAAACAATGAGTTATACTCAACTTTCAGCCTCTTAAAATGTTAGAATTAAATTAATTTCCATTCCAAACGGCTTTCTTGATTATGTTTTAAATTAATTCTTGCCTAGTTAAATAACAATGTGAACAGAGATAATTTTGGCACTAGAATAAAGTAATGAAATAGTGTACTTTTCTTGGGTTGCTAGCCAGGTGAGTATTCATTTTACCTGAAGATGGAGGAAACATGTCTCTCTGAAACGTAGGAGCTTTCCCAATCACTCACCTGGCCAGCACCCGAGAGTAGTATAGTCAGACCATTCTCCAGGAAATCCTGAAGTCATTCAAGTAATTTAATACTTACAGCACTAAGTTGCGGTCTCGAAACTCTAATCTATACACTCGTACCAAACATACTGTGATTATCTAAAATATTGTTAAGCTCCAGCACAATAATTGTGCTGAATATTTTCGATTATTTTAGATTATTGTTATTGTTATTTAAGAATTATTCTTAAATAACACTAACGTAATTATCATAGTATATTTGATGTTACGGTTATTTAACGACGGTTGTATACTGTCACCTGAGTGCCGGATTACTTTTGCATGTCTGTAAATTGTACAGAGATGGAACGGTCGCATCTACGCGCACATAGGATAAATGCCAACAACCTGGTCCGGGTTCGAACTAGCGAACTTGGGGGGGGGGGAGGGAGAATACAGTGCTTTACAACTGCTCATCCAGACCAATATAATCGATTTAGTATGGAATTTAAATCACCTGTATGATAATCCGAGATTGTCATTCATAGAGGGTATCAAATATAAATGAGTCAACTTCAATTAATGTCTATGGATATACGGTATAACTAAAATAAACTAGTGCGAAGTTTTTAGTAGGGCCTACTTCGTGTCGTTTAACGAATGTATTTCGCGCTACTCCTGATGCGTAGTCACTCCCCAATAAAAAATGAAGATTCCATTAATTTTGCGCACTTCTGCAAAGTTTTTAGTACTTCTTGTCGTTTAACGTATGTACAGGTATTTCGCGCTACTCCTAATGCGTAGTCCCTCCCCAATAACAAGTGAAGATTCCATTAATTTTGCGCACTTCTTTATGTGGCAGACTAATAATAAAATATTATTTAAGAATTATATATATAATACCGGTAGCTATTACAATAATATTTTTTCTCTATTATACTTGTTTTTCAGACTAAAATTCGTTTATATCAGCGCAGTGCATGGAACAGCAAACTCAACATTTTTCCAAAGGGTGCATGCCATTTGCGCAAAACTGCCCGTGGGATACTGTTACATTACCGCAAAAATTCAGGTTACAGTACCGCAAAAATTCAGGTTACAGTACCGCAAATGAATGTGACAAATTAATCACACAGCGACTACATAAATTTAGGCAATCTACTTTGCCGCAATATTTTTTTAAATACATGGCTCTAAGCTCTAACTTTTAATTTCTGAATTTAAGAACACACCCATGTGGTAGGCCTACTGGCGTGGCAGCACTGATGAAAAGTATTACGAACACGGCCTATATGGCGCTAGTGTGGTAGTAGGCCTACTGCTGAACAGTAAATAAATTTCCACCGGTGTTACGGGCTAGTTGTTCATCAAGCGATCCCCGAACGACAAATGGGGCTGAGTCTTTCCATAGACATTTTAAAAACAATTTAATGAATAACATCAATCTGTCCATGTGCTGACTGCAATGCTTACGGAATTCCAGAGCGAAATATACATCTCTATCACTTCCTTGCAGATGATAAATGTTAGGAAACATATCATACAGAAACACGCATACAGCATGGATCTCTGGAAAAGTTATTCAGCTGGTACAATATCGTTACTACGGTACACCAAAACTTTGGGACATCGTTACCAGCCACAACAGATCTGAAGAAAATGAGTGCTATAGGCCTAACGAATCCTTTGGAGCAGGGGAAGACAGAAGGTTGCTCTGTGACGTCACTGCTATCTGCTCTCACTGCTCGCGTTATATATCTGCGAGGAGTATGTGAAATGGTGGCATCAGTGAACAGGGGGGAAGAGAGGGGCATTCGTATTGCGGGCAGCGGGAATTTAGGGGGTTAGAACTTACGTAATACGTGTTTCCGAATTAATGAAACATCAATCGATTTTCTTGATAGTTTATCGGTTAATTACAGCACAGTAGTTTAACATATTATAAATAATTCTATTTTACTATTCTGTGAGAACAATTACCTTCCCACAAAATCTATGTTCTTTGACAAAAATAAACAATACTATCATTTGAATTAACATAATTCACTACAATAAAAAAATAAAAAATGAACTTCATTAATTACCATACAAGCTCGTCTGCACCTTAGATGATACAAGATTACAGTAACAATTGTCTGACTTTCCTGTATCTTTTTTCTTTAACAAGTATATCAATGTTGGAACGTAATGTTTGAGCAATATTTAATCGAAGACTACATTTAGGTTGTGATTTGACAATGTACTTCTTGATTTGAGCTTTGCACATTTCATTAGTGAAAAAAATTGTTCTGCCACATATGTCGATCCAAAATTACATAATATTCGTGCGGCAAGTGCATAAGTCTCGGGAATCTGGTTTCAGAGAAATTTCTGTAAAAGTTACCCAAGACCACTTTACGTTCGTATTTGTCCTTTAACAGATCGTCGGATTGTAAGTTTAGCAGTTCCAACTGATACCGGCAAGGAACGTCTTTGACATTAACTGAATATGGGGTAGCAAAAAGTTTAAACATTGGAGAAAGGTTTTCCACATCCTGAAACCTCGATTCGAACTGAAGAAGAATTTTTGCAGAACTAACACATGTTCTGCAGAGAGAACACTATCAGGATCGCGTACTTGCATTAACTTTGAAAAATGCTCCGTATTTCCAACCAGAAGTTGTTCTACCCACAGAGCTAGAGCTAGCTCTAGCGTACTCTAAACACCCCTACTACCGTGCGCTCTTGCTGACGTCACACACAAGGGATCCGCATGCACTTGCTCCACAAACGTCATCACAAGCCGTAGTTGACTTCCCCTGCTTTGGAGAATGCAGTGGATGCCACACTTTTAGTGTAAGGCAAGCCTTCTTAATGCTCATTTGCGCTAATGATATGTTAACTTTTGCGGTACTGTAACCATGACCATTTGCGTAAATGCAACGAACTTTTGCGTAAAAGTGCTGCACCGTTTCCAAAGACAGTGATTTTTATTTATTAGGAAAAATAATGCAGCAATCTATAAAAATAATAATAAATTTACTATCGGGAAAAATTAGCAGTATTACAACAATAATTTTAAAAAAAGCGTATTGTGAGCTAATAACCTAATTGAAGTTAGCCCACGTTCAAGCGATACGAATGATATTTTATTATGATCAACTGAAAATAAATTTTGAACCTCAATTTCAATTTTCCCGGACCATTGTTCTGGACCCCGGCTGAATTCGATGAGGCTGCAAAGTTTTTAAATTAATAGATTACGTTCTTTTGAGAAACAGCCTTGGAGACGGATTATAATTTTAAAAAAAATTTAAAAAAATATAAAAAAGAAAGATTATAAAAAATTTACTGAGGCAGTTACAGCTATAATAAGTTAATACCTGCCAAACTTATTTTTTATTTTCCATGAAACAACTGCAGGTTGACAAAGAATACTAAAAATAAATTAACTTATACGGCATTCCAGAGGGGGTAGTTTCCCCCCTTGCCCTCCCATGCCGGCGCCCATGAATCATACCGCAATGAGAGTTGTTATGAATTAATAACAACGATAATAACAACAATATTAATAACAATAATAATAGCAATAATAATAGAGATTTAAAGTTTACCAATCGTAATGTAAATTACAGTAATACAGTGCAAGTATAAATTAGCGAATTTAGTTTGCAAATTATTCGTGAAAATACTATTTATGACAGAAAAACGTGTGAAGTAACAATGTTTGAAAAACTTACAAAATTTATGTCAACAGTTATAGTAATTGATGCATATTTCTACACTTGGAGAGGGCCACTATTGCTGCAAAAGCACAAAAATGTCTAGCAATCAGGAGAAGGCGGATGCAGTTGACAACTGCCTGTTCCAACAAGATAGGGCACCACACCATTATCACATGAAATGAGGCATTGTTTGAACCAACATCAGCCTCACCGCTGGATTGGCCACCCTACTGCGATTGATCTCCAATTTCCCAGTTGGCCATTCGGGTCACCTGACCTTACACCAGTAATTATTTTCTGTGGGAGTAAGTAAAAGTTCCTGTCTATATGCCGCCCCTGCCACAAATTCTGCCACAACTAAGAACACGTATTCTTACCTCCAACAAATCCATAGATGTGAACACTCTAGCCCGTGTATGGCAAGAACTTGACTATCACCTGGACAGATGCCTCTTGACATGGGTTTTCCATATTGAAATATTGAATCTTTGTAATATAAGTAAACTTTGAGAGTTTTCATACTCGCTCTTGCCTCAAACGTTTTTCTATCATAAATAGTTTCTTCACAAATAATATGTAAACTAGTTCTAATCATTTACACTTGCCCTGAACTTTAGACTAAGTTTTCAAATTACAGAATAACAAAACTGGATTTCTCCTATTTACTTTTGTTCTTGCCTATAGAGGTTATGATGAAAATCAATGATGTCTGAGCCCTCTTGAGGCTTTAGACAGAAAGGATTAACTTGCTCGCCCGCTGTTCATCCTCATTGAACAAATTCTGCTCGATAAGTTGTTAAAGACTGCTTAAGGAACTTTCTCTCAATGAATTTTTCAAGAGATGACGATAAACAAGTAAACGCAGAGCGTAAAGTCTGGTAATAAAATACAGTTTTAGGAAGAAAATCACACCAGGCCATAAAATATCTGTATTTAGGAATCAGCGATAAAAAAATGTATAGAAATTGTGGGATAATTCCGGAGTGATCGGTTTTATGGAGCTGTTAACACGTCTGCTTACAAACCGAGAAAATCAAGCTCCTCTGAACGTGAACATAAAGTGTCTGTAATGCGACGACTTTAATTAAGAGAGCTGGAAGTAAAACCAGACTAACAAGTGGTAATGACGACAGCATAGTGACTAACATTCAGTCCTATCAAAGCAACCCTCCCAGTTAAATGTGCAATTAGAGGTGTATACGATGCAGCATTTTATCGGTATTCACTCTACACGGCTCTTTCATCTTCACTTCAATTACTTAAAGTATCTTACTCTGGATTCTTGGCTCTATCCTTCGTTATTCACCGTTGTTACTCCAGGTGACTACCGTTTTAGAATCTTCATCTTCCTTAAAATTAAAGTAGTCGCAGTATTAGAACTTCTGTTAATTGCAGATCGGTTTGAACTTGGAAGAGTAACATAGCTGAAAGTAGGAGCTGTGTGTAATATATGCTTTTTTCTGCTCTGATAGTTGTAGATTAAAAGATAAAGTAAAATTTCAACTCAAAATATTCTCTCTTTTTAATGCCGGTTGGGCATAGGCGTAGATTTGTACAAAAAAGTTACACAGGCTTACTGTCAGAAAGTTTTCATCATATTGATAATAATTTCACATCAGATCTATGTCACGAGTGAAATCACGATAATTCGTATGTTTTTCACTCCATTTCGCACGAAAGAATATCATCCAATATCTCACATAGTCTTATGCTTTATTAACATCATGGCTTTATTGCCAAATTTGCTGAATTGAAAAATAGCCTCCCTAAGCTATTCAGAATCTAAGTCGGCTGCAAAAAGGATAGGTCTGCTCTTGTACGTTAGAAAGTAAGTTTCCATGGCGCGGTTCACGAGGTGTAAACAAACTTAACCATTGCTGTGACGTTTGTTCGTTGGAAATCGATCGTCTGCAGGCAATTTAGTTTCTTGAAGTGGGTCTGGCACGAAGATAATGTCGTCAAAACTGTGAGTTTGGTTTCCGGTGGAGTGACATTTATTTATTTTAAGTATTGAGTGTTATAAATTAATAAACAATGTTGATGTTAAAAAGCAATAGAAACGTAGTGGGCTGTTAATGGGCATTTAGAAAACGAATTTTCTGAAAATATAATAAAAAACAAATTTTATTTTCATTAAAAGAAAAAAGTCATAAGGAAAGTCCTACAATTGGGACTAGTATCTTGGGATAATAGAACAGGTCTGCGTTCATGGCCGTCTCTTCAAATGCATCTAGAACATAGTTTTGTCTTTATGAGCAGTTCTTCATACACATTAGTGTATTCATTTCGATTTAAATTAATAAAAAATATAAAGACTCAACTACAACCACTTTCAGCAGTTTAATTATTATTTGTTACCTTATGTACGCAGGCGATGACGAGACGAGCATGCGGATTATTCTAAACTTGAAATTTAAAACATTCAAGCGGCCCATGTTTTGTTCTGCTGGCTGTACCTATCGAATTGTGACCAAACGCTTGCACGTATTGTGTAATTCTGTCTTTATATTTATGTTCCTAGCATCTACACATGACCCTTTCAATTGGCATACTATGTTCCCATTAGTTGTATTACCACAACCTCCTGGTATAGAACGATCAACTAGTAGCCCTGTTTGATTACACAGAAAACATATATGTGTGAAATTATATTAAGGGAGTGATAAAGAGTCATTTGAACGTTTTGTTGTGCCAACAGGTCGGGTCTTTCTCTAAGAAATGTATATTGCTATAGACTTGAAATTGGAAATACTGATCCAGCGTAACTGCCCAAAACTTTTCCAATGGCCCAAATCTCAAATATGAACTATTTTTTATCAGTTCGGGAGGCAATACTTGGAAAGCAGAAAATGAATTAGTTCTTCACAATGGAATGGGTGTTTGTTAAGCAATTTGGACAATTTGACGTGTCTCATATCCATTGTAGCTTGTACTATAATGATGTTTGTGGATCAATAAAGTGAATATGAATACGAATATGAATATTTATTTCAATCAATTTTTTCTTGCACAGTGTTTAAGTTATTTCCTAGTCTGTTCGTCAGATTATTCTCGAAAGAATGTAATCTAAGGTATAAGGTGTGTATAGGGAAACGTATATTATGGATTGTAATGTTTTGGCGCTGTTCTCAGATTCGATAAATCTAAATGTAGGTTAACATTTTTAAAAGATTAAATAAATCCTCTGATGGTATATCCCTTGCAAGGGTAGCATTTACAGTCATATTGTGAGTAATTTATAACGATAGGCAGCGAGAAAACATCCTGCTTGAAATCAAAGCAAATCTGTTTGAATACAATTATCACAAGATTCCGTCTTTTACTATTAACAGGAATCACATATAGTATCTTCCATTGGTACTTGACATCAGTCCTAAAATATAAATATTTAATATACTCTAAAACTTTTTTTCAAAAATCTTAATAGATTCTAAGCAAATAATTATTAAGTAAACGAATTGTAGCCCAAGTTAACATGTAGGATGAGCAGGCCTTTGCGCTCTGAGTTAGCCTACCAGGTACAAGCACTCCATTGAAGATTATATATAAGATTATATATACTCACAATTCAAGCTCATATCATAATCTACAGTACGGGGCATCAGCGACTGAGAAATAAGCTGAATGAAATCAACCTTATGCCCATTAAAATCAACAATTCAGTAATTCCATTTGGCGATTCGGTAAAAAATCTCGGTGTTCTGATAGACAAAAATTTAACTTGGGAAAATCACATTAACGAAACATGTAAAAAAGTAAACTCGTTAATTCATATGTTTAAAAGATTAAATATGCCCTTACCTACTGCTGTAAAAAAGACTCTAACACAAACCCTGGTCATGCCCCACTTCGATTACTGTGATGTCCTGTTTACGGACTTGAGCTCTAACTTATCCCAAAGGTTGCAACGTGTTCATAATATGTGCGTACGATTCATTTGTAATGTAGGTCTGTTCGATCATGTATCGCCTTCCTTCGAAATGTTGTCATGGCTCCGTCTGAATGACCGAAGAAGGTTTCACTGTCTTTGTCTCCTCTTCAAAATTCTTCATACTTCATCACCATCATATTTATCTAGCTGCTTCCTTAACCTGTCTTCTCATCACACCCTAAATACAAGATCAGAACATAGTCATGTACTCTCTATTCCTCTCCATCGCTCTTCATCCTCTTCATCCTCATTCTCTGTATCAGTAGCTCGCCAATGGAATTCCATCCCCCGCACGGTCAGAGGCTGTCGAACTCTTGGTAAATTTCAGAGAGAAGTTAACATATTAATTTTAAACCATGTAATTTAGTTTTGTTTTTCATCGTAGTAACTAGAAATCTTAATTGGAGCTCTTTTTGATATTTGTAACCCGCAGCCTAACTTCTTGTAACTATACGTTTTTCTCTTTAGTATTAGTTAGTATAATTTTAAATACCTTAGGCTATAATCCTAATTATTTTCTTTAGTATTTTTATATTTTGTAATTTAATTTTGTAATTTAATTTTGTAATTTTCTTTTGTAATTTAATGTTTTATAGCACTCTAGTTTATAAATTATAACTGTGTTTAGTTCTTGGTATTTAAGTATTAAGTATTAATTAATTATCTGTAATATTATGAATTTGTGTTATGTAATAGTAATGTAGTTTTTTTTTACTGGTAGAGCGGAAGAGAAGGCCAAATGGCTTTAGCTCTGCCAGAATAAATAAACAGAATAAACAGAATAAGTATGAACTCTTTAAAATGAACACTATTAACTCTAGTTTCTCGATTTCAGTCTTATAATCCTGTGGCTGCAAACATAAGAAAGTGTTATCACATGGTGTACAGTATGATAGTGTTCAGGTGATCATTTTCATAGCACCGTAACTCAAATTGGTATCAACGAACATAGGCGTAACCAGGCCGACCATATGGGGGGGTTATAACATCCGTGGGGTCTGGGGGTATGGAATACCCCCCAGGTAGAGGGGGGGTCCGGGGGTACTCCCCCGGAAAATTTAAAAATTAAGATGCAAAATAACGAGTTTTAAGCTTCCGGGGGTTCTCCCCCGGAAAATTTTAAAAATTAAGACGCAAAATAACGAGTTTTAAGCTTCCCAAGCTTTATACTTGTATTAAGTAATTTATGGGCAGACTTTAAAAAATTATACAATTTTCCTTTTTTTAATCAATGGGGGGGGGGGGTTCAAACCCCCAAACCCCCCCCCCTCGGTACGCCTATGTCAACGAATACGATATATTTTATTACTTGAGCAATGTTCGGGCAAACCATCATTGTGACCTATTTTGTTTTGTACAGCTGTATCTTAACTTATTTAAAGCAAGGGAGTTTACTGTCTAAATTCAGTCAAAATTATTACAATCACCAGTCTATATAAATGGTAGTCAATGAATTCGATCACTACTGAATTACAGGCACATGGACTAAAGCGCTGATTCGAATCTGACTTTTTAAAACTTCTGATTGAGTTTTCTTGTACCTGTATGTAACCATTAAGGTAGATGGCAAACAGTTTCTCAAGCGCTGGAATAGGATTTATCCTTTTTCATTAATACCCTTAATTCGCCTTATCGTTGTCGCTAATACGCAGGAGAAAAAAGTGCTATAAAAGACAGATGCGAAGATCTGCAAGCTTAACTCAATCATTGGCAATATCTATTATTTCTCTTTGTAACTGCATCCTCCCTCCGTCTGGCCAGCTGTCCAACGGCCGATTCTAATTCTTCTTCCCACCCCACCCTTATCTATTCCTTACTTCACACACACAGACTGCATGCACTCAATTGTTTTAGACCTCTTGTTAACCCCTATAATGAAATGTAACATCAGTAGTCTAGACCGTTTAGCCTTAGTATGCTGTGTACACCAAAAAATCTGCCTTGCCACACCAAACATTGCTGAATCATAGGACGCTTGCAGAAAATTTAATGGAATTTCAAAATCTAGGTGCAGTGCCCCAAGGTTTGGATTTAGAAAAGTTTTTTTTTTTTTTTTTTTTGGCCTTGTCAAGTTTGGTTTCTTTGAAGTTAAGGGCACATTTTTTCTGGCACTTTCCCTTGTTTTACGAAATTTTCATTGCATTTCATCTCCCTCATTTAACTTTTGTAAATATAAATCATGGGGCACTGCACCTAGATTCTGAAATTCCATTAAATTTTCCGCAAACGTCTTGTAGCGAACACCAACAAGTGATTCAGCAGTGTGTGTGACAGGGCAAATAAAATCTTTATCACAAGATTTCTGACATAAGCAATTTATGACACTAGGAGGAGATTCAGAGTTAATATCTGCCAGCCGCGGACGCCTTGAAACCATTATCAAAAAAATTCGAAACTGTCCCATGTGAAACTTAGGAGATCAGTGTTTGAATTGAGTAAAGTAAAGTAAAGTGTTCCCTATTACAGGCCATGGAAGCCCAGAGAGTTCCAGGAGGTTGAGCCTCCCAGATTTTTAGACATCGGCACATGAATGTGGTAAGGTTGTCAGCCTTACGCACCGGCCGCCTTTACCCCCAGGATTGCTCCTGGTACTCATTTCTGTTAGAGGCTGAGTCACCCCAGGGCCATAGTGCCACCAGAAGGATTAAGCCAATTGAAAAATGTTTTAAATGAGTAGACCAATATAAAGAATGAAAACAAATTTAAGAGAATGCCACAATTCATCAATTACAAAATGAACTCCTAAAATTATTCGTTTTTATTTTTTATTTTTATTTTTGCAGGACATTTAAGATGTAGAGATAAATGTGTAGGGAAAAAAGTGTTCTTTTTGCCAAGGGCTTTCAAATAAGAGAAGGAAATCGAAATCGAAAAATTAGGAGCTGAGATACAGAATAATTTAGGCTTGTAATAACGGGCATCTTCAATGGCCACCAATTTGGTGTCCTGCACGAATTGTGAAGTGGCTCCCTATCTGGAAAGTTACCTTTTGACTTCAACTACAACCCCAGAAAGTGGCACATCCCAATAAAAGAAAGTTAAGATTTATTACTGTTATACCCGACGTAGTAAGCCCAATGGTACACAGATTTGATTCACAACTTGAAGATCATTTCATCTAATAACAGGGGTCGTCGGACGTTTTAAGCATGATAGGATATTTTGTTAAATGTGTTTTATTCCGTGAGTGCCACGTAAATTTGCGATTTTAATAATCTATTTCTAAATTATTTTTGGAAAGTTGACAATATAGGGTACTTATTTTAATGTAATTTTTCATATTCAAATATAAAAGGCTCAAATGTTGAGATATGTTACAAAGTGGAAACATTTCAGAACATCTAGCTATTGTGACTTTCAGGTATTAAAAAAAATGCTCTCCACAAAAATATACATTTTTTAAAATAATAACGTTCTACACTTCATTACATCTTTCATAATTTTTGCTTCACTATTTTGAATCCTTGAAATTGTTCAGGAATTATGATTAACAAAACTGAAGGGAAAAAGTGGATACAGAGCATACTTCAACCATGGTTTTAAAAACATTTCGGTGACTGGAGAATAGTTTATTATTTACAAAGCTCACATGAAATGAAGTTCGGAGTACTAATTTACATTTAAAATGGCTCCAAAGAGTATTTGCACATATTTGTTTCTGTACATAAAATGCCATCAATTATGTTAACAAAATTGGGAATATTTTTCTTTCCACAGTTACAGAAATAGCATAGGCCTAATATATTAATTTATTACTTTATATCAGTTATAAAAATGACTTAATTTACTTTACATATTCAAAACGGGACCTAATAAAAAAGGAATTTTCACACTTTTCAAGAATCAAAAACGAACAAAAAACATTGAAGCAAGAAGTAGTCTGCGTCGTCCCACATAGTCCTATCCACGCATAAAGTTAGCATTTAGCTGTTTTTCCTTTTTGCTATAGGACGTTATCTATTTTCTTATAAGATTTTTTCCTTGCCAGTTTTACTTTGAAATGTGAATTTTTCTAGCTTGTACGTGAAGAAGGCTACATCATTTTTCTTTTTCGGGTTTAACCTCTGATGAACTAAGGGTGTTTATGTCTCTTCGGACCATTGTCGAGTAGCCTGATCTTCGTGTTTGGAATTTCAGTCTTATTGGGATTAATATGTTTGGTAGGTCACCACTCAACTCTATACGCAATATAATACCTTATAATAATCTTCTATCTTCCCACCAGAACATTCCGAATTGCACAAACAAGAAGAACCCATACTTACCCAAATCTCAACCTTCCCCTCTCATTATTTATCGATAGCTCAAAGACTTTTCATCTTGAAAGTAATTCAGTGCTAGTCAAATAAATTAAACTTTTTCCCCCTAAAACTCTATTGGTTTCTGCAGATTGTGTATTAATACCAATGTCAAGTCTTTGGGGGAAGTTTATTTCATTCATGAAAGATTCTTCCTCGCATTTCTTCTGTGTGCAGCAGCTTTAGTCATTACCTTCTGAATACTTTGAGCGTTAACCTGGTTTTTAGAAAAGCTATTCCAATTATTTTGACATTTTTTTTCTAATTTATGAATGAGCTGCGTTACAATGAGTCTACACCTTTTCAACCTCAATTTCTGAAAAGGTAATTTCAATTTCGGAAAAAGTAATTTCAATTTCGGAAAAAGTAACTTCAATTTCGGAAATACTGGGGCTAATTTTTAATACATCCGATGGGACATAAAATGAAAACCACAGTGAAAATCAAAACTGTTTTATTTGGAGCATTCTGTTTTATTTGGAACCTTCTAGTTACTTCTCTACGTAATCTCACTCCGATTGAGTCATTTGTCCTAGCGTGGTACCAACTTGACTATACCCTCTTCATAGCCCTCGTAATTCCGAAATTGAAGTTACTTTTTCCGAAATTGAAATTACTTTTTCCGAAATTGAAATTACTTTTTCCGAAATTGAAATTACTTTTTCCGAAATTGGAATTACTTTTTTAGAAATTGAAATTTCTTTTTCCGAAATTGAGGTTTAAAAGGTGTAGATGTCTGGTTTCAAGGCCGCGAATCGAACATGGACATCACTGGAGGAATTTCTGTCCATGTGAGCAAAGCTTTGTAATACATGGATTGTTCAATTATGCCGGAGACGTGGACAGTATTGATAAGCGCGGCCTACTGCATTCAAGATGTCTTTATTGATTATGTATTGTAATACAGATAATTCCAATTGTTCGAGTCTCTACTGTTTCAGCTGCATTGAAGCACAACTAACTAAGTACACATATTGCAGCAATCTGCTACTTGTACTGTTCTACAAATAACATTTCTATTGTGTGATAACCACATCAGAAGGGCAATCATGAAGCGTACAATCATAGCAGGACTTGACGTGTAGGATATTGTAACTCACATGAATCAGATTAGTAGAAGGCCTTTAAAACCATGCTCAAGATAAGCAAACATTTCGATTAATACGTCCTGAATTAGAAGTGCGTTCTTGATTCAAGTAATAAAGAATTATTTTCAGCATAAACAAACGTTCTGACTGGAAAAATATGTTTGAATTTACTGTACGAACTCTTTGAGAGATAAATTTACGTACTAATATAAGAATACATCGAGCAAACGCATCAGGGAATTATAAGTTTGAAATCAATACGAAAAATTTCACTGGAATAGTATGTTTACATCAAAGACAACATAAAAATCCTCATATTTTAACATAATTATTACTCTATTAATTTAATAATCTGCTTTTATTAAATATTTTGAGGTGACGAATTTATACGTCATTAGGAGTGAAGATACCATTTCTCCGTAAATTGGATTGAAAAACCTACTCTAAATATGCAGTTAACCGCCAAATTTTCAAGTAGTTTTATTTCGTTAAAAACTTTGCAGACATAACGATTTCAAAAAGGTTATAATATATTAATTTTGTTTCAATATGGTAAGGCTGTGAAAGAAGATCACATCTTCATTAATTCGATAAGATAATATCGATAAATTAAATTGTAATCTTATTTTTTTCTGCATGACAACCTCGTAAAAGATTTTTTTCGCTTTTTCAATAAGTTTAGACCATGAATGAAGATTATACATATGTTATTTAAAGAATATACGCATGTGATAGAAGATTACTTCGTTTAGGTATCAATAAGACCACGAATGACCATTTCATATTTATTGTTCCAGTAAGATATGAAAGAAGGTTGTAATAACTTCGTTGTTTTAAGAAGTTAAAAATGAAATTATGCAATTGTAGATTAAAAAAGCTGACGTGAAAATCACATAACTTCCTCTGACCAAATAAAAATTTGCTTGTTAGTGACTTATAATATATATATATATATATATATATATATATATATATATATATATATATGACATTCACTTCAAGTAAACTGGTTGTAAAAATGAAGAAAATGTTTGTCACCACATCGTATCGGATCCCGAAGGATACATAACCAAAATAAAATCTGGTTAATGAACTCACGTAACGTTTTTTTCACTTCTCATTCTGATATAGAATAAGAGGCCATACTGCAAAGAGCGCGTATTCAATTGTTTGAACCTGATGAAAGGCTCTATTGTTCACCAGGCAAGATTGAGTTTCTACAAACAGTGGTGGCTTAGACTATTGTACATTTTTCTGATCTTGATAATTATTATATCATATAACATGTACTACCTACGTAACTCTAAAATCTTGAAATCTTCCAAATCTTCTGTAATCTTTCATTGCAAACGTTGAAAGAGATTGGGCGAATTTAAAAATAAGTAGTTAAAAATATCGACTCTACCCTTTACTGTGTGCTTACCCTTTAAAGGTCACGTACGTACCCTTGGGATTGAAAAGTGAGCTCATAAAGTTTATTTTCTTCCGGATATTATTTAGGAATTACAATCGGTGTTAGTTTTGAAAGAGTTTGTGAGAATAGGCTACCGTTGCTTTGAAAAATATTTACGAGAAGAGAGGTTTCATGATGTGAAGCACTACTGTTTTCATGAATGCAGACGATACGATGGGCTATATCATGTATTCCAAAAGAATACTTTTAACTTTAGATGCATGTAATTACTTCACTTGCAAACACTTTCAAGAGTAGCCTACATGTCGTCGAAGGAAATATTATGAATGTAAACTTTGCGTGAAATTGAGACATTTTAGAAGTTTTTGTTTAGAATAATGGTTATTTATAACGGATAGGTTTCTGGTTCGTTTTGAGTGAACTAGTTCATTGATTCCAACGGGTGGTTTGTAGGTTGACTGGTTCATTCTTTTGCAATCTCTCTCTCTCTCTCTCTCTCTCTCTCTCTCTCTCTCTCTCTCTCTCTCTCGCATCCTATGCCCCCGTGTTGGGGCGAAGGGCCTCCAAGTGGAGGTTTCTGTTTACCGATGTGAATTTTTTGTTACGCTTATTTTCCTAGAGAGGGCAGATGGACAGGTGGTAAGCCCATCGCCCCTTAATCTCCCTCCGGAAACTAAGGTGCTACTTGGACGTGAAAGGGCCGAGAAATTTTGTAAAAAGCCTCTAATTTAGGCTTGGAGTTCATTTACGTGCCGTAAATCTACGACATCCTCCATGCCCAGGATTTTTACGTCCTGAAAAACCCATCGACTGCGACCGGGTTTGATCTCGTGGCCTTCGGATCTATAGGGGGCACGCTACCTCTAGACTACCATTCTTTTGCAATGGCTCATATTTATTTTTCAGATTAGTAGCTTGTGAAATTCTCCTAACCTAATGTAAGAATTCCGCGTTTCTTAGGACTTCGCAGTACATCGTTCGTTACGTTTTGAAGAATGATACATTTAAATAGTTGTGTTATTTAATATCCAACTAGAAACTGTGGAGTTGTATTTTACATGAGGAAAAGGAATAATACAAATTTAACTAATGAAACACTAATCATAGTGAAAGTTAATGTAAAATAATAGATGTCATATAAAAATGACTTTATGAGTAATGAATTTGAAAGTATTTTCGAGCTTAATGATATTAATTAAAATCATCAAGAATATGTTTGTATATCTCATATAAAGTAATATTACGACGTTTCATGAGAATACATAAAGATCTAGTGAATGTATCGCCTATTGAATTCATCATATTTTGATCTCATACCTCTTTGGGAAAAATATTGGAATAAGAAACAGTAGCTAGGTAGGCCTATATAACCAACACTTTAAAAACTTTTCCCACAAATTCACTGTGGGTTTTCTTCTATCCGAATTCTGTTTAAATATTCAACACGTCCAGTAAGATACGAAATATAAAATTTGGCTTAATAATTATCTACTAATGTCTATCATAGATGCCAAGAAGTATAAACATTTTGTCAATATTCCTTAGATGGAGGTCGTTCATAAATTCTTCCAATTTTCAGCTACATATTCTCTGAAGAGTTTAAAGGAGACAGGACACTGTACAAGGTCGTTAGTGTTATTATAAAGAAGAGTTTTGTTAATGTATGGCTTTTTAACCTGGTGTCTCCGGAATATGAATATATTTTTTCATTGTTACAGGGAAGAAACTGGTTAAATTAGGTTCGAAATTATTCATTAAATTTGTCTAAAATTATGTTTCTTTCATTTATTGGGGTCAATAATCTAGTCCATATTTCTTAAAAATTATTTTAAAAAATTATATAAAACTAGCATTTTATTTCTCGGCAATGTTAAAGAGGTGTTTTTTTAAATTTTTTCTCTCTCCTTGATAGAAAATAGACAGCAGTAATAAACTACTATTTTGCATCTGGACATTCTCCTTATAACAAATAAAAATACATATATTCCCCTTGCCTTATTACTTTTAGGTAAATAGTTTATGCGGTTCCTGATAGAACACAAACATATTGTTACCAGTACCTATAATTTTTTGTCTTAGGAGAAAAGTAGTCTCTCTTAATTTCCTTTTTAATAAATTTCATAAACATTTAAAGAAATAATGTGAAAAGGGTACAAAGCTATTTTAAGATACAGGTTATTTAATTCTTCTCTGTTATTCGTGATTAATTTTGGAGTCTATGTGTAAAAACTTTGAACCAAAGAAGGACTTCATTCAAAAATGTAAGAGAAATGAAAATGGAGAAAATTTAGTTTAAATGTTAATAAGTGTGAACATAAGTAACCACATTGCACATTTTCACTTAAAGATACTTTAACTACCCTTATTATATTCGGTGGATAGTATAGGTTATGAAGCTCGTCATTATGCAGTTTTCTCCAGTCCCCGTTTTCATCTCTCTTAGGTCCGAAGATTTTCCTAAGCACCCTGTTTTCAAACACTCTCAGATCATGTCTTACATCCATAATGCAATACAACCGGCAGGATAATTGTCTAATAAATTTTTACTTTTAGATTGCTGGACAGAAGACGAGAAAATAACGTTTCTGAATTGAGTTTAAACAAACATTTTCAGAAACTTTAACTTACCTTTGGCAAAAGAGTAACGCGGAATAAAATAAAAGGACATGTAATCGTAGTAGGTAGAAAAGTGGAAAAAACTTATATTTTTAATATCTTACCTTTTTTATATACGTATCACCTTAAAGCATGTAAAAAGGTAAAGTGATTCCTATACAGGCCATGGTGGCCCAGAGGGTTCCAGGAGGTTGAGGCTCCCAGATTTTGGACATTCGGCACATTAAGGTATTAAGGTTGTCAGTCTTACGCACCGGCCGCCTTTACCCGCAGGATTGCTCCTGGTACTCATTTCTGTTAGGGGCTGAGTCGACCCCCAGGGCCATAGTGCCACCAGAAGGATTAGGACAATTGAAAAATCTCAACGACCTTATCGCTTTAAAGCACGTAGCTCAGAATAAAATTAACGAACTCACTGATGCATGGCCTCCTACATTAACACAGCTATATTCAAGAAATTTTTGACCACTTGAACGAGAAAACGAATATCTGTTATTCCAGCAATGTTAAATCAAGGGAAACAGAGAGTGAAACCACTTTTAACACTGTCTTATCAAAGTTCCAAGTGAGAAGAGCCCCGATACAATTAAACTCTTCATGATCTTATAATTTCGTGAATGGTAACCGATTTTACAAAATTCAGTAGAGTTAATATATTTTATTTAGATAGTCAATTTACTGACATTTGATCTAGGTGGGTTGGGGAAACCTTCTCGTCATTAAGCTTCCACTAAAACAAACAGTTCTCAGGTAAAAAATATATATACATATATTATTTCACAGAAATTATCAATGGGCATTTTTGCTTAGGCGGTTGAAAGACCGGTTAAGCGCTGATATGTCAAAGGTGACTCAACATGAAGGTCCAAGGTCTTGCCAACCCACCGGGATGAAAATAGGTGAATGTACCTGTTAACACACCATCTGCATATTCGGTATGTCTACAAATTTCACTCATAAAATATTCGCCTTTACAAAAAGGGTATTTATAAAGTTATATTTATTATAAAAATTAGATTATTCAAATATTCTTCGAAGTCATAAATCCTACTAATCGTGTTTCAAAAATATCATTTATCAGTATGACTTTTATTTTAACAGGTCCACAACTTAACACAGAATATGGACTACTGGAAAGGGTAATATCTCTTAAAGAAACAGAATAGCTTATTTAAGGATGTGGTAGCATATTCGTATCCTCTCGAGTCTATTTTTCTCAGTCCAATGATCCATAAAATTGTGAAATTATAAAAATTCCAGCTCGCGCCTTAAGAAGTTTGTAACCCCTTTGACCATTTATATGGGTCAAGCTGTTCAAAGCAACGTGATGTGGCAAACCATGAAGATCGTTACAGCCATTAAAGAGTTTGTTAGAACATAAGTAAAAAATATCACCTACCTAGAAGAGAACGATTTAACTTGGATCCAAACCGAATACACAGTGAAACGATCTGTGAATCCTTTCTACAGCTCTATGCCCGTAGGAAAAGGAGTCAAGTGGAAATTGATCCAGAGTGCTTTAATTTCCATACACACAAAGAAAACTTAATTTGACGGAGAATATGTGTGCCAGTCTAATCGGAAATGGAAAATTGACTTTTGCTGGCAGTAGACATCTGAAAGAAAAGAGATGGTCCCAGAAAATAGATGTGCATAGTAATTACAACGAAGTAACGCTAGTGGCACGTACGAAGTTCCTAACAAGGAAACGAAAACTGATCCTCATTTTTTCCTATAGATTTCGTTTCTTCTTCTTTAGTCTCTTGAAGGCTTTATCTTAAATTTTCTACAGATTTATAATAGGCAATGTTGCAGACTCGTTATTGCTTTAAAGATCTTATGTTTTTCAGGTCTTTCTTAGGATTTGAAAATAATTATAAACCTACTTGTATAATTATAATTTTTTGCCGGTATATAATTCACTTCTTAGAAAGCTTGAATTAAAAGTACAATTTCTAGGTTTATGCCCATTAACGCACTAGTACTATAGGATCTTTATGCCACTCCATTCTTACGAGCTTTGGTTTCAGTCATAAAGAAAATTCTCTTTTAGTTAAGAATATTGCGTGGGTACTAAATTGACTCGGTTAGATTAAAAGTGAAAACGTTAAAATTTATTACGTATTTTTAGAAGTTAATTTTTTCTAAAGGTAGTTTCAAAATCAGTTATATTTTTTCGTTGAAAAGCGTAGTCGACTTTAATTCCTCGTGTTGCCAGCCTTGTACTTCCTTCGTTGTGAATAATAAATTACTACACATACTTCTCTTTGCGCGTGTGTATGTTAAATTCGGCGTAGAAGCGGTAGATGGCACATAAGTGATTAGAATAAATTTAATATTTATTAGTACACATTATGACCGGCTATATAAGAAATAGTGTATGATACATATAGTAAAATTATTTTATTTTGCTCGTAGGATTGCTACACTCGTCCTCTGGTGCTAGTTTCGCAATCATAAGTTACATGTTGGAAAAATGAAATCTCTCTTTTACCAGAAAAAATAACTGTTTTCTCTCCTTTGTCACTATAGACAATATACATGTATGCAATGAATATCATTTCGGTATTACATTATTGTAAAATGCATTGTGTTTGCGGTGCTCTCAAATTGAAAATGACCACCAGTATATAAATACCATTTTACAACAAATTATTTATAAACACAAAATGTAAAAGAAACAACAAAACAAGAAATGAACAACAGTATTTACAAGCTTTCATTCACTCACTGACGTGATTTACTTCACCACGCTACAAAGGAATCCTAGTTTCGTTTACCTGCTTGATAAGATGACGCGAAAATCATTCTATTCCCCAAGAACGGACCCAGTCCTAATCCAAAATTTTTTTTGAACCCTACAAACGCTAATATCATACGTCCACAATGTAGCGAAAATGCACTTAATTCTGACAGTAATTAGTACTATCTACTAAGGATAAAGGTCTGTTCGATTCCCGTTTAGAATGTTATCCTCTACTAGATCATTAAGCCCGTTACCCGGACTGGGAAAATAATAATTTTACTGTGGCATAACACTGAGTTCTGCACTAAATAAACAAGTTATGAAAATCATGACAACACTGAGATTCCCAAACAGGAATGATGGATGGGCCTACAACACTAAAACTTAGCAACACCGCCACTAGAGTATTCAATTCAATTCAATTCAATATATTTACAGTCATAAACATCTAGTGGTGCTATAGACATTGTCATTACAGAATGCTACAATAATATACTAGGCCTATATCCACACATGTAAACCTACACTTGTCTGAGCAACAGAAAGTTACAGGCCTATTTATTACTGACATATAGTATTCTTCAATTCTATAAAAAGGGTTATCAGTCAACCAACGGCGTAACACACAATTAAATCTACTATAACTACTATTGTGAGCTTCACGAGGCAAACAATTGAACATGTCCATTGCCGCAATCTGAAACCATTTTTTGCTCTTGGCCAGTCTAACGTTAGGCGGGTTGATACGGAAATTGTTCCTGGTTGGGTACTGATGGATATCGGATCTGAATTGCATTGAATTTATGTTGCGTTTTACGTAAATCAAAGACTGGTATATGTACAGATTTATAACCGTCAATATCTTTTCACTTATGAACAGGGGTCTGCAGTGTGCATCCTGTTCCTTACCCGCTAAGGTACGAATGACCTTTTTTTGTACTATCAAGATTTTGGAGACGCTGGAGCTGTTCCCCCATATGAGGATACCATATGACATAATACTATTGAAGAAACAGTAATCTGCGTTTTCCAAGAATTCCTTAGGAACCAAACTTCTGAGCTGTCTTAACAAAAAAATTACTCTAGACAGTCTACGTTGTATGCAATGTATAACAACACCGCCAGATGCAGTTCATACCGAATAGACTGTACTATGAGGATGAAATTTGAGATCAACACTCCCCAGATCGTATGGTTACAATTTCAGACCTCTAGTTCGAAGGTCTCGGGGGAGTAAGGGAGCGAACACACATCTTAGGGTGCATTTAATATAAAATAGATGGTCAAGTATCGCAAAAAAATCGCTCAAATGAGTAAAACGAAAACTTGTTAATAAGTTAACTGAGTACCAGAAACTAGATACATCTTGTGGAAATCCAGTCTATAAATTGGGAGGGATATCTGGCACGGTACGTTCTTAGAAAATTGAGAAATTACGACTATAGCTCACTAAAATGAAAACTCTTGTTATAATCCTGACCAGAAAAGAAAATTATAAATGAAATATAGTGAATATTAAGCACTAATTTGTTAAAAAAATATACATCCATTTTATTATGTAAACATCCACAGCAAATGAACTGAACATACGAGTCAAAAGATCTAGAGCCTAGACTAAACTTAACCCCTTCGAAGCTGAACTTATATTACTCTACAACTTATATTTTACATCAAGTGATATCAGCGGGTTTATCAATTTGAAATCAATGAATAAAATTTTAATTGAATTGATGGTTTTCATTAACAATTTTAACGCTTGGATAAAATCCCTCACATTGTAATATAAACCATTACTCTATTCACCTTACATCTCTACTAATATGCAATATTTTCGGTGGCGTATATATACGTCAGTGACTATGAATCATAAAGTTTTGATCATTCGTAATTTAATTTTTTTAAAAATTATAATAAATAAATAAATAAAAAAAAAGGAGCTCGCTCCAGTTTTGTTGACGATATGTAAACTGAAGTGTGAAAGCTTTTTTCATTGGAGGGCTTAGATCAGACAGCGTTAACTCCAAAAAATGAGTTTAACATTAAGAGGCCATTTTACTGCCACAAATACCATTACTTTCGACCACGAAGTTTTTCCAATAGTTTAAAATTTTTAGGAGAGATAACATTTTGGTTTCTAGTAACACTTTAGAGTTAGAGAACTAGAGTTAACGTTCTCTGTCTCTAACTTTCTGGTCGTTAGAAACGCTTCAACTGGAGACAGTGTTCTCTGGCTCTAACATTTTATTTTAAAATGCGGAGTTAACGCTGCTTGTATCGCGACGTTATATTAGTGCGGAATTAGAAAATGCAGTAAGAACAGTATTAGCAAACGTAATTTATTCTTCACTGAAGAAGTCAGGCTTGAAATTCATACGAATTATTGGAATATTGAAAGCATTGGCAATAAAAGACAATACATTTGAGGTGTAATAGATGTAAAATAAAATCTTGGACCAAAATTTAAAAAAATATGGATGTCCAAAAGAAAATGTTCTATGTGTTACTACTTGATAAAAATTAATGAGAGGAGGCAGGCAACTCTATGTTTTTTAGCTACTTTTAATATTTCAATTACAGTGGTTGACAATGTTTTAAAATAGAGTGATGATTGCAATATTGTAAATAAGGGTCAGCGAGGAAGGCATTAGCCAAGAATAAAGAGGACCCAGAATAGTAAGAAATTAATAATAGATCATATTAATTCTTTCCCTAAAATAGAGTGCCGTTAAGCCAGGAAAGACACAACCAGAGAATATCTTTCTAGTGACTTAAATGTAGCAAAGAAATGCAAGTAGAAAACAGAAAGAATGAAGGTGTAAATCCCGAAAAAATTCATAGTATCGCCACATTTTCAATGAACATTGCCTTTGACGAACCAGGAAAGGACCAGTGTGATATGTTTTAAATACCAGCACATAACCGACGCGGAAATAGATTGATTTTCATCCCATTCCAACATTCTTAGAAAACAGATCGTTCCGTCTTCGATCACTAGTCAATAAATTTAAACTTTTTTCTGCATCTGGTTTGTAAATGGCTGGATTTACCTATGTTTGAAGTGCTGAATTCACTGGTAAAATCAGTTTTCTCTATGTTGTACATTTCCTAGATACACAGCAGAATAAAAAACAGTAGCCTACTGGCGAACATTGACAGAATTAAAACAATCAAGAAATACTTATTCAGAACTTTAGAACTCAATAGTATTTTATATTTATACATGGAGATGAGCAAATAGAAGCTCTAAATTAGTTCACAACATATTTTCAATTTGAATTTTCTTTGGTATTCGAAAAATGTGACAGCATTGCTCTTCTTTTTTGCCGTTTTATCACTCTCCCTAATAAAACCCTGGCAGTAGTCGCCAACCATCGAAGGGTTCCAGTGACCTTGATAATAGTGTACCATCTACGGATGTCTTGGTGAAAGCATTAACCCTGCTCATCGCTGACGGCTCCCAAATTATCCGGAAAGAAATGAAGGTGGGAATGTAAAAATTTAATTTTAAGCGACATTCTACACCCCATGTTTTTGTAGCTGTCTAACGCATCGTTCACAATGGAAACATAGTTATAATCTCTTCTGTTACCCAAACAGCCCTTCACAATTGCTTTAAAAGAGGACCAAGCAGCTAATTCGATATTTGTAAGTTTGGTGTCAAAGGTTGGATCTTTGTCAATTTTCTTATTTGTGGCCCAACAAATATACCTTCTCCACTCAATTTAGGAAACTTTTCTTCCAAATAATTAAAGGCCTTCCTTTATCCAGAGCTTTAGAAAAAATGTTCTTCATAAGGCCCAACTTGAGATGAAAGGAGGCACAATTATTTTATCGGGCTCAACCAAAGAAATGTTTTTCACATTTTCCTTTCCAGTACCATATGATTTTCTCAATAAAATTTAAAGATTATACGTCTAAACAAAATAAAAATAAACAATAAAATACGGAAAATAATAAACAATAGAAACCCCTTAAAACCTCAAAAACCATGAATAACATTATGAGACCTTTATGTCACACGTAATAAGCGTAATATAGTATGGTCGAGCAAAAACATATTATTCTGATTTTATGCAATAATAAATTTATACAATTTCTAAGTTCCTATATTAGTCTAATCCGGAGGAGCATTAGAAGGTTTAATGCTTGGAGAAGAGAACACTTACCGAGAAGTATGAAAGAATACAAATAAATTCATTACCTTTCCAACTGAATTTATAGAAGCTCGTCTTCTTTCTGATAATTATGTCTTCTGTTTTCTTCACACAGCTTCAAGTAAATGGTGAAAGGACTCCACTTCACAAATTTTCTCAATGTAGCCTCTTCAAGAGATGGAGGTGATAACATGGAATTGGGTATCTTCAACAGAGGGTGGAGATAGAGTAAAGAAATCCAGTAATGCAGCCGTTTTTCTCAAGAAGGTGAAGTCTAATGAAATAAAACTTTAGTTTAGCTAGATTATGATCACTTTTTCTATTACCCTTCTCATAATTTCCATCTTTCTTCTTCTTCATCTTCATCATCATCTTTGCCTTCTTTTCTTCTTCTTCTTCTTCTTCTTCTTCTTCTTCTTCTTATTATTATTATTATTATTATTATTATTATTATTATTCATTATGTCACGTTCCTCGGCTAATTGTTAATTACTTGTTTAAATTTTATCATTAGTTTTATTCGCAACCACATCTTCCTAATGGTTTAATATATGACACATATTTAATCAATTTTCTTACTCTCCTTCACTTTCTCACCTTCCTAGTGATTTTAATTTTTTTTATTCTCTTATCCAATTTCATAATTTACTTGAACATTTCCTTCTTCTCCTTTATTTCATTCTTCTTTGTGTTTTTGACCACATCCGCTATCATTTAAATCTTTTATTCTTCTTTCTATCTTTCTGCTTACTTTCTCTAACACTATCATCATTTAAATGCAAGTAGACAGGAATACAACAATTTTTCGTCGCAAGTAGTTCCTGACGAATTTCACTTTCTTTCGTACTGTAAGATGACAAAAAAAAAGTAAGCCAGCTATTCGACATGTGACATAAGTGTGGGAGGAAAACGAGGAACTAAATCAATTGATTTTACCCACATGAACTTCTTGAGCCGCAATGAAACAATACTACAAAAAAGAATCTTTATTTCCACCACAACAGGGGCTGCCAATTTTTTCGTGATTGGGGCCACATTAACCGTCAGAGAATGAATCGCGGGCCAAGCCACATAAGTTTATGATAGGAACAATAAACATACAGACGCGAGCAAATACATCCCAATACGGGAGTCAGTTGGAGAATATTGAATGTTGTACCGGCACGTTGCCATGGTAGCTCAGTCGGCAGCGGCACGGAGAGCCGGAGATCCTGGTTCAAATTCCGGCTATGGCATTGAGTTTTTCAGTCTGACTTCACCTTTCCAGAGAAAATGAAGTTGCACGCTTAAGTATTATTATTATTTTCTTATTTAGGAATTTAAGCGCTATATTTCCCTAATTTTACCTTTCGTTTGAAGAAAATTTTAAGCCAAATATTTTACTAAAGTAGCAAAATGAAGTTTTGAGAATAATGACTAATCCAAATAGAAATGTTAACACTGTAGACGTACGATATTTTTAAAAAGTTTGGAATCATGACCGTAATTTATATACAACCATATATATATATATATTTTTTTTTAATAGTTAATCTATATGAAGTAACATTACCCTGAAGAGACATTAAGAAGAGAAACTCACAATTATTTTACCAGAGATGACCACGATATTGAAGTGTCGTTCTGACTTACTAAAATGCAACGAAATTTTTACATTCTGGGATGCAATCTGCTCAATAAATTACCAAAGGAATATAGGCCTATTAACTTGCTATTTAATACTTTTAAACATAGATTTAATCTATGGCTTACAGATAGTCCGTCTTATCATCTTGATAAATTGTATAATAATTTGTACTGGCACATTCTGTAACCTATGATGTCTTTCTTTAATCTCTATCTCTATAGCCTATATATAAAAGGCTTTGTCCTGACTGACTTAATGAAGGAATGAATGAACGACTGACTGACAGAGAATCAACGTAGAGCCCAAACTATAATAGGTAGAGACTTGGAATTTTGACAGTACCTTCGTTTCGTAATGAAGTGCACACTAAGAAGGGATTTTGAAATGAAATTGATTTAAAATGCCAAAAATAAAATGTTTTTGAGGATACATAATACCTTTTAACACAGATTTATAAAATCCATTTCATCCACGTACAGTTCTCATGACAAGAATGTATTGTTGGCAGTGTTGGCAGTGTTCACAGGTACCTTTGGAAGTAAATGATACGGGACTTTGGCAAATTAGGGAGGCTATCGATAGAATTCATTGGCGTAAATAAATATTGAAGAATGAAATGTACGAAAATAATGCACAATGTGAAACAGTGACATAACTTTCTCTGCCATGGACATAGGGATACCATTTTCTCGCTATACATTTTTATGTAAAATAAGAGGTCGTATTGCGGGGACTAGCTTAATCCAGCTGTCTCAGTCTGTGTGCCAACGAGTAAGTTATGCCAAACAGAAGTCTGTAAAAAATTATATCCACTGAAACTTTATTCATAGCTGTAGGCTTTGTATTTTTAGTTGAGTAATATGGACGTTTATCATAGGCCTAATGCATGCAAAAGTAGACAAAATAGGATGGAACATTTTTAGTCCCGTGCGCGCAGTATATTAATACGCGTATGTTCCAGGTTTTGGGAAGGAAAGTATGAAAGTGGTCTGGAATTTAATTTTTAATTCTGCCCCGAAACGGTTGTATGGTAACATAAATATTCCGTAAATAAAATATTCCTTAAAGACAATACAATTTTATGTTACCTGAAATTATGTTTTTTCTTATTTGAACCTCTACCAGGCATGGTGTGTAGAAGCAATGGGGTACAAAGTTCTACATCCTCTATGAGCCATAAAAAAGCTATATCAAGCGTTTTGTGAGGGAACAGTTCTAGTGTGATTAAGTCCTTCTTCCTCAATATAAATTCTACATGCCTATGGTCATTAAATAATTTAAAGACCTAAAATTTGAAGATCGAAAGTCCTTCATAAGTTAATTTCGAATGTCGAAATACAAAACCCGAACGACCCCGGGTCTTTTAAGCTAGTTTGTATATAAACTGTATTGTTGTTATTTTATTATGTAATTGACGATGCCTAATGAGAATTATGTTGCTTAACTAATAAAATGGTTGATTTATTGTATATTTATATATACATGAACATTACCCCGTACAAACATACATATATAAGGCATAAGAAAGATCAGATGTTGGTGAAAATAGAGACCGGGGAGAAATACATTAAGAGTATGGAAAACTAAATTTTAATTTCCCGGATAGTTCTGAACTGTAAATATTGTATGGACATAGTATGAAATAAAGTATTACATGCTCGAAGGGAATGCTAAGAGAAAAGATAATTAATTTACCATCTGCGTCCATTGGGATAATCCAGGAAAAACATTCAATAAATGAAGAGAAGACTAAAATGAAAAGTGAGTCGTCATTCCAGTCCTTGAGTAAGGGAGGCGTTATTCCTGTTAATGGATGTAAATGAGTTATGTGAAAATAAGATTAATCGCGGGGAGCCCATCAGTCTCGGGATTTGAGACGGAAAAAACGCGCACGTGGGACACTGGTTTATAATGACATAAATCTCATTCAGGCGGGACCAGACGTAATAAAACGTCAGCCTGTACACTGTCGTGCCAAACTGCTCTACACCTCACATAATGAAGGCACAGCACTCGCAAACAACTGCATTAGATTAGCTCTTAAAACAAAATGTAACTGATTTCATTACACCCAAAATAAACATGAGAGCATCTTAAAAATAATAAAAGAATGCTACAGTTAGGACTGATTCTACAAAATAATTACTTGATGCGCATGCAAAAAAACTATTTATTCAGTTCGAGTGCCTCTTCAAATTTTTAATTTTCACTTGTGCCACTTATTATCCCACGTTCACAATGCGGAATTCGTTGCAGAGATACGGTATGTCACCGGGAACATGTATCCCAACCTATTTGACACAAGTCGCATTTTTGTGGAACATGTTCCTAGTCAAGAAACAGATGAATACAATAAGAAAAATACAGTTTACCAGAAACCAGGTTCCGATACAAGTTCTTGATTTCGCTTTGAGAGCGACAACAGGGAAGAGATCCCAGCGAGAATGTTCTTTGTCCATGTGCGATATTAATAGTAATGTTTCATGTGACAATTGACTGACCACTGTCAGCTATTTTTTAATCGAGGCATTTATCCGTGCAGGTAAGTTTCATATTGCTACGTTCACACTTTTTAGGTAGATTTCGAAGAAATTGGGATCGCTACCATGTCATGACTTTCGGAAAATTCTTTCATATCTTTACGTTTCATGCCTCCCTAAGTACGAGACCACAGCTCGTTCTAAATATAATATATACCTTTACACGCTAGCGGCCATAATTTTGAAGATATTTGAACCAAATTTTATCATGTTATTTCTGGGCCCAATAGTCCGATGCAAGGAATTGTCGCACAGCCTGCTCCACCTCAGGATTATTTTGGAAGTGACATCCTGAGAGGGTGTTGTCGTCCAGGAGCTACCTTCACTCAAGAAACCTGGTCTCTTTCGTCGAATGGCGGACCTGAGTTTGGTAAGGGTATCGCAGTAGCGTGTCGCATTGATGGTCCCTTGATGGAGGAATTCAAGGAGAATCACACCTTTCGAGTCCCAGAACACTGTGGCCATAACCTTTCCTGTGGAGGGTGACACTTTGAATTTTTCCGACTGGTGAACTGGGCACGCCGGTCTCCTGCTACTCTCTCACCTTCGGCACTCTACGCATGCGTCATTCCTCCTCCGCTGACGCCCCTTCCATCGTTGAACCAGCAACGGGTGTAGATTCTTATGGCGATTGTTTGTTTAAACTGCTGTGCCATTTTTACTTTTAAACAATGACGAAACTTACTTTCGGAACATCCCTCGTACATCAAAATGTAAAGTGATAAAATGGTATTCTTCATATCCAGGGTAGAGGAAGTTATATGACTGCATCGCATTGTGCATTATTTTCGTGGATTTTATTTTTCATTATTTATTTACACCAATTAATTATTTCGATAGCTTCTCTAATTTGTCCATAATTTTTCCAAATCCCGTATCATGCACTTCCAAAGCTGCCTGTGAACACTGTTCTCATGAGAACAGAGCATGCAATGTGATTTGTATTTCATGAATTCTTTGTAATAAGGCATTTCGTCTCCCCGGATACATTTGATTTTTGGCATTAAAAATTTAACAAAATCCTTTCTTAGTGTTCACTTACATGAAGGTACTGTCAAAATTCTAAGTCTCCACCTATTATAGTTTAGGGCATAGGTGAGCAACTGAGGGGAAACGTTTTAGTCCCCCATCTATTCTGTGACGTAAGAAACCTGCTCTTCATGTTCAGTGTCACGTCGAAACTGCTTTATGCTGACGTCAAGGGTGACGGTAGTGGGAGAAATTCCCCTACCGCACAGTGACACGATGTGCACCAGTTGCGCACCCATGGTTTAGGGTCTACGTTGATTCTTATTGAGATAGTCAGTCAGTCAGGACTATATATAAGCGGCTTTGTCCTGACTGACGGACATATATATATATACATACATACACACATATACAGGATATTAATGAATACCACCGAAATATTTTGCCTATGTATAGAGGAAACGTACAAAAACAACTTTTATTTATGAGAGATTTTGCTGTGACGTAAAATGTGTATACTTCAGAGCACTAAAGTCATTACAATTTAGTGCTCATAAGTCAATAATGAAGTCAAATTGGGTTAAAATGTTCATTAAATTGACATCATGCCTTCTTAGTGGTCGATAAAATCTGATTCCAGTTATTAACAGCTAGTTCATAATTTAGAATTTTCATAATCTGCAAAATTTACAGACTAATCATTGACTGGCCGCCACTGCATTAGTGTTTTATTTAATTTTTTACTCATAACTCCAGTTTTAATAACGGCGATAATTTTTGTTTGCATTTTTTCAAATGTTAAAAGTCAGTGGCGGCCATGCCCTGGTAGATTTTTAGCTGTAAAAGGAAAAATCTAATCCATAGAGATAACACAGCCCAACAAAAAAAGAACGTTTTGTTTGGTGTCTCAGATGTTTTACCGGATTTTGGCTATGCTTAGTGTGCTTATTTCAAACATGTAAACAGTTTTTTCTCTACCAGCTCTATTTTTGTCGAGGGGGGATTTTATTCGTGAACTCTTAGTCTAGCGAAACAAAATCTCGCTTGATAATAGGCCTATAGCTAGTGAAGGTTCATGACCATACTTTGAACACGTAGGACGAAAACTGTGCAAAGTATTCGTACCAGAAAAACTAAAAGCTGGATTATTTTTTGGCCCTCAAATCGACAGCTCATAAGTCATAAATGACCATACAGTATGTGATAATGTCAATTTTGTCAAAGACCACATCTTACATCGTTATTGTAATGTTAATGTAATGTTAGTGTGTTGCTTTTTTCTTCACATGATTTAGAAGCTAAAGTAGGCACTGTTTTTGATAATATGCATAATGGTAATACCATATCACAAAAACTAAAGCTGATAGGGCAAAACTAATGGCACGTTTGGCATCAGCGACCTAAATATGCCCAAGAATATGTATAAATTCTAAGGCATCAAAATGGCTGTTGGTCTCTGATATCTACTCGTATGTAGCGGTACTCTGTTAACAAAAACCGATCGCTAGCATTGCGCACTGAAATACCGTCACTTGAGTAGTGAAGTGTACCAAGTCCAGCATAAATGAAATGTGTTTTCCCCCTAAGACACTGTTTTAATCTCGTCCATAAGGGGCTTATAGAAAGCAAATTATTTTTTTCTGGAAGTAATGTAGCTTCTACATTTACAATTTCGTATTTTCAACCTATCATCAACGTTGACTGCCGGTTCCTGGAAAGATTACTTGTATGCAAATGAAAAAGGTTGGTCCTTGCGAATAGAGGCCCTCTTAAAGAACAAAATGGAACGTAGCAAAATATACAATCCTGTGATACACACAGTTTGAAATTTTAAAAAGTCAAATTCTGAGATTTCAATTAGATCAAAGGGCTTCTTTGATTTGCGAGCAAGGCTTTGAACAAACAATTAAGAAACTTTTAAATTTTCTTATGGCTGGAATAAAATTCTTGAATGTTTTCATGTCCCTCTTTAGAATATTTTTATTCAATCGTCGTTAATTGTAAACTTTGTGCCAAAAATGGTTTAGGGCCACAGTCATTATTCTATTTTTGTTCTGTGGCACCCAAAAATCCGACCACAGTATTAAATGATGAGCTAGAGCAGCGTTTCTCAACCTATGGTCCTCGGACCACTGGTGGTCCGCGAAGATGGTGCATATGGTCCTGAGACACAATTTAAAAATATCATAAAGCAAGTGGAAAGTAAAGAAGTAAAATTTTTCACATATTTCTTTATAATGACCTATAATTAATACCCCAAATATTAAAAATATAGGCCTTCTTTTAAAAATGGGGTGTAAAGTTGTCAGCATTTATGAAACACACAATTGTTAAAATGTAGACCTGTCAGCAATTTTCTGTCACCTGAAAAATAATAATTTTTATGAAATAGGACCCAGGCATAATAACGACAGATAAGTAACTCCAACCAGTTTTAAGGAAATATGCAATGTTAATTGTAAAGTACGTATACTAGTACAATTTTGCATTTAGTTACGAAATATGTAAAATTATGTAATTTTCCTTCTGAAAAGCAATATACAAGGCAATATAAGGTAATATATTAGCAAGGCAATATAATAGCATACGATGGGAAAAGTGCTAAACTACTGCATTCTAAGTAATTGTTTGTTAGTCCACCTTAATCCATATGGGTTGATAATGATTTAGACAAAATGTCAAAAATGCATCCCCCAACTACTACACAAGCAGACGTAAGAAGAAGAGCTCCATAGCAACCAAGATATTGGATAATGTAAGGTAAAAAAGAACAGCTACCAGTTTCTTGACTATATTACTCTTTTAACTTAATGTGTGTGTGAATGTCCAATGGGTATGATTATTATGTAAGTAACGTAGTGACTTATAATATTTTAAAGTTTTAAGTACGTTATAACTACAACACCTCAATCACACTCAATGCATTTATGATTTTACTAGATGAATACATTGTTTTAAAGTTACATTTGATATTTTATAAGAACGAGAAACATTCTTAAAATCTATTGTAAACATCTAGTCCTTAGCCACACCAGGCTATTTTAATAACACTTTGATAGCTTATATCAACACAAGCTACATTTGTCGTTCACAAAAGAATGGCCATAAAGTTCTAGACAACTTATAAAGTTAATGAGCCTTAAGTCTATTGACGAAAGGTCAGCTATGCCTTGACAATATCGGAGTGTCACATTTTCAAGAATATCCTGTTGCTAACAACTTCATGGTTGAAAAGATCCTTCTAACATCATCTGAATGGACAGCCATGCTGAAATTGAATGTTAATTATGTTAGGAGTCCTGATAATATCTGTGTCATTAATGGATCATCCCTTTGCAGAAGGTGTGCAAGGAATATGAAACACCCAGTCACGTACTCGGACCAAGTCCATTTAATTCCCTGGTTTTTAATCAGAGACATCATCGCGTAAAACAATCATTGTCCAGCCTCCTGACCAACAAAGGATATGAATGCTTTGAGGAAGGGCATGCTCTAGATGGATTAAGATCTAATCGCTTCATAGATATTATACCTAGGTAGCATTGAAGAAAGGAGCTAAAACAGCTTACATCCTCGATCCAACCATTCGCTATGAATCTAACGAGATGAACAAGCCGGAATGTTGACATAGAGAAGAAAAGCATCTACGAGAGCTGCATTCAATTCCTTAAAGAAGAATACCACGCAAGATTTGGTGGCTTTCATTTTTCAATACATGGTATTCTGTTTGGTTCCAGAGGTACGATCTATCACTCGGTTGCAAAACAACTGAAAAAACTAGGGATCACCGGAGAAGAAACAAAACATTTAACTGAAAGCATCATTGTTGGTTCAATACCCATCTTGAATCACCATATTTACGCCAAAAAGTAACTGCGAGCTTCTGTTTAGAAGAGAAATTATAAACTGTTTATATCCATGTATTTAATAATGTTACTGTCTTCTAAGAATGAATTTGTAAAATGTGTCCTTTGGTAACTTGCAAAGAGGCAAGCAGCTTCATTTAAATTTATAATAAACGATTTTCTTCTTACACATCTGAATGAATTATTAAAGAATAAGTTTGTAAAAAATACTTTTGTAATTTCCTTCTTTATGAAATGAGGGTATGACGTGGACTTAATTTCACCCTCATTGGTAAAAAATAAGAAAATCAGTACCATCATACTTGTTGATAATAATCGTCCAATAACTTAGATCCGCAAAACGTTCCTCTCGTAAACAGTTATGATTCGAACATTGCAGTAACAGTAAATGTAAAACGCTTACAGAGATATGGGACCTGCACTAACAGCTCAACCCATACATTAAATGAACACAAGGCGAGAGCAATTCCATCCTGTTTGTATACATAAAATAGTTATGTATCCCGAACTACGTTAAAACAATCATTAAACGACTACAGCAGTTCTATCTGCCCTTAAACTTAAACTATCCATATAATTCTATTCCTATTTGAATCGTAGCCTACTTATATTTATAGAACCTACATAGAACGGAGGGGGTACGCCGTAGCGTAGTGGTTGAGGCGCTGCGCTACAAACCGGAAGGTCGCGGGTTCGATTCCCGATGAGGTCGTTGGAGTTTTTCAATTGGCCTAATCCTTCTGGTGTCACTATGGCCCTGGGGTCGACTCAGCCTCTAACAGAAATGAGTACCCGGAGCAATCCTGGGGGTAAAGGTGGCCGGTGCGTAAGGCTGACAACCTTACCATCTTCATGTGCCGAATGTCTAAAAATCTGGGAGCCTCAACCTCCTGAAACCCTGTGGGCTTCCATGGCCTGTAATAGAGAACACTTTACATAGAACGGAGGAGCTATTTGATAAAGTAGCGGCTTCAGCCACGAACGCAATCTAAAAGGGCCGTGGGAGACTGCTTGATCACCACACACACACAATCTTGCCTTCTGCAAATATTGTAGATGATGCAGCGGTTAGATGACAGGCCCACAAGGAATGTAGTGTCACGAAGTTTAATACAGAAAGACTTCTTTCGTCTAATAAAATATGTAGTGGTGGACAGAATCGAATGATTCGAAGAACGAATAATCTATTCTCAAGTAGTATAAAGAATCGAATTATATTTCGAATGAAAAAGTTCTCTGATGGATGCAGGATCCGAGAGTTTTTGATGCGAGATGTGAAAACTCTGTTGCCTAGATCTACTAAAAACTGATTCGAAAACTCAAATCGTTAATCGATTGCACAGTTCAGCAATTTCGCCATGTTACCAGATCTGCTACTATAGGTTCTCGCCCTGGGTTTCATACAGCGATATCAGATATTGTGTTAATTGCATTCTACTACTAGCGTTCACAGAGTAAATCTAACTTGAATTGAGTTTATTAATTTCAATTGGATTTGTTATTCAACTCTTACTGGAGAATTCCAAAACGCTATGCTTCTGAAGATTGTAGGCCTGGTTGAATCTTTATTATTCAATTCTTAAAGCAAATTTTTTTGTTGCATTTTTTTTAAGATTGTAGGCCTAACATGGAATGAATTTATCTAATTTCATTTAATATTCTTGTTTACTAAAGACAGTAGATTATAGCCCTAGCTTGTAATCTTTCTTTAATTAGATTTATTATTCAGTTCTTACTGGAAATTCCTGTTTACTAAATTTCTGAAGACTGTAACTCCCACTTTGAACTAAATTTCATTATCTCAACTTGTTATTCAGTTTCATATTATACTCGTAGTTCAGTATTTCCGAGGATTAACAATCTTGGATTTTCATTTGTTTACTTCAAACCATAGCTCTATTCTAGGCCTATTAATCAACTGTGGTTCAATTTTCCTTAGACATTTATAGCTTTTTTGTAGCTTATTTCCTTTGACTTAAGTTATACTTCTGGATCTAACGTTACCTTATAATAAATAGTTGTTTAAAGTTTCAATCTTTTTCTTGAAATTTCATATTTCATTAAAGTAGCCTTTTCTCTATTCTGACTTTAAAAATTACTTTCCCTATTCTTCATTTTCTGGTAATTTGAATTTTCTTACTGCACTATTCTCCTCCCCTTTTTCCAAGTCTCAAGGTACTTGTACTCCAAACATTTACCTTACATAATTTTTAATTAAGAGATATTCTGTATCTATGGTTGGGTTTTGGGTTGTTAAGAATTTATGATATTTGAATTTTATCCCTCCATTGGGATTATGATTTGTGTCTCTTAGGTACGCAATTCATCGTTTCAGGAACTGTTAGTTGACTATTTTTATGATATATTAAGATTAAGATAAAAATTGCGCACAATTCTGCTTTGTTCATTCGTTAGATTGCACACGATTTTGTCCTTTTGGCACACTAATAGATAATAACGCTCGCACTGTTCATTGCATAGAACAGCGTTTCTCAACCTATGGTCCGCGGACTACCAGTGGTGCAGATGGTTCGCAGACATAATTAATTAAAAAGTATCATAAAGCAAGTGGGAAGTAAAGAAGTAAAAATTTGTCACATAAAATGGACACTAGATGTCAAAGTTTTTAAAATTTACGAAAATACAGGTCATATTGCAAGTTTCCTTACTTTTGCAGTCATGAACCACAGTTTCAAACCCCTGATGAACTGACGTCTATGGTTCCCCCTTTCATTGAAAACCTTAAAAAATAAGACTTTGTCGGAATTTATTATTAGAGGCGCCATGCAGTTTTCAACAACCTATCTTTGTGAGAAGGGATTTTCATAGCACAAAATACAGAAACCGACTTAATGTATCTGCTGATCTTCGACTAAATTGACTAATACTGAGTCAAATATCCAGGAACTCTGCGAGAGGCGACAAGCTTAACTGTCTCATTTAAAGTGAGCAATAACATAATTCCTAATTATATATTATCAAATTGGTAATACATATTAAAGTCTGTTCAAAATATAATTTTACTGTCAATAATTTAATTCCAATTCAATAACTGTGTTTCCGTCGAATTAAAAAAAAGTATTTCGTTCTGAAGACCTATAATTAATTCCCCAAATATTAAGAATATAGGGCTACATATAGCCTACTTTTAAAAATGGTATGTAAAGTTAGGGGTACGTAAAATTTTTTAGACATTTTAGAGGTCCTCGGGTTCAAAAAGGTTGAGAAATGCTGGCATAGAGTACACAGACATTCATTGTTAGGATCATGGAATTTCCCGTTCTACTTCTTGATGTCCCTGTGATACTCTATTCTTCAACTGGATAGCGAGAATCCTGTCATCTTTTCCTGTGTTGTTGATCTGGGACTTTTTGCTATTTACAAAACCCGATTTCCCAAGTCTATGGATTGCTGAAAACACATTGATTCTGAAAGATTTCTCGCTTTGTCATTCTCGCTGAGGTCACTTCCTTCCCTGCTCATAAAAATATATTTTTCAGCGGCCATCGGTGTATCGTGGGATCCAGAGTCTTTCAGAGTTTAATGGTAGCAGCTTCAACCTATTAAACCAATCTAAAAGTGAACTTTAAACTATAACCTAGAGTTACAGGCGCTACAACACATTAGCCTAAAACAACAGTGTACGAACAGTGTGTTCGGAGAAGAATTTGTGTTGGGCAGGCATGGAATCCGGATACTATTAGCATTCAGCTAAGCTGTATTACACTCTGTACGACGAATGAATTATCTTGCTGCTACTTATATTTTATTGCGATTTCAATGCATAGAAATGAGGTAAATAAATCTCCACATGACTAATATGAATATACCATTAAACTAAACCCTTCCTCCAGCATGTAATTCTGGGGTTTTGTGAGACTGTAGTAATAATGTTCATTGGTGTCAGAGAACACACTATCATGAGAAATTCTCCAGAACAAAGCTATGTACACGACTGTTTTTGCAGTGGTAATGTAACTGTGGAATTGTAATATGAATGTAACAAAAGGATGTCGTCGCACTTGTGCGTGCTGATGTTTTTGTCAGGTAGTTTTTCTCTCTCCTAGCTCTGTTCACATGTTTTTTGTGACTCCCATTCGCGATGATGTATCGCAATGAAGCACGTGTAGTGGCTAGAATTTCCCGTTAAGCCGTCCATAAGTTCTGCTCTTAACTCTCACTGCAGTTTCCTTTAAGTGCAAACTTTCTTTCGATTCCGAAACATGTACAGCAGTACATTGAGCCACGAAACCATTTCACGCACTCATTCACTCTGAAACAATCACTATCTTTCTTTCTCACCCGTTCACTATTAACCCTCTTACTGTTTTTCTCTCTCTCTCTGACTCATGCACATCCAACACACACACATAAATACACACTGAAACACGTTTTGGAATATATTTACCACCTCTGTCCATACCATAGTTATTGTAGGTAAAGGAAATAATTGCGTTCGACCCCGAAATTCGAAGTTGAGTTTTTAACATCAATACACACTTTGAGGTGCACAGAATCCACCTACCCAATTCTTGAACGGTAGCATAGAAAAAAGCCGTCAGTATTATACGATTTAAAAATCCTTTTGGTACAAAAATAACGTTCATTAATTTTGGTCAAATTCCAGTTGAACAGTACGGTGATCGGAAAGCTTATTGTCAAACATACAGCTAGTACCTTAAACAAGACTATTCTTGAAAATATTATCAAGTGTCATGACCGATGAACCGTAAAATACGGGTGGACCACTTGACGTTATGCTCTAGTCCAAATACAGACAAATTACTAATATCTAAGAAAATACTGGAAGAGCATTAAAGTCTACACATAAGATTAAATTGAGATTGGAAGAGCACACAAAGTTTAATTTAATACCCTTTAAAAATACATTAATATTACCTGAGGGTGAACGGTAATAACAACCTAGACTTACGAACATAGTGTTGTTGACCGTAGTTTTCAGTCCGCATATTTTGAAATCCTTTCCAAAGCAAAAATAATTGAGATTTATATTATAAGCATCTACCCCCGTTTTGGAACACGAGATACTTCCCCATGTAGGCCTGTATTACCTACTACGGCCATAAAGGTTTGTCAAATACGAGTAAAAATCTTTAAATATAGGAGAATGAATGGAATGCATACAAGCCCATATTTCTGCTAAACATGGATATTTTAAGCTGTCGTAATTATTTAAATATTCAATTTCTATCACGTTCATTTTACTCTCAGTAAGACCCTGGACATTTAACAATAGCCTAATAGGCCTGATTATTAATTGACCCTGTGGAGGAATCTAACCACGTACACGAAAAAACTTTTCAATACACGCGTCCTCAGGCCAAAGGGACACATCCATGGCTTCTTAAAGTTACTCATAAAAAGGAGACTTAAACGATGAGTATGGGTGTGAGTTTCTACCGTTAACCGTTCACACACGATTTCTGGAAAACGTGGTATAAGAAATTCTTTATATCTAGGTGCAGCCCATACACATGTAGCCTAAGTCCACATACCTGGGGACACTCTTTATGCCACTAGAAAGCTTATTCCTAATAAGTTTCGTCTTAAGTCGTATGACTTGCCATTCATTGTTCAACAGGCATGAATTTATTTTATAATACATTAATATATTATGATTGAAGAATAATGCATTATCTTAGATCATGCCTATCAAATTTCTGAATTTAGAATACAATGGAATCCTTACGTGGGTCAAGAAGCACAAAGCCTCTTTGTGAAAGTTTCATTTGCCGGAGACTAATGTATTTATGCCATTTTTCCCCACAGAGGACAGAACCCATTCCCTTGATAGCCATCATAGAGAAACTGTGGTATTACCAGGGGGTCGAAAAAGCCAGGTTGAAAGGCTCTAATTTAGGCTCACAGTTCTGTACCACGTATCGAATCTACCTCGCATGACCCATGGTTGATAGTCTCGCTTGGACGACTCATGCTTAAGATTTTTACGACGTGAAAAGCCATTGACCTCTGTATGAACTCACTTCCCTTGGATCCGGAGGAGAGCACGTTACCTCTATATCACCGAGGTCGACAATTCGAATAAATGCAAGAAAAATATTATTAAATACTAAAAGTAACAAAAAGAGATGCCAAAACTCTGTGGAACTTTCCTTTAATATACAGAGTGAAATTATATCATATGAACATGGACCCAAAAATGTCTTATTTTTCTACATTTACACTACTTAGCAGAAGACTCGAAAACATAACTGAGGTAAACAGAAAATAATATGAAATGGAACTAGAAAACTGAACTGTGAGCAACAGAAAACCAAACGACATGTTCAAAATCTCCTTTGTTAGCACAGATAGCCTACATCTGACAACCCTCCGTCGCATGGACTCCCTGATGCGCTGACGTGTCCCTGGAGTATCTCGTATCATCTGGCAGCCTTGAAATACGAGCACGAAATCTCTCTACAACTTGTACCGGTGTTGCAAACACAAAATTTTAAATGCCCCTACAAATAATAAAATACTGGATTCAGGTCAGGTGAGCGTGCAGGCCAAAGAGTTGGTTCATCACTTCCTATTCATTTATCACGAACCCGTTTTTGCTGCAGGACAGTTAGCTGACATTGTAGCTGGCATATAACACCTTGTCAGAAAACTTGGAGGCGAAGGTTCTAACTAAGAAACAAGACACATTCAAACCCATGTTCATAAATATCATAATTTCACCTTCTATATGCAAGTATGTTTCCTCAAGATTTTGGCCTACCTTTTTGTTACACCCTGTATAATATGTATACATTTCTAACCTTTGTACAGACATGCTACAAAACAGATTATTAGAAATACTATAGGCATATTAATTGCTGAAGTCATCAAATACTCCAAATAAACTCTACAGCATTTTTCATATAGTACAGTTTGTAACAGCATATAATTATACCATATTATTATAAAGTTAGAGAGATGAAGATGTAAGTAATTGGAGTTATACAAGGAAAACAAGCAAGAAACCATGCAAGTTGTGGAAGAAGTTTAAGGAAATTATGAGAAGCTTCAGCTAGCTTTAATTGCTTATAATTGTCAGGCGTATATAGCGTTCACTTACAGAAAGTTTTTGTTTGAGTTATAATGCATAATAGCAAGTACACCATTGTTTCTACGAGTCTGAGATAGTTGGCTTATAACTACCCCCAGTACATTTTTACAAAAAGAATATTCAAAACAAAATTACTTAGGTTTTAGCACAAGGCTACTTTTAGAGAAAGTAAAAATGTACTTTAAAAGTTGATAAACATTTGTACTAAAATATAATGGTATGTTGTTTCATTTACCATTACATACTTGGCAACTTATTACAATAATTACACCCCTTCTTCTTACCGTAGTTCCCATACCTGCACTATAGGTGTTAGAAGTGCAAGATGTGTTTCCTGTGTCACTGAAATTCAGTGTTGACTGAGATATTAAAAAGCCCCCTGAATTCAAAATTATATTTTCCAAAAATTGCTGAGTGTTTGTTTTAAGAGTTTGTGGGTGTGGAGAAAGGGAGCCGAAGCTCCAACATGGAACATCTTATGATTATATTTGAAGGAAGAGGATATCGAAATTTTCAACTTCTTTGTTCCTTAAGTGGAGGTTTCATTTTTGTACATAATGTCTACATGAATGAAATTAAAAATGAGCCTTAAAATTTTAAATATTGGAGGGGGTCTGAATGTGTTGTAATTAGCCTCTTGATAGTGTTTGGTAAAAATTAAGTACCTCGGTCAATTCTTGAGATATTCACAAATTATTTTTCGTTTTTGTACATCACATACTTGTATTAGGACTTGCATTAGATACGGCAAGAGATAGAGAAATACACATTGATTCTGGTCTGTGTGCAGTTAAAAGAAAATAGGCCTAGTGACAGTTAAGATCACAAACAAAATGATATGAAAAATAATGATGTATAACATAAATGGTAGTGCAGTAGTTTGCATACCTCCTTCAATGATTTTCTTCAGGAACATAATTATTTCATAGCATTCTCCGTTGGGAAGACAGCTTTTGGTTCTGTGCCTTAAATTTATGATGCTATGAATTGTCCCATTCACGGAAGAGAGATTTCTTACAGAAAACGTGGCGTTTGAAACCCAAATGTACCTTCCTATCCTAGTTCTCTTATTGACTATGAGTCCTCTTGGAGTTAGAGAGCTTAAAAGTCATTTTTATTATATAAATTATGAAGAAACAGTGCTAAGTTCTTCTATCCTTGCTGACTTATCCAATGTAGATAAAATTTCCTTTTTTTAAAAGGTAAAGTTTATTATGTTTTCCAGGCAATATTAGTTCTTAAATGTATTTTCTACTCTCATTTCTTCATATCATTCGGCCTTCTTGTTTTTCGTTAATCATATTAGAGTTTCTTGCTGATTTTTATTATTTCTTCTTACACCCGCATTTCATTTGTATGTAGCCTACATAGGCCTACAGATATAGACCTATATGTTTATTTAAGCTGTTTATTTTATTTTAGTTCCTACACTCTTGATGAAATTTTGGCAAGTCATATTAGGCTATTGCATGTTGAGAATTTCATGAAAGTAAGATCTGTTCTTACTTATGCAATTTTTATTCATTGTTATCTAATTAAATTTTTATTTTTATGTCAATGTTCATATTTCAGTTTTGTAATCCGCCAACATTTCTGAATGATTTTGTGAAGGTGTTTTCAGCGTTTTGTCTTATGTATGCCAGAGGCCTATAAGTTCTTTACTTTTGAGTGAAAAACCATGGCTTAGCTTCTTTCTCACTGAAACTGTTCATTTCTACAGCAAGTACAAGTTTTTCATTTCGTATTTCCTAAATTATGTTATTTTCATGAAACAGTGTAGTATGATAATCCTTATTTTTCCCCTTCAGTAGGTTATCCATTATATTATATCTTGGATTTTCCTGGCGTACTATATATTGATTGTTGTAATCACTCAAGTAAATATTTTAACCGAATTATTAATTCTTGAGAACTCATAAAACAAGCATATTAAAAAATTAAACGAAAAATTAAGTCAGGCATATGAGTTAGACGTAAAACCCATTACTCTATTACTAATTTTTAGCTATTTATTAATTCCGTTATTTATTCAATCAATGTTTTATTTATTTGTATTTATTTTTCTTCGTATTTATTTTTAATTCACTGTCTTCTTATTCTTTTTCATTCAATCTTTGTACACATTCTAACTCTTTCTGTATCCCGTGATTAATTTTTCTATTAATTTCTCACGCTTTTCCTATAATACATTATTTATTCGTTTTTGCTACAGTTTTTATTGAGGATTCTTCACCTTCATACAATATCATCATACCTAGCTTACAACTCTACATAATTTATTTAAATTTTAAACACTGTATTTGATTAACATATTTATAAATAACACAGACCAACAGCAATTGTGGTGTCTTAGAATTTACACTAATTCTTGGGTATATTTAGGTCGCCAATTGTCCCATTAGTTTTACTCTATCAGCTTTAGTTTTGTGAGATATGGTATTACCATTATGCATATTATCCCATTTCACGATTGATATAAATAAAAAGGAGTGTCTATTTTTAGCTTCTAAATCACGTGAAGAAAAAAGCAAGACACTAACATTACATTAACATTAGGCCTACAATAACAATATAACATAGGGTCTTTCAAAAAATTGATATTATCACATATTGTACGGTCATTTACGACTTATGAACTATCAATTTGAGAGCCAAAAAATAATCCAGGCTTTTAGTTTTTCTGTACTTCGTACAGTTTTTGTCCTACGGGTCCAAAGTATGGTCAAGAACCTTCACTAGCTATATTATCAAACAAGATTTTGTTTCGCGAAAGAGGTTATATGTTAATGGCACTGTATATAAAAGTAGAGCTGGTAGAGAAAAACTGTTTACATATTTAGAATAAGCACACTAAGTATAGCCGAAATCCGGTAAAACATCTGAGACACCAAACAAAAAGTTATTTTTGCCTGTTTAATCCTCTGAGGATTAATGGATATACTGCGACTGTAAAGCAACTACTAATTAATCAGCCATAGTTTTTATTGTTAAATAAATGTTTGGCGGCACTTCTTATTTGCACTTATTTCATTTGTCGATTCATTCTTTCTTTAATGTTTTCATAATTATTTGTTTTTACATTTTTATTTTCCTGTCTTCTGGTTCCTTTAATTAATTGTTGTTTAGACCTAATAGTTACTTTATATTGTCGTTATTTTACTTTTCGGGAATATTAATTAGCAATTACTTATTTTTGTTGGCCTTCTGAGTACGGCTGGCGTTAATATCGGTTAGATTCGGCTTCTCATATTCCACTATTTGGTAGTGTTTTATCTTCTTCCATTCTTGCTTTATATTCTGGCTATACAACTAGCAGCATGATAAGTGGTTTGTACACTGGCATTCGCTCTGAACTCTGACCTGATAATAGCAGCCACGTGTGTGTCTCATAAACAAGGATTATAAGATAATAAAATTAGTGTTCAACCCATTCAGAAGCTATAGTCCAAGCCAGTTCCTTTCCCAACTAAATCCTCCGTCATTAAAGTTGCGAAACCGCTGTACTGCCTCACAACAAATTCGGTCCTTAAGTGACTGCTGTTTTAGACTTTGACGATACAAAAATATATAAAACAAGGGACGGTCTATCATTAATATTCAAAGCATCGTATTGGAAATTATATATAATTATGAATTGTGCGACAATTTTTCCGGCTGTGTGAATCCTGATGTAACATTTCCAGAGGAATTTATAAACTTAGACCTAAATGAATAATACGACTATCTGATTAATGAATAATACTGGAAAAAAAAATATATATATATTAATTAGAGAAAGCATTTGGGATACCTGTACACTGAAGTTTACTGCACTGAAGTTTACCTGTGGACGCAAGCAGCACGTGTTCTACAGAACCGGTGTTCGAACAGCGAAGACAAAACCAGTACAGTCGTTGCAGAACAAAATGTTTCACGATTCCATTTTATATAAGGTTTTCGCCATCAGTAGATAAGAACTCCGATCCAAACTCTACTACAAATGACTGCAGTTGCAAATGCCGCACCTTTGATGCTTTCAGCATAAATCTTGTTAGTAGTTCGGCACACAGTTGAAAAGAGCAGAAACATGAAGAGTAGCTAAATTACGTCTCCTCACTAGTCGTCGTGAGCGGACAGTGAGTGTACCGACACTGCCCTTAATCGTCCGGAAAAGCCAGATCGTACATCTTATGGTTACAACCAAAGGCCGGATTTGTAGGTCCTCATAGCTTAGAACGCATCAATTATAACGGTGGAAGACAGCTTTGTCCCGTGATGACGTCTGTGAAGGAAGCGCACGGCAAGTCTCTGTGTGTGACGTCCGGCAAGAGCGCTTCCCTTGCGATAATACTTATACCCCTCTCTTCCCTCCTGTTCAATTATGCTTACATTTCACAAACTCTTCCCAGAGGTTTTGCCTCTTGAACCAAGATCCGATGTATTTTTAAACATATTTTGTCCAAATGTCCATCTTCTCTCGCTCGTAAGCAAAACATTATGGCGGAAAGAAAACTGTTCGCAGAGATGAAATGTTTTTGCGCCAAAGTTTCTGGCTTGTCCTTCCAACATTAATGCATGCAAATGCATTTGGACCAGTGTCACCCCTGCTCTCATAGATAGGATTATAAAATCGATATTACCCAAGCATATCATATATATGACGTTAAATCAACTTACCCAAAAAGTGAAGAGAAGGATAATGATATCAGACAATATTACAAATACAAAAGTATATAAAGTAGTACCGTGAAGTACAAATTCTCATCTTGATTTTGCAAAGCACGTTCCTTATTTCAGTAAATCTTTCCCTCTGTAACTTTACCACGTTTTGACAGATAATTATTTCAATTTAAATTCGTTTACTTAAAATACTAACGATTTTCGTCCATCAACAAAATTAGTGTTAGAACAGAAGTTTTATCATATCAGATGTCCGCTGTACAGAAAAGTGGACGAGATTATTGTGACCAGAGGTTTTCATATGATGTTAGTCTGCTAATTCATATTCTTAGGAGTGGCACTAACACATTGTCCTTCACCTGTCCACCAAATAAGTCAGGTTATAATCTAACCTATAAGAACCAAATATCCAGGCTCTAGATGTTGAATAACTATTTACAAAATATAAGAAGAGTACGGGGAATCATTTCCTAAATGCTCTAGACAATGACTAGTTTCAATTAGTTCAGAATGTAAACTACAGAAGAGCAAGCCGGCATAAGCTGAAACAAACCACGAGATGAACGTTCATGAATGTGTTTTGGGTACATGATTAATTAAATTTTGACGAATAACTAAAGAATTTAAATGACTTCTTATGTCACTATCAGTGGGATTAAGGCAGGCCTTTCCAACTCGAGCACTCTGCGCTGGTGCGCACCATCGCAGCACCCAACGGCAGCCTGGTGCTCTCTTTTTCCATGTAGCGGCCAGTGCTACTGCATGTGTACGTCAGACAGCACCATGGGTAACTGACCTCGCTTTCTTGGTGGATGTAACGTCTTATTTAAATGATTTAAATATTTAGTTGCAATTGAGAAATTAGTTAATTAGCACCATGTGTGACAGAATTAAGGCTTTCAAAATGCAGAATCTATTACTTAAAGATCAACTTAAAGCCGGAAATTTGAACAATTTTCCTTCATTAAAATCATTAAATTTGTCTACTTACGAAAACTTTGGAGAGTATCAGACGTCGTTATAGAATTTGCACGACGAATTCAATGCTATTCAAAGAAATTAAGGATATAGCACCTCAACATGAAATATTTATGACGCCATATTTTGTCCTGAAAATTACCACCATGTTTCCAAACAGAGGTGATAAAAGTACAGGTACTATCACTACACCGGCGATTTGATTTCATTTTACAAAGATATTTATCCACAGAAATTTCCCAGTCTTCACGCACTTGCTTTAAAATCCACGCCAGTGTTCGAGACAACTTATGCATGCGAACAGATGTTTTAAATTATGAATTTAAATAAAAGTAAAACCAGGACTTCTCTGTCTGATGTTGCCTTAGAGGCTGTTCTTTGAATTTCCATTGCCAAATCGATTGTACGCAACATTGATAAATTAGTTGCGGCGAAACAATGTTAACAATCTACTTAGATCCTAAATGTTCACAAACATAATATAAGTAAAGAATAAATGGTGTGTTTATGTGTTCACAAAATTGTTATTAATAATATTGTTTTCGTAAGCTGAACGCTAGCTAGACCTGTAGAACTGCCTCCGGTGCTACACCGGTGCTGGCCTGCGCCGTGGAAGCACCTCAGTCGGAAAGGCCTGGATTAAGGAGAACATTATTCTGAACCAGAATGGGAAATGAAAAATACTAAATTTCTATAGTTCCAACAATACCTTTAGTAACTAATCCAAAATAAGAATTCCCAAAGGGACGGCAGGTAATATGTCATATCATGATCACGAGAGATTCAAAGGTTCTTTCAGCTAAACTGAAGGGGTTCCAAAACGCACCTGACAGCCACGCGGCATTATTTATTTATTTATTTATTTATTTTATTCTGCCAACTACAGGAATAAATCCCAATTACAGTTGGCGTAGTTTCGCCAATACATGTTGTACAGTATAAAAAATACAATACAATAAATGAACGAATGTGTGAGGATAAAGAAAAAAAATACATAAATGATTTACAATAACTACAATTAATTTAACAAGACAATCTAAAAATTAAGCCAAATCATATGGAACATATAACAGTTTATGAAGAAGTCCCATGTACTGATTCAATGACAAGTCAAAATCCAGAAGAGCATTTTGAAGTGATAAAGAATTATATCAATGCGCCACCGAGTGTTTCGCCTACTGACTAACTTAGTAGTGATAATAATAATAACAACTAAACTATCGCACGAAAAGATTGTTTTTTTTTTTTACAGTTATTGCTCAGATTTGCCCACAGAATACGACTAGTGAATAGTCAGTGTTCGAATTCTGGAACACCATGTGGTATGTGCATGTCGTATGCATTCATGAACATCATTTAAGCATGTATGTGTCTGAGTATTGTGCCGTTCAGACATATCACGGCACTCTATTTGTAATTTCAGTCTTCTATTACTTTTGTAAATTGTATTGGTTTTGGTACTTACATTGAGTTTCTTTTTTGTTCTTTGTTATGGTATATTACGTTTAGTTTTGTTCTGGTTTCCTCTGGTCAAATTAATCTCGCCCCCAATAGACACTTTTCTGTATTTTCCGAAAATTATATTTCCGGTGCGCCATCTGTGTCGCCCTAGTGAGTCTTAAGTGGGCGTTACTCGTTAGGGAGTCTTAGCAGAGAAGTCTAGTGAATAACATCTTGCTTCTGTTGCCGGCTCAGGGTGAAGAAACCAATGGGCACATAATTCATATTTGCAGGTATGTTTTAAGTTGAGTTCACTGTTATTTTTCCTGGTGGGTTTCTTTAATTATTTTCAGGTATAGGTTTCTATTATGTTTAGTTTCGCTAGTTTTCTGACCCACCAGAGTTCAGTTTCGTAATCATTATTTCCGTTTGTTCAGTTATTTATTATATTTCGTGTATGATTGAGTGCAATTATGGAAATATCGCCCATTAATTCTGTACACGTTTTCTGGCCTTCAGCCCTAGATGTTTGAATACTGCTCACACATTACTAATTCTATTCGCATTTAACCTAGTCTGCCTAGTCTGCTTGGTCAGTCTGCTTTTCATTAGGCTATTGTATGTTTGAAATAATAAAGCTTGTCTGGATTTTATTACCGAAAAGTTCTGACTATTTTATTCATTTATGGGTTAACGGTATCCTCCGTAATAATAATTTGGTATATGGAACAGTACTGCGCCACAGTATTTATACATGTTGTGGTGTATGTAAGGTATTTATGCATATACACATATAGGCTTACTTACGGGTGAAACGATTGTATTTGTCTGGATTGTGTGTGCACATTAGCGTTTGTAATAATCTATGACTGATTAAACCAACGGCTTTATTTATTTCCGAAAATAATGCAAGGGCTAATTTTGACGCTCGGAAATCATTCATTTAGGACTGATAGTTTTAAACAAAGACTAACAAAGATTTTTAACAATAGGCATTTTTCTGTAGTTGTAGCGTTTAAGGTGAAGCACCTTTATATATAATTTTAACCGTTATTAATATAACTGGAGATTGCTGAATGTATGAATGATTGATTCTTTATATTAATTGGTATATGGTTATTTAACGGCGAGGATGTACTGCAACTTAGACCTTTGACTGTTGCCGGTGTGCCAGAATTTTTTTTCCCGCAGGAGTTCTTTTACATGCCAGTAAATCTACTGATATGAGCCTGTCACATTTACTCACACATAAATGCCATCGACCTTGGGCAATCTTGGGCACAGAAAACCTCAACTAGTCCTAGAAGTTTGTAGTATGAATTTCCGAACACCCTGTTTAATGTGGTAAATATAAATTAATATAATTGATATTATAAACAACATAATTTATTTTCAGCAAAAAATCTAGAATCATAAAAACCTATATTTTTAGTTAATAGTATAATGGCGGAGTAATCCAATACTATTTAATTATATAAAAGCATGCTTGCAGGACAAATTTACGGCTCACCGATGACAATCACAGTTGTAGTTGTGGTACATCCCCGTCGTTAAAAAACATTAAACCAACCATTCAGTGTAAAACCTCTCAATACAGCATACATTCTGAAATATTTAACTACAGGTATTTCTGGAAAATTAGACTAATAATACATATCATAGAAAAAAATATTGCAAATTATAGTTATAGTTAGTCACTGAATGTAAATGTATATTTAAAGTCGCAGATATAAATATACTAATAGAAATTAAAGGACATGGGTGCGATAAAATTTGATTGTTGGTATCTTAGTTTGTCCTATTCACTTACACTTGAGGTATTCTGAGTGTGATATATCATAAGTAGACCTGGGATTTTAAGGCAAATGCCTATTTTGTTCCTTATGAAATAACATGAAAATTTTTAAATATGTGGATGTTTCATGGTAAATCACTTACATTTATAGAGTTTTATAGTGCCCTAAAATGCCTATTTGGACCTTTAGAGCCTATTTTACTATTTTAGTGCCTAAAATGCCTATTTTGTACATTTAAAATAAAATTCAGCTTCACAATCTTATAATGGACATCCCTCAATGAAAAGCAGAACAGCAGAGGGTGGGTTTTTCACAGAAACGTGATTATTCCAAAGAATTGTCGCTAAAGGAATGCTGACGGACGGGGGAGGGGGAAGGACTACTGTGTCAAGTCACCAGTGAAAGAACATCTGTTTAAGTGAATATTGTTCGTGATGCCTAATTTTAAAGTTAATTCTGTTAAGAATGGGTAATAGGTATACCACGTTTCTTGCAGTAAAAAAAAGACCATGTTACAGTTTAAGTGTATATTGTAATATTTTAAAGTCTATTTTCTATCTATTTACACATTTTAATGCATATTTTAAGTACCTATTTTCTCTTTTAAAAGCCTATTTACTTGTTTTAAAAGTCTATTTTAGGTGCCTAAAACGAATCTTTTTAGAGCCTAAAATCCCAGGTCTAATCATAAGGTTAAAGTTACAATTACATTACCTTTATATAGGGAGTTCACAAGAATTAATTTCCAAATTCTGACTAAATAAGTTTGTATTTTTAAGCTGTGACTGAGTAACATCTCCATGGTTGTTGGAACGGGGTCAGTGAGTGTGAAGATGCCCCACGGCTGGACTTGACCTGTGTTGGATCGATAGTCGGGAAGCTATAGTGCGTAGAAACTAAAGCAAGCAGCGCCACGTGAGAGTAGCGGCTTTCAGCCCTCTTCCGCTTAGCTCTACGGCAGTCATGTCTATTGCTGTGTTCCACGTGAATTTTTTTGAAATTTATGATTTTTTGTTTATAGCACTAAAAAATTGTGCTGAATTTTCTGCATCCATTGATATATAGTTTATATAGGTTTAGAAATTATTTATGCCATGTAAATGGTGTCGTGCACATCCGCACAGTCGCATTTTCGTGCACATCGGCATAGTATTTTTATCTTGTAATATTATCGTGCTCATCGCCACACAACCCGTTGGTGGACATAGAGACTCAAACCTACAGCCTCCTTCACCACGGCTCCAAGGCAGCACCCCTTAGCTACCGCGGCTAAGGAAACCGGCCGTTGACATCGTAGATAGGTTAAGTCAGGTTAGGTTGGGTTAGGTTAGGTTAGATTGGATTAGGTTAGGTTAATTCTAAGTCTCGTTCAATCGCAGGCAGATACAGGCAGAATGATTTCTAAACAATACAATTATAATATTAATGTACACAGTATGTATCTATAATAATAAAAGGAAGTGTTTGTCTTTCTGTCTATCTAGCAGTTGCTGTGAACTCCATTGCATTCAATACGATAATGTAATTCCAACTTTGTCTCTATGTCCACCCCTACGAAGGGTGTGTGGCGATGAGCACGATGATATTGCAAGAAAAAAATAATGTGCCTATGTGCACGAAAATGCGACTGTGCCGATGTCCACGCAACCCATTTAAATATGTTTACACGCTCTGAGCCACACCCTTAGAAAGTTCAGATGAGATAACTTAAAATTGAATTTCCCGGTAACTCTTATTTTACACACATATTGTTAGGTAGCTCCACAACCATTAGAGATAGAAGGCTGAAATTTGTTAAACTAATTTTACATGCATACCTATATGCATAAAGTAGACTACAGTGATGCCCATAGGTATAAAATTAAAGAAAATGTGCCATGAAATATTGATCAAATTTCAAGATATTTTATATGCGATATATAAAAATTAATTGCATTAAAAATAATAACTTTAGCTGTATAAAAGTAGTCTACTTTGTAGATAAATATGTTCATTATACGCAACAAAAAATTAAAGGTGTCAGAGAAACCAGAAAAAAGTTATGCCTATAGGAAGTGATAAGTGCATCTGAATTAATTTTTTTCATGCTGCTATAAAACGTGTAATTTAAAATTAACTTGGTAAATTTTTTATACTTTTATCTGCTAGTTATGTTCCAGTAAGCCTTGTTATAGGATCGTGTAATTTTTGTCCACTTCCGAGTTCATTTTCTTGTAAAATTTTAATATTTTAGAACCTGCATTTTTTAAAATCTTTTTGTGGTTGTTCACGTACATATACCCTAAATATACATTTTCTTCTTTTTCTTATTCTGCACGTCAAGGTTTAGGCAGTTCTGTCTTTTCTGTCTTCTCATTCTGTTAATTTTAATATTTCCATCTTCTTTTCGGCCGCCCTATATATCTTCTTTCGCGAGGATTGTATTTCCTAATGAAAATCGATATTCTTTATTCTCTCATTCGCCCCATAATATGTTCTTTCCAATTCTGTTTATTTTCTTCTATTTTGTCATGTAATTTATATATTTTAGGCATTAAATCTCACCTTAAAAAACCACACTTCTGCTGCCTGTTATTGCATATAAAAAAATCCTACTCATAATCTTCGCAAATGAAAACTGATCCACAGATTAAGCATGCCAGGGACAAACGATTTGATCTAACGGAAAGGATGATAATTGCTAATTGGAACATAAGAGGTGTTAAATATAATCAATTTCATTTATTAAGTGCAGAAAGGTCTTTCTGAGATTGTGTGGTGGTCGGGAAAATGTCTATTTGTCTGTCCGCGTGTCTGTACGTGCGATAAAATAAATAGGCTACGGTTTATCGGAATTTCATGAAACTTGATATACTCATTTATAACGTCCATGAGAAGAAGCCTATTGATTGTGGATCAAATCGGTTGACCGGTTCCGAAGTAATGCTCAATTTAGCAACTATATTTTGATAGTATATCAGACTGAATGCATCAAATGAAAAGCAGTTCTCATGACAACATTTGGTTTATAGTGTTTATATAATGCTTTGGAAGTTACAATACAGTTAGCTTTGACAAATATCTATTAATTTTGAGAATGCAAGTTCATGTAAACAAATGAACGTGATTTGAATCACAGCACACATCATGGCTCAAGACAATATAGCCCCATACTAGATCTGATTTTTGCAACAGTAAAAGCTCATTTTATGGACAAAAATTATTAAGATAATATAAATTTATTACAAATATTTCAGTGTATGGCGAAACGAGGCATTCGTTATATAACCCTTCAGTGTGCGAGAGGCATTGTTATGTATAATAACAAACATAATATTACAGATTTTTCAGTGTATGGTGAAACGTGGCGTTTATAATTATTCATAACCCAATGTGCAGGAAGCATTATGAGTCATTGTAACCATAATGGCTGAAATTGAACCCTGTCCGAATGGCATAATTAAGAAAAAGGAGGTAAATTTTTATGAAGTGAACAAAAAGAAAAAAATACTGAATGTTTTAAAGGACGCCACTTGCAATTGAGGAAACTGACATCGGAATTCATCGGTTTGTCTACCAGAAGTAGGCCTGTCTGGAAAATGCGTAGTGAGTACAGAGACTCTAGTGCAGTGACAACTCCAGGAAAAATTATAAAGCCACACCGTGTTTTAGATAACATTCATGACTTTGTGAAAAGTGCTATTCGAGCTAAGGTTCATAAATATGGCAAAAGGAAATCAAGCATATTATGGTGACACAGAAAAATAACATGCGAATTTTGATTGTGCGTGTGTGACACTGTAGTCAACAGGTTAATAACCAATTTAGGTGAAAGTTCGGATGCTGGTTCCGATACGGAAGTCAAGTCAATGTCAGATGACTTGGAAGTTACACCACTGGCGGAACTGCGATTAATGTACATAGGCCTAATTTTTTCACAGTAATATACCTTCTGCGTATAACAGTATTCATGTGGTACTCATTTCACCTTGACCGAAATAAACAAATAAACAAGTCTTTGTTTTAAACGAAATAAACAAATAAAAAAAATGTGCATGGAACGCCACGCGACAGAAGTGAAACTTGATTTAATTTTTGTATTTTTCCAATTTTGTATTATTGGGTTTTTCAATTTTGGATTGTTGGACTTTTTAATATTGGGATTTTAGACTTTTTTAATTTTGGATTTTTTAAAGTTTTATCTTTTAATTTATTTAATTTTGAAATTTTTCTGTTTTTCATTTTAGATTTTTTAAATTTCTGATCTTTAAATTTTTTATTTTTTTTATTTTTTAATTTTCAATTTTTAAATTTGGATTTTTCGATTTTTAAATTTGGATGTTTTGATTTTTAAATTTTGGATTTTATTTATTAATTCTTTAAATTTTAAATTTTTTAATTTTGTAATTTTTAATATATTTTTTTATCTTTTAAATTTTTAATATTTGGAATTTTTATTTTTTTAAATTTTGGATTTTTGGACTTTTTAATTTTGGATCTTTGAATTTTTTAATTTTGGAATTTGGGTTTTTTTTTAATTTTGGACCTTTGATTTTTTTTATATTTAATTTTAGATTTTTTAATTTTGGATTTTTATATTTTTATATTTTTTTTAATTTTGGATTTTTTAATTTTTAATCTTTTTATTATTAAATTTTGGAAAAGCCTAATCATTGAGTTAATGTTTTCTGTGCAGTCCGTTCCGTCATACCTCACTAATTTCGTGACGATTTTGAGCGTTCCACTAATTTTGTGACGATTTTGAGCGTTCCACTAATTTTGTGACGATTTTTTAGCGTTACACAAGCTCTCGATTTACCCCTACCGCGGCTAAAGAAGTTTCGCTTCAAAAAGTCTTTGTTTTTAAAGCGTATGACAACTGAAAGGAGTCCGCATAGATAGATTACTATGGAGAGGAAGACTGACGTAACACATGACCAATCAAATAACGTTACGGGCGAAATTATACAAATTCAACGTTTACATTCAATAGCATTCTCAAAACGAATAGATGATACATATTCCTTCACATATGCTTATCAAACTTTAGACCTTTATATTCTCCATAAGCCTATCATAATTGCAATTTTCACTGATTAAACAAAAGCATTATGGCACTTTTTTATATCAGTTTACCTGATTTTATTAACATTTCACTAGAACCACGAAGCTCTTTGAACCGCTAAATAACTGCGTAACTTTAGTAACTTCATTAACTTGCAAGACCGTCGGCCTTACGCTATGTCACATCGTCGAGGAATTATTAAATGTTTGTAATATTCTCACTAAAACTTTTGTTTTTGTTTTCTAAATAACGATACTTATTTGAGGAAGGCACGTTTGCGAAAGGTCACCGAAGCCGGGAATAAAATTACCTTGCGTTCGCGAAAGGAGTGCTGGATCCGTTTGTGAAAATTGCAAACATTACTTGGACTGTCATGCGGATTTAAAGGTTGTCCAAAATATTTTGGAACAATAGATTTGTTATTCATGCGCTGTTGTTCTTTTTATTTCTTTTTTACACATGCACAGTGTAAAAATGAATGCCTATACGAGACTCCTTTTACAAGTGGCATTGCCCGATCATTTTATTTTGGCTGTCACATGAGTAACTATCTGTAAAAACACGTCTATGAGAACACTTGATCAGCCATCTCTATTGATAGCTGATGAACTGTCGTCATCCCTAGTGATATATCCTGATTGCATCTCTAACATTTTTCAATATGACAACACTGAGCATGATATATCCTGAATGCATATCTAACATCGTTCAAAACGAAAACACTAAGTGCGTTATTCGACATTGGCATGCTGTCAGAGGATTGGTTCATCTATATCGTTTTAGTCCCTAGTTGGTGGGACGCCAATGAACTTGACATTTTCACGCTGGGACCGTAGCTCTTGAGTTTTTAATTGTACAGTAGGTGCCTTCACTTCCCCTATATTTCACCCTCCATTAAGTAGATCAAAGCCTCTGTTGCCACTGGAATTTTCACACCGGTGTAAACCAAAAAACATAAATTCTAAATCATTAATACATATACTAATACACTAATATCTAAGTTATATCAAATTAATATATTTTTCTGACATTTTTACAGCGGTTGACTCTCTCAAGAATCTTCTTAATTAAATATATTAAATCAGATCGTAGGTCTCGTTTGAGCAGCTCTCATGGATATAGAAACAGATTTTCACGACATCTGCAGACAGTGATAATGATTTTACGAGTGCATACCGGAATATGAGTACTTTATGTTTACATCTTCGCTTTTATTTTTAAATTAGCCGTCCTTAGGCCAATTTTCCTTAATTTTTTTGTCTCGTTTTACCATTTGTTGACTTTGTTTTACCGTTTATTTGACATATTTTCCGTACCACACACAAATACCCATGCCCGAGGCGGGACTCGAACCCACAGTCTCCTTAACCGCAGCTCCAAAGCAGCATGCCTTAGCTACCACGGCTAAGGAGACCGACATTTTCGCAACTTATTCTTATACTACTGGCTGCTGTACTTTGAGTCGCAGTGTGTCACCCATTCCCTAAAGGATGGTAGTTAACATCTGGTCTGACCAAACTAAGTAAGTTTGTTTAGAAGATGATTCAACAGGCAATGATAACATAATATTTTACTGACAAAATACACCAACAATAGAAAATATTCGATAATCAATAGTTGCATGGGCTACTATAGACACAGATCATGAACTCCTCATATGGCGTTGATGCTAAAAGGAGTATAATATATTAAGTATAATATATTAAATATAATATATTATAACATAATATGGAATAATATAATATATGATACAAAATAGTGTAATAAAATATAATGTAATATTTGATTAATATAGATAATATTAATATTTATTTTAACAACATAATTATAAATGAATAATTAATCCTTTTTAGAATTCTAATATGCCAATGTTAACAGTATTTGACATAATGTAATACCTATACAGTATATTTAGTATATTCTTCACGTGTATGTAGCGCTACCTGTTTTAATTATTAGCGTATTCTCAGAAAATAGATTAATTCTTTTACCGACCTTGTGAACGTTGAACCCATTCTTGATCTTGTAAAAATTATAGCATTACAGAAACCCAATGTAGGGATGTGTAACTTAATAGTTGTCACAAATAAATATCTTCAGTTCTTTCGTATAAGCACTCCCGATAATTATAGTTAATTTTTTTCTGTATATACACGATTCGCATTAGTTTCAACTACTTAAAGTTGTAAATGCACGTGATAAAACAAGCAGTACCATATTTCTTATTGCGGTCACTTAATTCCTTATCCTTCACTTTCGAAACAGCTGGTAATGTTCGATACATCTCCTTAAAGTTACCTCAATAAGAGCGTGCATCTAGAGAAGAACACAACAGCCATATTTCCAGTGGACGCTGGACAGATATGCATTGCACCATTACCGTTAAAGAAGTCACATGGCGATATTGGAGCTGTTGAGTGACACAAAATTCTCCGAAGGGTGGAGAAATTCTTGTCTAAAGTCCGACAGCTCAGGGTAGAAAAGGATGGGAGGGAGGGGCAGGGGGAGTAATCTTTGTTTATGTATTATATTGTATCATTATTGTCATATCTTTTCTGTCATTAATACCATTTTTTCTTCCCTTTCTTCATCTTTGTATAGCATTATTATTTTATAAGTTATGGTATCATATTGTATTGTATTATTATTGTTACATTTCTCTTTCTTTGTCTTGTGCATAGTAAAAGCACGAACGGCCGTGTATGCCCGTGCGTTGGATTTGTTCTATGGACAATGTATTTAATATGTATATAAGAATAAAGATGCACCATGCCATACCATACCATACCGTTACCGTTGAAGACTGTGCTATTTGTCTGCGTAATTTCAAGTTTCACCAGATTTTGCATAGGCCGAACACCTACCAGCCTACAGGCCAATTTGTTTCATTTACACGCATCGATTTGTCTGTACAGTCGTTGCAGACAGACCGATGTAAAATGTTTGCGTGTAAGGAGCCCTTAATTTTGTGTGACTGTCAGAACCTTCATGATGAGGAATGTGATTATGTACGGAGCAACCCTAGAGAAGGAAGAACATGTTGAGCACGAGGCCGATGAATAACTATTACATTCAGTGCATGATATCGTTTTCGTGAACTAGTACCGTATAAAGAAACTAAATGAGACTTACTGTCAACTTCCCTTCTCAGAATACCACACATTGTAGAATTTTATTCCAAATAAGTCATTGTACAATCATCATCATTCATCATTAAGATGTTATTAACATTACACAAGTGACTTCGATTTATTTCGCATAAGCGGGCGGGGGAGAGGGACTATACAATCACGATGTAAGAATTTCCTTTTGCATTTTTGCGAAAGTGGCTACAATTTTTTTCGCATTCTAAAGTTTACTTTCGCATTTCGCGAAAAATGCGATCGTAGCTTAAGCCCTGGCCCTAACCTTTCTCTAATTTCGTCAAGTTTATCTTCGGTAAGAACGCGGTAGTTTACATTTCGTTTCTTATCAAAAATCGATCAGTTTCCATAAATTCACTTACAAGATTACGCACAGTACTTCTGTGAGATGCAGAAACAGGGAAATTTTCTTAAAAAACGCAGCCTCGCTGTTCTGCAAGATTTTGTTTTCACACATGAATCATACATAAAAATTATCTGTTCTAATGTACACATATGTTTGGAATTATAACAATCAAAACACTTAAAACAGGTGTAGTGCGTTGCGTTTCACGAATTGTAACGTTTGTAAGCCACAGCCGGCTCTCAAATGCGACATTACCCCGGAAACTGAAGGTCAGGTTATAGCTTAACGGCACACGTTCGCGCCGCGACAGCGGGCGCGCTCAGAGGCACTTCCCAAAAATAATGTTCCTATATTACGTAATAATTACTTATTCAAATACAGGTATTTTTCAGGTTATAAAGCTTTAGAAGAACTGTTAGAAAATTTTTGCTGCAAGAAGAAGATAACGTTTCGTTAAGAGATATTGGCTTCCCTGTTGAATATTCCTCATTTTCAATAATTCATTTCAGTTCAAGTATAGTGTTTTATCAAACAAAAATGAAAATATGTAATGGAAGTATCTTTTAAGCTGTGAGAGTTATGAGTATGACTTGCACAGTTTTGAAAAAATAAATTATAAACTTACAGATTCGTAAAACTTGAAGATAAGTTACGTATTGTTGTTCCATAACTTGTTCAATTATGAGATCTTATAAATTCTTTCGCACATTTAAGCTGAAATTTCATACAAAACTAGCATTACGAAAATATAAAATAAAATAGGTGGTAAAGAAACTCAACTCTAGAAAACTTGAACATGTAGAGACTAAAACTCCCGATACATACTTGACGCCATAAATTAACGGTTAGCGGTAACTTTTATGGCAATTTGAAAGGATTAAAAGCAATATACCTCAGTACAGTAATGAGACAGGGGTATTCAATATAGAAAAAAAACGAAGAAAATGTAAACAAAAGAAGTCCAAGAATGTTTACACTCATTTTCTTTTCACTCCCCCATATCCTTTTATGTTTATTTATTTTCTTTCAAACGCTAAAAACATTATTGTATGACTGTGCTTTTATGAAAACAGCATACATAACCATCGCTATAGGAGCTGTTAGTAGAGCATTCGACACTCTTGTGGCCACGACGGAAAGGGAGCATAACCGTGAAGCGGAGGAATACTGTATAAAAGAATCAAATGCAAACCTGTTCTCATTCAACAAGCCAACAAGCAGGAATTAATGTTTAAAAGACACAAGCAAACACTCCTGACTGTCTGGCTTCTAGGTTTTACAAGTTTTAAATTTATCTGCATTGTATCGTAATAGACTTGCCTGACTTTTGCGTTGAGAAATATAGATTCTGGGAGCGTGATCAGTTCTTAATTATGCATCGGCATTCCGTTGATGACGTTTCTCTTTTACCTAGCACATTTAACGTTGACCATAGTTTAAAACATTAACAACTCGCAATCACGGCATGCTGGCACAGTATGTACGGCGTATGCCGGCATATGCCGGCTAGGTATAGGCTTATGAAGAAACTTTAAGCAGTGGCGTTTTGTTTGTATTTTATTGTATCTTATTTGTCAAGAATAATCTAGAGAGTTTTACTGATATAGAAATACATAATTATAATACAAGACATAGAGCAGATTTAAATTTACCGAAGTGTCGTTTAAATAGTTCTTATAACACTTGTTTTTATAATGGAATTAATTTATTCAACAAACTGCCTTTAAGCGTCCGTTGCTTACCCATAAATAGTTTTAAAAATTATGTATATGCATGTCTAATAAGGAGACCATTTTACTCTGTACACGAATTCCTTACTGCTGACTTTGTCTTATAAGAACTGTTATTATGTATATTGACGATGAATCACCTGTATGGACATAGGCTAATAAACATTATTATTATAATTATTATTATTATCTGTAGTTCCGTTTGCCATTAAAATATTAATGATAGGATATTAGAGAAGGAATAAGTCGTAAACTATTATATATATATGGTTCAATATTCCTCTTGAGCAGAATATTAAATAGTATTAAAGACAAAGAACCCAATAAAATCGATTATAACCTATAGTCACATACAAATAAATAATAAATATATATATATAAAATACATTTTCGTATTTCTTTTACGACTTAAGACATTAAACAAAGTAAAAGATTTCTCCAACAGCAAGATTTTTAGGGGAAGTACCCATAATGCAAGCGGCATTTCCCGTTTGAATAGCAATATGATTCTCTGTTTCAGGAATGTCGTTGATCGAGAATCTCCGTTTTGTTACACACACACATATATATGTATACATGCGCTTCTTATTATAAGAACGGAACTGTACATTTTTAGTAGAAATTTGCAGTTTTGTATGCTGGGAATGTTGAAGAAATGTAGATTAAGAAAATAAAACTTGACTATACAATGATACCAACAGAAAGATCACCGTATATTAAAAAAATGTAACTCTGAAAAGTTAGTGAATACATTTTTCAAGTAAGAATTTGATACTTTTAGTTCTTCCCGGTAGGCGATCTTGCTTTCTGACATCTTTTGATTTACGCTAAATTTGGAGATAACGAAACACAACTCCGAACTCTTAATGCAACATTTAAGTTATGGCCAATGAGGTTGGGTCTTTGAGGGCCTTTATTACGTTTCATAAAATAAGGCTTCACATACATAGGTCGAACTAATCACTTCAATCATGGATCCCAGCTCCTGTGGTGTAAACGAGGGAATCTTGAGTAACGAAATCGACTGTAGAAGCGTAGCGAACTTCCTCTTTCCTATAACCGTGAGCCAACTTAATGGTACATTTCAAGGTTGTTAGCTCCAATTGGACATACTAGTTGGACAAATTAAGCAAATAAAATTACCACTACATTCCACGAAAAATACGCAGTTTCCCCACTCAGGATTTATTATTTTTTTTAGAGTGAAAGCCCTTCAGTTAACGAGTTCCTTCATAACAAAAATGTGCTGGTACACTGGCCACCACTGCTACTGAGGACAAACTGCTCAGCAATGCATAGAGTCTGGACGGTACTGGATACAAGCACTTGCACCGCGGCAACTGAGTTGGTTGATGCACGTTTAAAATGAACTTTCATTTACTGTACCAGTAATAATGAGTTGTTTATGAGAAACTGTTAGATCGAATGTGACGATATTTTACTAAATTCTTACCAATACCTACAGGCCGACATTGTCTCAGCAAAGAAATCTTCCGCTCTGACTAGGACTCCCCCCTATCATTCAAATATATTTCTCTCACATTTATTTTTTAAGAATACGTTTATTTTGTGTACTCTGGTCAGTCGTGTTTCCATTGTCAGGTTCCGTAGACTTTCAGATTCAGAGATATCCCTAGCGACTCGCGTCCGTCAGTGGGATAGTCAACTAAACTAAATGTTTCCATTGGCTGAGTGCTATAGCCTATAACATGTCTTAGTACTTTCACTTTCCCGTGATTAATTGCTTTTCTATTACTTAATTTGTTCCACAAACACATTTAAATTCAAATTTCATGTCCAATAAGATTATGCTAATCCTGATCATTGGAAAACATTCATTTATACATAAGAATTTTGTTTTCTCACTCGAGAGACAGTGAACTTTCCGCAAGGAATACAGCTATCCATAAGTTCAGCCTATTTTGCAGCGTGTCTCATGTCTCCAGGAATAAAATATTCAATGGCAAACCCTTTCAATCACATTTTGTGTATCCATTGCGTATAAGAGGATTGTGTCTTTAAAAGTGGAAAGACCCACAGAAACCAACAGATCTGGCTTAAAAGCGAAGACTGAGGAAGAGACTGATGGCTTTTTAGATTTTTTGGCCTATTCACTAACATATTTTATATTTATCTCATTCCTTCTGTAAAGTCTGAACTGACTTTTGTATCATTCTATTTTCTTAGACTTTAACTGTGTTCACAAAAGTGGTAATATCTAAACACTGGTTCTTCTATCACAGTTCATCAAGTAGTCTATTGAGTTATCTTATCAGTGTAACTGTGTGTTTTCTGTCTCACAAAGTAGGATTGTATTTCGCAGGTTCTATTTACATTTCCGATCATTTCTGAACAAAATGTGAAATAAACTGTAATTTAAAAAAATGTTTGCACCAAGTAGCATGCCTACATACCACCCTGTCGATTCGGGTTCGATTCAGTTACGGACCAATTTATCTGACGTTCAGCTGGATTTACGAGAGGTGAAGGTGTAGCTTCTAATCACTAGTCAATGCCCCAGATATACCTTGGTTCAGTCACAAACCTTTTATCAGAGCTTATGGTGTGGAGGTAGACCTACAGGGTGCGGCATTTAAAGTTTCCCATTTTCAATATCATGTAATACATTTATTTAACAAAGAAATAAGCTATATTGAACATTTTAAAATGTCTTACAGTCTTGGATTTACAATTATAGTCTTACTTTTTGGATATGATTTCCTTAGATGCCCTCTATTGACTTTAACACATTGCTGCAATCTCCCTCGTACACTGGCCATTACGCGGGTGTCTTGCGTAACATTTGCAATTCCCTGCTGAATTGCATTGTTAAGACTGTTAATGTCAGGGAGGGCATGAGCGAAAACTTGAGATTTCAGATAGTCCCACAGGAAAAAAAGGGGAACAAAATCTGGTGCAGTAAGGTCGGGAGATTTGGAAGGAAAGAATTTGGCCGGGGAAAGCAGCATGAAGGGTGTCCATTGAAAGATGTGCAGTATGTGCTACAACACCATCCTGTTGAAACCACAATCTCTCAATATCCAAGTTACGAAGTGTCAATTCTGGTAGGAAGAAAGTTGCAGCATGTGACTGTAACGTTCAGAGTTGACAGAAACCGAACCACCACTATCGCTCTCAAAGAAATAAGGGCCAATAATACCCTGTGCTGCAATGGCACACCACACCACAACCTTAGGACTGTGAAGTGGCCGCTTGTGAATTATGCGTGGATTTGTAGGACATTGCAAATGTTACGCAAGACACCACACAATGCGTAATGGCCATTGTACGAGGGAGATTGCAGCTATGTGTTGAAGTTAATGGAGGGCATCTTAAAAATGTTCAATGTAGCTTATTTATTTGTTAAATAAATGTGTTGCACGGTTTTGAAAATGGGAAACGATAAATGCCGCACCCTTTATATGTCACTATTAATAGTGATTCGTCCATCGCATGGGGAAGTTAAGTCTGGCAGTCTCTTTGGTGCCTTTGGACAATAGTAGGCTTAAAGTCGGTACCCTCCATCCTTCCACACCTCACCATCATCGCTATCTTACAGTAGGCTACACTACACAACACCCTACACTCCCTTACACTTCTTGCTGTTACACATCATCATGTAATGTGGCTCGCCCAAGTGGTGCATAACTGGAAAGTGGATCACGCTATTGCTATTTATCCTTCTCAGTGCGTACCCCACATGCGTCACAGCAAAGGGTTTGAATTGGATACACAAACACGAATAAATTAATATCACAATAAAAGTTCAATAAAACCAGAGTAACAATTATTATTCCAACATCTATTATAATCAGGCTTAAAACTTAGTGCCCGATCGAATATGTTAACAGCAACCGTACTGTACAGACTTTGCTCGGCGTATTCCCTAGCTACCATATGCTAGTTCACGTGATAGTAAACAAACCGGAATACAGATATAGGAAGACCACAAAATAACTTCTCTTTATCTAAACTCACATTACAAGCATGCAAAACGATACTTTCTCCTGTTTGTGTATAATAGTCCCTCTCAAATGTTTCAATATATGTTTGCGTTTTAGAACACTTTACTTTCGGCATGCCGAATACGTATTATAAATTTAAACATGCATAATGACAAGGTACACTGTTGACCAATTTGAGAGGCACCGTACTAAGAGCTCATTCACTTCTCGGTACTACTATCAATGACTGTCTTATCAGCCTACGCAATCACACTCCACCCCCTATACTCAGGTTGTTGGTAACCGGAATCAACTCCCTCTGTGGGTTCGGGCACTAAGTTTTAAAGCCTGATTATAATATAAACACCACTTTCTATTTCTAACGGAAATAGAGTAACAAATAAATCCCACTGTTCTTACAACATAAAACAATACAGTATCAAATACTTTCTCATAAAAAAGGTCTACATCTATAAATCAAGGTAAGTTAAAATATAAAATATCCGATTATTCTGTAACACGCATACAGTAGATACAAAACCACTCGAATGTAATTTCTAGAGAGTTGTACACTGTCTTATGCTTAACTCCTAAGGAATTAGTATACTCCAATGATATTAGAAGAAAATAGGTACTTCAAACTACATTTTGGTATTAATACTGTTATTTATGGGAGTACGTCGTAGCGTGGTGGTTGAGGGGCTCCGCTACAATCCGAAAGGTCGTGGGTGCCATCCCCAGTGAGCTCGGGATTTTTCAGTTGGCCTAATTCTTCTGATGGCCTATATGGCCCTGGGGTCGACTCAGCCCTTAAAAGAAATGAATACCAGGAGACATCCTGGGATAAAAGTGGCTGGTGCGTAAGGCTGACAACCTTACCACCTTCAAGTGCAATATGTCTAAAATCTGGAAGCCTCGATTTCCTGGAACCCTCAGGGTCCCCATGCTCTGCATAGGGATCACTTTACTTTTCACTGTTATAAGTTATACAATATCAAAACACTATTCTGTCTTTTGGGTTATACACGAGAGAATTTATTGGAAAGAGTCTTAACGCAGGGGATCAGCAATAGAGGCATAAACAAACAGTGTGATGCATAAACAGTAAACATGTCATTTATATTGAACACAATGGTTCCAGATTACTGTCACTTCACTGACACAGATATAGGCAAACACGCAAACGATAGCCTTAATCATTGGGATTGACGTCGAGTTCAAATCATGTCTGTCGAAACTACACCCTGCTAACAATAGCATTCACACGCTACTCAAATTCCATCATCAATGTGCCTTAGAAGTTAGATATTAACAATTAACATCCATGATAATATAGTTTCTTTTTTGACTGTTTGTGTTCACACCAACTCTATTGTTCTAACACGTAAAACAAAAAATCAGCTCAGGGGAAAACTCTAATCAGTGACCGAAGTCGTATCATCAACAGTTCCGGTTGCATAAAGCATACAGAAAGAGCACGCCGTGTTTAGGATTTCAAGAAAAACTGTAGATCCCGATTACTGCAATTGTTGTTAACCACAACAGCAGGTAGCTATTCAATCCCTAAAATATCACTCCATGTGTATTAAAAAAAAAGTTCAATGTCCGTCAAGTTAACTGCAGGCCGTAGTTCTACAATATTAACAACAATAATAATAATAAATAACGTTAGTAATAACGGTAATAACAATGATCAATAAAACTTCTACTACTGCTAATAATAATAATTAATGACAATAATAATAATAATTATAATAATAATAACAATAATAATAATAATAATAGATCTAGTTTATTGAAGTTATGGCTTGAATTCCAGCCAATTCCATCATTCCTGCTGAGATTTTGTTTTTAATATTCAGAACATACTGACACAATCTCTATGGAAACCAGGCACCAGATTTTCATGGTGTGAACTACCATTTGAACTACCTGAAGGAACCCTTAGTGATACTTTATAATACCTACTGTATTACAGTAGACTGATCTCCAATATTTACAAAATGTTATTTTTAAAAAGCTTACTTTAGCAAGTAATATGAAACTATACTTCCTAAACATGTGAGTTTTATTTTCACCGTATTTCTGATAGCATGACAAAACAGTACGGAAACTTGTGCCGTCTAGTGTATGTACAATTTTGATTTCAGTAGTGCATAAGAATTCCTTACTTAAGATCGTAAGACGTTAAACAAGCGATTCAAAGTGTTTTTAAAAATATTTATTAAGCCTTAACCACGGACTTGAGATCTGTGTGACTGCAGTAAAAATATAAAATGCTGCTACTGTCTGAACGTTGTCTTCACAGGTGGGTTTATTTACACTACCTTCCTTTCTCAAGATCCTTTTTCACCCTAGATATGTCATTTACCCATCAGTCGTGCTAGAAAAAAGTTAATTTTTGTAGTTTTCTATGAGAACTTCAGTCTATGGTTATGTAATTTTCTTTTTAGTTTACTATTTTGTGAATAACATAAAGTGAACAGCCATGACCATCAAAATCTGTTAGACCAAGAATTTTAAGACTATGTGTTGACAGTTATGAATAATTATTTCGGTGAAATTTTGCAATGAATTTTCTTTTTAGTTTACTATTTTGTGAATAACATAAAGTGAACAGCCATGACCATCAAAATCTGTTAGGCCAAGAGTTTTAAGACTATGTGATGACAGTTATGAAGAATTATTTCGGTGAAATTTTGCAATGAATATTTTCATAGAATGGCTATATGTCTCATTTCTGAGGGGAAAATGTTGTAAATTAAGTTACCGCAATTTTGAACACAACCACTTATTATGGTGAACTGTGATTAATATCTGGTTGGGAGTATTCGAATGACGATAATAACTAAGCTCTTGTGTGTATAAGTTATTCATTTGAAAAATACTAACATATCTACCAAACTGTGCATTTCATTGCGATTGTGGTACAGTGATACAGATGCGTGCCCTGAAAACCAACACAAAACGATGGCGTAAGAATAATTCTTCGTCAAATAAACACTTAGGAATCAATTTGCTTAAAGAATAGCTAAAATTTACTTTTGTAATCTTTTACGTTGTTTCAAGCTCCTTAACCCTTAACCATAGACGTGACCATTCTGTTACATTTACATGGACTGAGGTCTGAATCACCGCTCAGAGTTAACAATGAAAAAGCCTTACGAAATATGAATTTTAATTTATATTCAAACAAACTGTCTCCTAAATGTTCAATTAACTAAGCATTATTTTACACCATCATTTTAAGGGGTTTTTCGGCACACAATTGACTCACCGCATCATAAATGCAATGAAATGCACTGTCTCGAAGATATGTCAATATTTTTCAAATGATACCTAATTAACACAACAATTTATTTTCATAGTCACTCTCAGAACTCTTAACTCTATATTAATCACAGTGCGCCATTATGTGATTATGTTCGAAATTCCAGTACCTGAACTTATGCCTTTTTCTTTTTCCCTTAGAAATGCGACAAACAGTTAGTCTGCCTCAACATATTCGCTGCAAATTTTCCTTGTGCATACCAAACACGCCGGTTTATTACATTAGTAACATTTGAAATGTTTTCCTTTTCTTGGTGGTGTGCAAAAACGACAAGATGTTCTTTTTTTCATGTTTTCATTCCTCCTTGCTCTCCCTTCCATAGGGATACCAAGAATTCTGCAGATCGTACTTCATGTGCCTTTTGCGATTCTCAGACGAAAAACGTTTTTGTCACCGGTCCTTGTGCATTGATGAAATTATTAACACATAAATTATAGTACTTAATATGGTATGGTTGTATGCAGATCATTTTTCAGATGTTCTAAGTAATACTGAATGTAATAATAGGCTATACTAGTGTCCAAAATTAAAGCAACGAACATATTTCACCTTCCTGTGTCTACTATACGAGACATTCATGTAACATGTAAAGCTATATCCGTACAGTCGTGTTCTGAACTGAAGATGTCATCTTACAAACATGCAAACGATGACGTCACTGCATCGATAAAAAGGGCAGTCCGCTTATCAAAAGGGGCACTGCAGCATAGTGTTAGTTGCTTAGTCCAATACCAACGTTTACTGTGTAAACATTTACTGCAGGTACAGGATGGCACAGAGAAGACACCTAGAAGATTCTCTTCGGTGGAGGGCCATAGGAAGAATGGAAGCAGGATAGTCTCAAGCTGATGTGGCCAGATGGCTTAACGTGAATCGTTCTGTTCTTTCTATAATGTGCCAACAGTCCGAAAATGTATCCCGAAGACCAGGGCAAGGACGACCAAGAGCGACATCAGAGAGAGAGAGGACCGTTATTTGGCTGTAAGGGCACGACGGTACCGCCGTAGTACTGCACGACAACTGGCATCTGACCTCACAGCATCCACTGGAACAGTTGTATCGAGCAGTGGCGGCTCGTGGCCGGAAAATTAGGTGAAGAGAAAAAATGCCACATGCTTATGTTAATAACGGAAATCACCCAATACCGGCTCGTGGCTCAAAACGAGGGTGTGCTGCAAATATCATTTCATACAGCAAACTTAAAATATTTTTAAAAATTATTAGTAGGCCTATCTAAACTGCTCGTCTCTTAATCCATCTTTGAGAACTCTCACGCGATTATTTTTTTGCTAATTTCTCTCGTCACGTCGAACGTTGTGTGAGTTGTGTGACGAGAGAAAATAGCACAAAAATAATAATAATAACAACAATAATAATAATAATAATAATAATAATAATAATAATAATAGTAATAATAATAATTATGATAATAATAATAGTAATAACAACAATAATAATAATAATAATAATTAGGGCAGGGCAAATCGCGTGTGAGTTCCCCGGAAATGGAATAAGAGACGAGAAAATAGTATTTTTAATAATCGAGGTAGAGGAAGTCGCTTAGTGTTCCCAGTGGGACAGAATACTTAATCGGGGTTGTGGAATCCGGGTTTTTCTGAATTTAACACATTCGAATCTGGCGGCGTTAGACCGTCAGACGGTGGAAGACCACCTCTTTCTCCGAGCTGACCGTGTGAGGTGCTGGCGCGGCGAAGAAAATGCCTGAACAAGGGGGACTGCTTCATGGGTAGTCTGTTCTCGTCACCTAGCAGACGTGGGATAAGCGAGAAAACTGCTCTTTACAGATGAGTCCATTTTTTATTTGAACAGACTACCCATGCAACGGAGGGCGTGGTTTCCAGTACACCTTCACACGGCCGACTTGAAGCACGCTGCCCTCTCAGGATCTCAGTGTCTCCTAGCTTTGCCACCAGGTGGTGGCGTGGCGGGCAATTCAAAAATACAGATACATTTATAGTAAAAACCAATTCGTGATATGGAAAATAAACTTTAAAAATACGTATTGTAAAGGGAAAATACTAGTGAAGTGCTACTTCACCTACTTCCCCTGAATAGCCGCCACAGGTATCGAGGCAAACAGTGTACAGAAGGCTTCGGCAGAAAGGCTTTTATTGTTGGAGACCTGCTGTATGTGTACCCCTTACGCGTATTCACAGAAGAGTACGTCTAGAGTGGAGTCATCAACATGCCAACTGGACGGTCGAACAGTGGGCCAATGTTCTCTTTACAGATGAGTCCAGAATTTGTCTTAAAAATGATTCTCGGCGGATTCGCATGTGGAGAGAATCTGGAACACGATTTCGGGACGCAAACGTTATGGCTGGCTGGTGGTGATCAGTAATGGTGGGGGCAGAAATAAGTTGTACGGGTAAATCTGCAAGGTTTAACTGTTGTCAGGTATCGTGACGAGATCTTGGCACCTCATGTGCGGTTGTTTCGAGGTGCTGTGGGCCCAGACTTCGTACTGATGGATGATAATGCTCGTCGTCATACAGCACAGGAGGTGGATGTTTTATTAGAAACTGAAGATAATGCACGCATAGATTGGCCTGCTCGGTCTCCAGATTTGAATCCTACAGAGCATGTCTGGGATACGCTAGGGAGACCTCTTGCTTCACGTGAACATCCATCAACCACTCTCCAGGCCTTGCGAGCTGCTCTGCAGGAAGAATGGGCGTTATTGTCTCAAAATGAGATTGATGACATTATTTACATCATGCCACGCCGTTGTGAGGCTTGTATTGCAGCCAGAGGTGGTCACACCCCATACTGAGCACATTAACGCGTTTTTCTGGATGTGTGTAAAAGTCATTACGTGTGCAAAAAAAAAAGGAGGGCGTTTTGTTTTATTGGTATGCACAAACGTTGCTATAGTTTACTTTCTTTATTCCTCATATTGTTTATACGTCACTATCACCTGTTTATACTGTTTTGTGGCAAAATGAACCACCAAAGATGAAATTACGGTTTGTTGCTCTAATTTTGGACACTGGTGTATATAAGAAGAAAAAACAATAATTGGAGAAAAAGTTGTGTTTGTGCCCTATTCAATGCATTTTGGATCTATAAATTTCACAACCTGACACCAAACTATTTTAAAGGAGGTCCTAGAAAATAGCTGTTGGACGGCAATGAACTCCAAATAATGGGAGGGTGTGTTTCAAAATATTGTGTTAGGTGTAGATCATTTAGAAAAGGCAAGAGGGAGGAATTTTTAAAAAGCAGGTATACAAGCGCGAATGTACAGCCTGAAATAGTTGTTAGGTCGGCATTGAGGTAACTGAAGAAACTTACGTAGCCATGGACGTGCGGTCAATTTGATTGCCACAAAAATGGATTTCATGCACGGCTCCTATAACACTGATGGGTAAGTGACACATATGGGGTGACGAAGATCTTAAATGGGAAGCTAGTGTAAATAACACACCCGTGAAGACAGTGTCCAAACAAAAACCGCGGTTTATGTACATGGTTACAGGTTGACTCTGAGCGGTCCCCAATCACGTCCATGTAGATTATTATGAAAATATAAATTCTTATAGAGGTGGTGTGATGAAACTAATGCCTATAATTCATACCCCTGAAATACGTTTGGCCAACCCTTGACATAAAAGCAGTGGCGAATATATTTGCAATCACAAGTACGATGGGGACTACGTCGTCTTCGACCGAATTATCTGGCAGAGGTATTCTGTCGAGGTATTTCCGTCTGTGAATAAGAAAAATGTAAGGTAATTTCTCTGGCGACGGGAACTGAGATTCATGTGCGTATAACCTCATCAACATAATCATCCTTAACGCCATGCTGAAGGAAGAAAGAAGATATATGGAGTCAAGACAAAACAAATACAAAATGTAAAGTTGGGTAAGTTCATTAGTAAAAACAAACAAAATTGGTTAAACTTCCAAGATTCTTCGATTATGTTGCTACATAATTTATTACTCTCTGCCATTTTTTGTCAAAGCGTTAGTTAGTGACCAGCTTTCTTATATTAAAATAATAAAAATAATACACTATACTTATTATTATTATTATTATTATTATTATTATTATTATTATTATTATTATTCTTAGTTCCTTCAGAGATTTCACGGCTCATCGAGGCATTAGTTCGAAAGCGTAAAGATTCCTTCCATTTGTATAGGCGTGGTTGAGTGGAAATAATTTAGTTAGTTTCATTTCATTTCATCTTGTGACCTTAGCATTATAGCATTAATAAAGTGCTTTAGTTATCGTCAATATAAAATATATAATAAGGACAAAATCAGGAAATTCAGTCTAGTATGATATAACTTACATTACTTCGTTAAGCAAAAAAATCTTCTAAAGATCTACTAAAAATTATGGAGCAAACAACGAATTAAATATAATTTAAAGCTCTAAAAATTTACTTTTGAACCGCTTGAAGAACTCGTTAAAAATTAACGCCATGTTACTAGATCATTTTTATTTAGTCAGTCTGCTTCGAGGCATGATAATAAACTAATTAAATCGTGTATGCTAATTTAGAACTATAGATAATGATGAACGATAATCATTCGTAACTTGCGTTAAGCAGTCACAAGATGATATACTGTATTTTATTTTATCTTAAAGTAATAGACCCCCGTGGCTTTGCTTGGGAGCTTTTTAATTCAACCGCTAAACTTGTTAAGTAATTTATTTACCAGCGAAATAATTAAAGCATATTTATAAACACAGGTAGGCTACCGCTTTAACATAATCTGAATTAATTTCATAATTATATTTTTAGACTAATAATTAAACGTACCTTGTGCTGCCATAGGCTAATCAGATTCTAAAAAAATCACATGATTAAAACGAACCATAATATACTCACGGACCTTACATTTACACGGAAATCATTCATGTATATTTAAAACTATTATTAATTAAAAGCTTAACTTTCGAATTCGACGAGTGTTTCAAGAGTAGAATGCGCCGCCCACATAAAAGAAAACAGCGTACTGTAGATATGGCTGGGCTTCGCATACAAACAGATAAACATTATTATTTCCTTTTATTTTTAAAGATAACATTATAAACAAATTAATCAACAGAATGGTCTAACAAAACCGAAGCGCTCGAGAATTTGATGTATGCTTTTGCTAAAAAATATGTTTCTGCCAGGTTTTCGCTCAAAACTCGAGAACGAAAAAATAAAATCAGAAATATGGCTGTCAGGTGCATTCTGACCCCTTTCGTTCACATATAAGAACAAATTTTGGGTGCCGTAATTTGGATGAGCATTCCACATAAACAAGCAGGCAAACATTTCCTCTTATTATAATAAGCAGTATTCTGTAAAGCGATTGAAATTCCTTCGAATGCAATTTACGAAAGCACTGGTCCTGTTAGGATGGTACGTTACTAGTTGTTCAATTATATTAAATAAAACTATGCTTTGGAATTACTAAACACCGAAGGTTGCACATATTTTTTAGGTAGATTTTCGAAGAAAAATCTACCTATTGCAATGGATACCACTTTATGATTTTCGAAAAATTCTTTCATATCTTTACGTTTCATGCTCCCCTAAGTACGAAACCACCGCCCGTCCAAAAAAAAATTTTGTGATATTTATATATATATATATTTATATATATATATATCTTTACACGATAGCGGCCGTAATTTTGAAGATATTTGAACCAAATTTTATTATGTTATTTCTAGGCCCAATAGTTCGGACAAGTTCGTTAATGGGCAAAATTGGCCCAAGGGGGTTGTCGGGGGAGGGGGTTGAAATTTTAAAACATTTATATCTCGGCCCCTATGAAGTATAGAGGGAAACTTTGTTTGAATAAATTAGAGTACTCCCTATGGAGTTCACAGTGACACCAACAATTCGAGGGTTCGAGTGAGGGTGGGGGTGGGGGTGGGAGTGGGGGATGAAAATTCGAAACTTTTGAAACCACGTCTTGTGGGGTATCGTTGAAAAGCTCTTGATGAGTACTCTACAAATCAATAAATAGTTTCTTGATAGCTCTCATATGACGCGAGATTTTAATGTTTGAAAATAATAACACTTAAAAGAATTATTATAATATCATAATTTTGTCTTGTTTAGCGGCTTTGCTAATTTTATTCATTGCTGATCTTGCGCACGGCCTCCCAGAATATTATATCCTATTCTTGTTGTCAAAACAAATGATTGTAGGCTCTTCCTCTTTACCGAATTCAGTTCTTATTACTGCAGGTTTACCATGCCAAGGCTAAAGAAAAAGAGTGCTATGCAGCGACAATAAATTAAACCAAAAGCATTTCGAAATCTACCTCCGCCTGTAGGCCTGCCTAAAGGGATTTTTTTTTGAAGTGAGGCCGGAATTTTGAATTATGGTACTGCTTTTTTAACAGTCCTCTCATTCATGAGAGGATATACTCGGTTTTAAAAGTCATGCAACGGCTCACGCGTTAACTTCCGCGCTGGCGCAACTGTCGGATCAATTTGACATTGTTGGAATTAGGATGTGTCGTAAGGCTTCCATGGTTTAAGGAGATAGCATTCCATTCACACCGAGATTTCATTCATGGTCCAGTTGAAAGCGAGCAGGAACTATTGCATCAAGCTCCACATGCTCAAGAGAATTACGCACTGACCTGGAACAGTGTTGTGACGAACTAAACCATATCTGTTTCTCTAAGTTTCCATTGCGGTTGGGATTTTTATGTCTCCGCACTTCAAATTGTGATCTGTATACATGTTTGCATAAAGCAATATATGAGCTAATATGGACTTGTACTAGCTCGTTTAAGTGCAAACTCGGATAATAAGGACGATTTTTGTTCACTTAGTTGTTTCAGACCTGTACCCATCGAAAATGCTAATTACTATATATACCTATATCTATATATCTTTTCAAATTGGTCCTTCATAAAATATACTAAAAAGTAACTTATAGCTAATAATTATTACACTATACTACACTATATTACACTATACGTTCTTAAATAATATGATTTATATGTATTTTTTTACTATTTTTATAGTGTATACATTCTGTCGCTACGTTGGGAGCATAGTACCTCGAGGGACTAATTTAGTTAGCCTTATTCCTTGAAACGTAAAAATCCTGGGCACGGAGTCCTCCGGGAGGGACTTTAAGCTGGGGGTCCCTTGTAGTAGATTTACGGCACGTAAAGAACTCCAAGCCTAAATTAGAGCCTCTGGACAAAATTTCTCGGCCCTTTCACGTCCAAGAAATACTTAGTTTCCAGACGGGGGTTGCGAGGCGATGGGCTTACCACCTGTCCCTCTACCCTCTCTCGGAAAATAAGCATATCAAAATTAGTATAGGTAATGAAACCTCCATTGGAGGCCCCATCGCCCCACCTGGGGATCATAGGGTACCAGATACAGATACAGATTATTCCTTGAAAGAAGGTGGAGGTACGGATAAGCCCACCACCTTGAAACCTCAGAGAGTAAGGGACGTGAAAGAAGCTCTATGTTACTCTTGGATTTCTTAACGTGCAGTAAATCTAGGACAAAGAGCAAATTACGTCTTGCCGTCCTGACTGCGGCCGGATTTGATCCCGCCACCTTCGGATCTATAGGCAGGTATACTATATACTTCCGCACCACCGAGACAGGCAGTTTTCTAACAGCGGTACCCAACTTAAAAGAGCAGAAAAATTCAACTATAACAAACATACTGATGAATTTCATGTTCCAGTGGTAATACCTAAATTTTATTGATAGTGGTGAATTTTCGCCGAATTTTCTTCTACCAATGCAATAACAAATATAATTTCGCAGTCTATCTTAACTAAACCATGCATGTCCCATTTATAACTCGATCGGTAAGACCTGAGCCAAACAAACGGCTGCGCAGTCGTCTACGATGACGTAATATAGACCTGCCTGATCTTCATAGCACGTGATGTTCCCTACCAGTTCATACTGTACAGACCGTGTAAAAACATCTTAGTCTCACAGCATTCAATAGTGAAGTGTGATACGTTAATAAGAGCAATGGAAGGAGAATGGTAGTAAAGTGAGTCACAGTCAGAGTAGAGAATTAGTGTGAAATGTATATAGGTATTTCACACAGGTGCACCAAGATGACCCTAAATATGCAACTTAGCAGCGTGTTTAGGATGCTATAGGAATTCCATTCAGCAGCAGTAAGAGAATTGTAAAAGAAGGTGAGATATGTGTTCAAGATTGAAAGAGATTTAGTACTCCACACAAAAAAGACCAAGAAAAAAGTGAAAACAGACTTAGATGATTTTGATAAGTATATAATTAGAAGGACGGTGAATGAATTTCACAAAACAAATGAAGAAAGGCCAACTTTAAAAACACTATTACCTGTCCTAAAGAACAAAATTAATTGTTCTGGAGGTAAATGGGCTTTAAGGCAATTGTTAAAAACTTAATTGAACTTAATTAAACAGTGAATTACCGGAAGATATTAAATGAGAAAATGGACATCCGTAATTTACGTCTGAAGTATTTACGATGTCTTACAACGAACAGGGAAGAAGGGCGACCAATCATCTACATGGACGATACCTAAATTCATTCATCGCACACCAAAAAGACGCATGGAGTGACAACAGTAACACGGGACTGCTAGCTCCGGTTTCGAAGGGACAACGGGCTATAATAAATTGTGCATGCAGGTGGTGAAGACGGATTTTTGCCCAATGCACTTCTAATGTTAGTCGGGTATAAAATCAGGAGATTACCACGATGACATGAATTTTGTCAATTATAAAAAATGGCTTACGACTAAATTAATACCCTACCTTCCCCAAAACTCTTTTCTGGTAATCGATAATGCACCATACCACAACGTAGAACTTAACCCCGCTCCAAATTCCTCATGCAGGACAGCAGTCATGATGGATTTTCTTACACTACATGGTATTCCATTTCAATCGAAAATGCTGAAACCAGAATTATATTCACTGATTAAACTCAGAAAGCCCGCTTTGAAAACATTCAAAATTGACGCCCTTTTTTCTCAACATGGACTATCCGTTCTACGACTTCCACTTTACCACCCCGACCTGAACCCCATGGAATTAATTTGGAAGTCACTCAAAGACCACGTGGGAAAGAAAATTGTACATTTTACTTTGGACTCTGCAATGCAAGTGGTAGAAAAGAAATGTCAGTCCATGACATCCGAAGACTGGATTTCAAGATGCCGACATGTTCGAGACATTGAAGAAACGTACATTGCCCAAGAACCGGCCACTGATGCCTTAATAGAACAGCTGGTAATTCAGGTGGGAAATGACAGTGACGCAGATGACGACGATGATGGTGGTGGTGGTGGTGGTGGTGATGGTGATGGTGATGATGATGATGACGACGACGCCTTTATGTCTGGTGTAGAAGTTTTGTAGACCCAACAGCGATATATTGTGAGTTACATACCATTACTTAAATAATATTTCATACCTAAAAAACAAATAATTTATTCATTTTATTTTTACTTTCAATAGTTACGGGCTATTATGAACCGCATAGTTTGGAATGAATAGTACAGTATACGCATTCTCTTCGAACCCTACTCCATTGCTACCGTCGGACGATAAGCTACCTGCGCTTGTTTGGTTCAGGTCCTAGCGTCCCAGTTATACTTACTTCAATCTTTCTTAATTTCTGTAATACCTCTCCTGATGTAGGAACTGTACATGAAAAGCATTCCGCCCTAGTCTTATAGCCACTGGATCACATAATACCTTTGAAGAGACCCTATCAGCCCGATGTCGGGGCCACCTCCGAGAAAACACACACTCAATATGAACAGGGTGGGTGTAACGAAGAAAATAATGACCATATGATGTCCAAGGACCACAAGGGCTTAAGTTTCCTGACATTTTCCTTATAGATGAGGAAAACCCCTGGAAAAAATCTTCGTTGGAAACTTCTCCCGACAGAGAATCGAACCAGCTGCGTGAGGAGAGTGGTCCAGGACCCATATACATCTAACGTATTTGTTAAAAACATAATTGCATAACAACTAAATATATATTACACTTAACAATACTGTATCGTGATATATTTCGCATAGGATTAATATTATGGTCATTTGGTTAACTGAGTCACGAATAAAAGATTTTCTAATGTATAAGCCTATCATACCTTTCTTCCACTTACTCGAAAACAGTTATATTTATTTGTTAAAAAAATAATTTTAAAAATACAAGTAACCACAACTTTATTTAAATATAATATCAAAAGCAAGGGTTAATTTAACCCTTAAGTGCTTTTACTCGAACAATGAGAAACAAGTATATCAAGCTTCCTCAAAATGCTCTAGCTGATTGGACGTCATGCTGGAATATACACATATACATGCATACTTACTTACTCGTACGTTGCGTTTTATATACATCTTTAGATGACGAATTTATACGTAAAAAGTTAAATAAAGAAAGTGCCGTAGTATGGAAGAGATCTCACACATCAGCAGTGAAGAATGTTAAAGAATTCTTAGAAAATTCAGTCGAATACATTTCTATATTCGCCTAAATGATTGGAAGTTAGGCTCCTGTCCAATATCTTTCACTATTATTCGTAACAAAATGATAAATTATCTATTCTAAATCTTTCCCTGAAACCTTTGTATTTCATCAAAATTGGTAACCACTACTGATAGGAGGTTTTCCTTGCGGAGAAGCTGAGTGAACGTTTCTGACCTAATAGGTCGGTCCTATTCAATTAGAACTGTATATTTATGTATTCAGTTGAAGGATTGCGACACGACACTTCAACGCCCTTCAAGATGAAATCAACGTGGTCCTTCGAAACGTCGAGGATAATAGACTTTCACACCTGGCTATCTACCGAAGAAACATTCACTCACTTCTGATGGGCGTATTCTCTCCTCGTGAGTCTTTCTATCTAGCTTTAAAAACGCATTTCTATTATGTTCTTCATTGTTTATAATCTGAAACAACTAATTGATTGATAAGTTTATCTAGTATTTGAATTTGGACAAGTGAATAATTAAGATATTTTACTTTTCTGTTAAAAGTGAAAATACTATACTTCAAAACTCATCTGTCGATCTGTAATTTTGTTATTTCTATCCCATTCAATGCGCACTAAAATGTGATCGGTTAATGTTAGGACAATGATTTCATAATAGTCTTACCTACATTTCTTCGAATTAAATAATTAACTCTTGTCCCTGTTGCTTTTCAAAATTTGGGCTAAGCTTATTGTATCATTAAGGATTAAATATTAGGCCCTATATTTTGTTTATGGTACTTCATCATTTCTACTTACCTATTATGATGTGGGCTGCAACACACTACATTCCAAATCTTTCCGGAAAAAGTTGTTGATTTTCCTTGAGCAAAAGAATCTGGAAAAAATGAAACAATTTTAGACCTGAATTAAACATTTAAAAATACAATACAAAAACTTTTAAGCTTAGTTGGGCTAGTCAAAAGTAGAATCAAAACAGCGAAGCCTGGCTAATTCCCAAGCACCTAAAGTTCTGTATGATAAATAATTTGTGTGGATTGATATGGATGTAGAAGAATTAAAAATACAAAACTGGCTTTTTTTTAGCTGAATATCCCAAATCAAATATATTGAAAGACTACACCAAATGTGTCTGTTGCGTAATACAAACTACTGCAATGTCTCTTAGAATAATATATTATGTATCGCATTCCTTTCATGTAAATTGGTTGAATAAATGGAGAATGTAGTTACGACATCGTATCGCATCCCCGAAGGATAACTTACATAACCGAAATAAAATATCATTAATGCACTCACGTATATTTCTTTACTCTAACCATGCCCAATACATCTTTCTCACTTCACATTCTGATATAGAGCGTAGTCAATTGTTTGAACCTGATTCAATCCTGTAGGTTTAACAAACCTAATTCCAGGTGTGGGCAGTGGTTATTAACCGTAGTTTATGAAAGTTAGTTAACTATAAAGCAAAACTTTACAAGACACTTGTTCTGAAGGGGCAAGCCTCCTTATTCCAACCCGTTATTTTAATTCTTTAATCCCCCATTCTTAGATAATAATTTCAATGAAAGTAGAATACATACAATGCGCTTGTACTAAAATACCACTGAGGTACGAGTATCTGTGATGGATCCGGGCTATTACCCAAGTATGGAACTATCTTATTCCGGTATAATTAGCGATTTCACAGAATTGAAACACGATACGAGGAAGGTATATTAATTAACATGCAGTGCATATGTATTATCCAAACGTAATGTAATACTGTATTTGTAATGGATATAGTGATTTGAACCCAGGACCGTTTGCATGCTAGGTCCATGAGATAAGCATGAGCCACCGCGACGGCTTTTCTTCTAGATAGCAACTGAGATAAGCGGAAATTTGTTGGGGATTTCTGACAGAGCATTCAGGTATCGAACAAAGTTCAGTCACTTTCACTCACGATGTTTTTCGGACAATGGAGTTCCATCCGTTTTATAACTTTTATCAGATATCCAATACTTGACAATTCTCTATAAGTGATATTTTTTAACACTCTTTCTTATAATATATTTTGGAAGTGCAATAGCGTTCGTTAAGCGAATGTAACATCTTCAATTTCAGTTGGGCTATACGGGTGTTAATAAATAACACCGAAATATTTTACCTGTATATAGAGGGGACTTAGACAAGCAACTTTTATTAGGAGATTTTTGCTCTACGACGTAAAATGTGTATGCTACAGAGCATTAAAGTCATTTGGTGCTCATACTCAATAATGTAGCGAAATAGGGTTAAAATGTTCATTAAATTGACTTCATGCCTTCCTAGTGATCGATAAAAACCTGACTGTTAATCATTTGTCAACAGCTATATCATAATTCAGTGTTTACATAATCTGCAATATTTACAGACTAATCACATGACTGGTCGCCACTGCATTAGTCTTTTTTTTATTCATTACTACTGACTACAGTCTTAACAACGAAGTTCCTTTGTTTTGCTTTTCTTTCTATGTTAGAAGTCAGTGGCGGCCAAGCCCTGGGAGATTTTATGCTGTAACAGGAAAAATTGAATCCATAGAGCAAAAATCTCTTAATAAAAGTTGCTTGTCCCCTCTATACACAGGTAAAATATTTCGGTGTTATTCATTAACACCCTGTATAAATCACAGCAGCTCTTTTAGTATTCCTGAAGCAAGAAATTTGTGGACTGGCGTGGCAAGTGAATGCATCGGAAAGAATCATGGTTTTGTGCAACCACACGCTTTTTGTGTATATATGTTGTCTATTTATGTAACAATGTAAAAAAAAGTTACAATTTCAACAGGATTGTTAACAAAATCTGATTTAATACATATAGATGGCTTCTACCCTAAGAAAACAATGCTATTTTCTCGTCTCGCATTCTCACACAAAGTAAGTAGAATATTTGCCCATTCACTATGTCTCAGCCTCACACAAAGCAGTGCTGTTCGCGAGGTAAGGCAAGGGTATTTAATGAGGCATGTGACCATCATTGGTATGTTGGAATCATGTTCTTCAGGATTTATTTTATATGTCTCTAATCCATAGATATGATACTGTCGTACTTATTTAGGCTACTCATAAATAAAATCAGGTAAACTGATATAACAAAGTGCCAGTATGTTTTTGTCGAATCAATTATAAATGCAATTATGATATGCAGAACATAAGTTTTTCTAATCAGATTAAAATCGACCAGCGTCAGCAGAACTACAGATTTGTGATACCTTGAAAATCGCGCACTCACATAAAAATAAAAAATAAGATAAAAAAATGCATGTCAAATCGGCCGGCTCCGGGATTTGATCCGGGGACCTCCAGAATACGAGTACAAGGCGTTACCATTTGGCCAACTCAGTCAGTTTGACGGTGTCGTATGATAAGCGTATGTGAGGAATAGTGATAACTGTCAATTATACCGGTAGACAAAAATTAAAAAACATGTGACCTATAATTAGTCGTTACTCTCGTACTGGTCAACCGATTAGGTCCAAAATTAATAGGCTTCGTGCCATGGACGTTATGAATGCGTATACCAAGTTTCATGAAAATCCGATAAAGCAAATTTGAGTTATGGGGCCTTTTGTTATATAATACCATAAAAATGCACTAAATTGGGCATTATTCCGGTACCGGCCAACCGATTTTGTCCAATATCAACAGACGTATTTCCGTGGACATTATAAATGTGTATACCAAGTTTCATGAAAATCCGATAAAGCGTATTTGAGTTATGGCGCTTTTAAGTAAAAACACTAAATTGGGTTTGACGCCGGTACCGGTGAACCGATTTGGTTCAATAACAATAGGGTTCTTCCCATGAATATTATAAATGCGTATACCAAGTTTCAAGAAAATCTGATAAAGCGTATTTGAGTTATGGCGCGTTCAGGCACACGAACAGAGAGACAGACAGACAGACAGACGGACATACATTTTTCGTCCCCCACACACAATCTCATATATTACCATGCTGGCACTTAATAATAATAGACTTTGGACAGCATCCAATGAACATACTTTGCTTTATAAAGAATATGACTGAATACTCCAGGCCGAATAGATTATACTGTTAGGCTATTATCAGCGCTCGAATACTTCGTAGCTGGCGTTTGGGTACGATTTCACATCTTTGTACACACCTTCTACAGGCAGTGGTACATGTATGTCATGTAATAGGCACTTGTATTTGAGTGGCGTGAAATGCAAGTGGTGTGAAGTGAGGTTGATAGTTTACAAGCAGACACAGGATTGTAATCAACCTAACCGCCCGGTCATCTTCACAATCTGGCGCCAAGGACATTGTTATAGATCACAATCCATATCATCCATAAGGAAATATTATGTGGGAGAGATCATAACATTTTGGGTTATGATTCTGAAAATTATTTACAACGCGTTTTCACCTTGAATCTTGTGCAGAAATTAATGTCGTCATAAATGTCCAAGTACGACGTAGTTTTTTTTTTTTTTTAATCAATCTACGGCAGTGACCGGCATGATCCGTGCTCCGTGACGTCATACTACAGAGCAGCAACGCTCTTTGCTCGGCAATATCTCCGTACTGAGCAAAGCGCAGCGTGGAGAAATGGTTCTCCTGGCCAGTGGCGGTACGACGTCTATGCACTGACAGAGTGCGCTCCGTTTTCGTTGATAGTATGGTAATAGCACAATTACAATACATTTGTACGAAAACAAAAGAGTACAACTGTGATAAATCAATGTAACAGAACAGTTTTGTTTGTAATGAAATTTAATATAGGCCCTACTTACAATAATCTGAAATGCATAATACATCCAGGTGTGGAAGCCTCCGCATACTTAAATGAGGCTCCGAAACTGCTATAAACTACAAATACATAAAACATGAGAATACTTTAAGCAGTACTGCAAAACTTTGTCTACTCGGAAACTGAAAAATGTTAAAGTAGAAAAAATATACAGAATACACCAAATATACAAACTACACAAAATATACAAATTAAACTATACACCTTTGTGAGAAAAGTAGCCTATAGGCCTATTCAGACTTGTGATACACACCCTTACTTTGTGTCACTATCGTGCCCAAGCTGAAGGCATTGTCGAGATTTTTTCCCCTCTTTTCTCGTCCACTGATTTTGCAATATTTGGCGTCATAGTCTGGCTAACACACAAACGAAGAACATTTTTTAAGTTCTGATCAGATAGGTGATTCCTATGTTGTGGTTTGTAGACCTTCATACACGAAAAGAACTGTTCACATACATAGGCCTACGTCGATCCAAATATACTCAACATTCTATTATTGATCCCATTCTAGTTTGATCCTAGTCAAAACAAAGGGGAGGTGAACTCACAGAGAGTTCGCGGAAAATTCGCATCATGTGACAAAACGTGATTGGTTAATGTCATTAGCATGCGCCATTACCAGAGCGTGGCTAACGAGTGTTCGTAAGTTCATGCAATAATAATATCAATATTTACACGTGAAATAACAAACTCTCACTGGCATCGTCGTCATTATAGTATATCAATTAGCAAACAAAACATAAAGGATTCATTGTTCACGACGACCCTGCGGATGAGTTGTACTGAGAATAAACAAACTAGCATTAAACATGGTGAACACGTGCGTTCTCACGTGCGGGCTATGACAACCACGCCTCTTTGTTTTGAACAGGATCGTTCTTAAATGGAATCTTGCCTGGGGAAATCTTCTATAAAATATAGATAAATCCTTTTTGTTTTGAAATCGGTCTTGCATTTTAATATCACTTTGCAAATCAATGACTTCTAGTTGCAATGACGTTGAAACACTGTCAATATCCACAGAAAATGGTGTCGCAAATATGCAAATATCGGATTGGAGGTTTGCAAAATCTTGAAATCGGCAATCAAATTCCTGATCCAGTTCTTCTAATATTTGCACATAATTATTTAGGTCTGTAATTCGATGACATACTGTAGACAACTTTGGAAAATGTGACGTGTCTCCGAGAGTGAGGTGACGTTTTCATAAGTCTAGTTTTACTTGAATGCACTAAATTTACCATACAATTCTACTGCTGCAGTGAACGCCACTGCGCTGATGCGTATTGACAGCAATACAACTCAACTGCTCTCTCTCCGAAGCTCTTGCGAGATGACTGGCTCTTACGTCACAACTGCAGCATCTGCCGGACACTGATCTACGGTGTCTTGTTCTGTGTTCTGCTTCATATTCCTCGTCACTCTGTCATCTTCTCTCATGTTGATCAGATGTTCCAATCGCCTACGCGCCAACTTGGTTTATCCTGTTTTGCTGGCCGATAAAGCATTTGCTTGGATATTATCGAAAAACCACGTTATTGTACATGGTGAAACGCAAAATGAACAATTTCGCAGCTTCTCAGTCTATAAACCAGGATCAGACAGACTTTTTTTATTAAGCAAATCAACAGCATGCCCCGTTACACTGTACCACTGCAAGCATTCTTTACCAAAGACAGTATTAACTCTACATGCATTCTTTACCAGATACTGTATTTGTATGAACTACTTGTTTGTGTTTTGCTATATAGGCCTACTTATTCTAGCATTTTTCATTCTTGTATAATATATCCTCTACATGTTTCTGCCTATGATTTATGTTACCTATGTTAATGTACCTAACTTAATTGTATTATTTCAATTAGATCGTTTTCCATATATTATTATTTACAATTGCTAACCTTGTTAAGAACTAATTTAAGGTGTATTACTATTTACATCATAATATAAATTTATGTACATTTCTTTTCTATTGCTATCTAAAAGAATGTAGTTTTTGAATCCCCTGAGGTGCCGTGATACTGGAGCTTCTTTTGTTAGTAGCCAGATGCCTCCATTTTTTGTTATATCTTTTATAAGATTAGGCCTTTGGTTTTTAGTGTTCTGACATTCGTAGACGAGATGATCCACTGTTTGATGTCTCTATTGCATGTACATGTTGGGTTATCTACAATGTGGAACCGGTGAAGATAAGATTTTGTTTTTCCGTGCCCTGATTAGATAGCTGTAAATTCTGGCGTCGCTGGGAGTTTTAATTTGAACATGTGCTTTATTGTGGGGAAATAAGCTTTGGTCACTGTTCCTTTGGTGGTGCTGTATCAGCAATCCTGCCATTTCCTGAGTCCTGTTTCTTCTATATCCCGTTTGATGGTAGATTTTGGTATTTTGCTGTATATTATTTCTCCTTCTGCTGAGGCTTCTTTAGCCAATCTGTCTGCTATTTCATTGCCTTCGATCTCTACATGGGCCTTCACCCAGCTGAACTGCATTTTCCAGTGGTTTGTTTGTAGATCAGTTGTGGTGTTGAGTATATTATCTATTAGTGTTGTGCTTTGTGTTCTTGCTTAAAGGCATAAACATAGCGTGGTCCTGCTATCAGTATATACAGCTACATCTCTTTCTTCTTTCGGTACATTCTTCATTCTCTTAAGTTATTGTGGGGCTTTCCAGATTGCGAGTTGCTCTGCTCGATTAGATCAGACAGATTATCGGCGTTGGTGAATACAGCCCTTAGTACAGGGAAGCCCAATGAACTATGGGGCAGATGTGCGGTATTTTTCCACTGGGTGTGTGGACACGTGTTTCCCGCGCTGCTGCAATCAAGCTCACGCTATTCAAGCCGGACGAGGATTGGTTCCATCTTCATATATATATATATATATATATATATATATATATATATATATATATATATATATATATATATATATATATATGTATATATATATATATATGTATATATATATGTGTGTGTACACAAAATAATCGTTATTGGAGCTCTGACAAACCTAATATAGTTCAAGAAGTATCCCTCCAAGACGAAAAATTGGTGTATGGTGCGCCATGAGCGAAGAACGAATTACAGGGCTAATTTATTTTTAATGGAACAATTGAAGTCCCCATATGAATACAATGTTCCCCCATTTTTAGGGAATTAACAGATAGGAAGCGTGCCATTGCCTTACATTTTTTTTTTAAAGGCTCTGTCACAGCCCATAGAGCCAGTATTTCTATGAGACTGAAAGTGTGTTTGAGGACAAAATTATTAGTAGTTCGTTTGGTTTTGAGTTAATTAACCATGGGGATGTACTACAACTTAGGCCTGTGACTTCGCAGGTGTGTCGGAATTTTGTCTCGCATGAGTTCCTTTACATGCCTGTAAATCCCCAAACATGGGCTAGTCAGATTATGCACACATAAATGTACGATCGACTTGGGCTGGGATCGAACCCGAAATCTTTGGTAATGAAATAATTATTAGTAGTGATTTATGGCACCCTCGGTCCCCCAACCTAACCCCTTGCGAATTTATCTCAGAGGTAAATTAAAACAAAGTATACAAGAGAAACCCACATAGCCTGGAAGAGTTCAAACAAAATATCCGCCACGAAATTGCCAGCATTTCGTAACGTGAACTTAGGTGAGTGATGGATGGTTTCTTGAAGAGATGCCAAAAATGTATGGACGACGACGGTGGCCAATTTCAGCACCTCCTTTTATGATGTTTAAGTAAAGCCTTTAAACATGGTTAAGGAAACTGTTGTATGGCTGCATGAGCGCCACTTTATAATAGCCGCAGACGGCTACGCGCGCCGATGTCGCGAATCAGAATAACACCGCGCAGCCGGTTCAAAGTTAATTGGGTCTCCCTTATATCTATAACACTTGGGCGTGTTCTTGTTCAGACTTTGCCGAAAACTACATTTTAAAAATCTGGTTTACTTCGCAACATTCCAATTACTTGGCCCATCATTCATTTCAACTAAACTTGCACTTCTAATTTCAATAATCTTTTTAAGAAAGAGAGTATAATTTCCTTTTTTTTCTGTAGGTCACCTCTGATGCGAATTCATATTTGTATGCGTATGAATCTGTGAGGTTTTAACTACCCCTTTCCTTATTTGAAAAATTACCAGACTCCTTTTTTGTGCTTTTGTGCTTTTGAAGTAATTTTGATCATTCTTACATGTATATTTAAATACCCTAGGGTTGTGTGTAGCAAATATAATTTTGACTATTTTGAGTTTTTAAGTGTGTAATGCTGATTTTCGAAACTAATATTGCATTACTAATATTGCATTGCATTACATTAGAACAGTTCAAATTTTCGGAAATTTTTTTAATGAATGTTGTAATGTCATTACGATTTCTTCCTTTCTTTATGTTTCCGGCCACCTAGAACTTATGATGCGTTCTTCTTGAGTTAAAGAAAGTGAACACTCCCATTTCCTTTTTAATCTGACGATCGTTTTCTAAAATTAAATTGCAATTGCTGACATGTGTAAATTTTCACCTGGTCATTGATATAAACAATGACGCGGAAATTATTTTGCAACATGCTGTAGTAGATAAATACTGTTATTAATATAAACATTCTTATGTTTATTATATGACAAACATAGGGAAATAGGGTAGTAATGTGTTATGTGTTAAATTTTAAAATTTAAAATTCTACGTGTATTAAATTAGTATTAAGCTTATGCTTAATGCTTATGATTATGATTATTATCACATTCACATATAAATTTTCTCAAAATGTATCTTAAAAATGGTGATCCTACTCTTATAGGCTATGTAATTATTAGGGCAAGGCATTTGATGATTTTCCATTTTTTTATATGAAGGCTAAAAGATAGCTCGAATATATATAAATGTGTGTCACGAAATAATTGATTAAATAATCGCAATTTGTTTTTGCATTTTTTGCTTTATTTTTCATTTTTCATTTTCAAGAGATAGGTCATTTTTGGGCAATTTTTAGCTCAAAATCGGCAATTTAAGGTCATTTTTGGCATTTTAGTTCTTTTTCGGCATTTTAGGTTATGTTTCAGTAGAGAGGAGCTTCTCCATTTACAAATCGTTACTTCCAGACAACAGACAATCGTTTTATTTCAGAATCTCCACCAAGTGTACATAGTTAATTTTAATTTATGTTTATTGTAAACTTTTTTGGGCCTGCCAGTGCAGAAGGATTTTTTTCGGTAAGGGTGTCCAAGTAGTATAGACGTTCTTGCTTCTTTAGTAATAAAATAAGTGTGATTTATATTGTACTCATATATAACGCACTGTCATCCGTTAAATTGCTTTTAGCAAATCATTACTTAAAAAAAAACTAAATATAAGTAATAATGGAAAATATTGTGTCATTTTTCACTATTTTTAGGTCATAAATGCATTTTTTATTTTTTCACTATTTTATGGTCATTAAATGCCTTGCCCTATTATTTACCAGAAGAAGAATATAACATAGTGTACTCCCATGGCGTTTACCATTCTTTCAATGGTGCAAGGAAAAAAATTATTCACTGCTCGTTCTACCTACGCAATCCTAAAGTGCCAATTATATAAAAATGTATTAGTTCAGTGCTTCGTTGTACATAAACCTGACCTGTTACAGCACATTTTGTAGTACCGTTGAGTTGAATATGACAGAAGAATTTTGAAAAGCTTAGTCATGAAATAAAAACGGTTGAGTTGCTGGTTTGACGCAACCATTTTATTTATTTTATGAACCTAACCTGTCAATTACTGCAAACTCAAAAGTTGTCAGTTCACTGCTTCATAGTATGCTCTAGGGCCTAGAGCATAGAGTCTAGGGCATAAAGCATAGGCAAGTCAGCCACCAATCGAAATACCTAATTGAGGGTCTGAGAAGCAAAGTGATACAAGTGACATTTATACTTTCAAGATAAAGTACTTTGAAGTTCAAAAAGTACTGGTGTTGTAACTTACACTAGAACCTATACATCCCATACATTAAAATTAAATCATCTAACCTAAATGCATTCAGGATACTTAAAGGCATTGTATTATTTTGCGATCAAAATGTTTAGCACAGAAGTGATATAAGTGCAGTTTTGATCAAAATTTTTATTCAAAACAACAAACATTGAAACGTTTCTCTTTGTGAACAATATCTAGGCACTTCTAATATCATGCATATACTTATATACAGTGCACGCCGCTTATTGTGATCACTTCGGGACGCAGCTAATCTGATAATATTAACCGATTGATAACAAAACAGAATTAAAAACATGTCTTTCATAAAATAATACGTAACTGTGAATCATTAAACCACTCATAGGCTAATAGCCTACTGTACAGTAATAGACTGCAAGCAACTATTTTTTTCAACCAGTAACAAAGTTTTAAATCGTTTTTACTTTCCTTTAGGAGTCCATTAACCAGTACCCCATACTGAGTTACGAATGTTTTTGGAAGTCTATACTGATCTGTGGTGAACACAGCGTAGCAAAACATCTACCGTCTTTCTGTTCAAATCTTTTAATTTCACACTAGCCATCACTGCATGTCAACATATCTTCATAAATCAAAACCTACAGCTTAACTGTGGAGTGAAACATGTTTTATTGCTTAAAAGAGAGAGTTAGTAATGCCACCCCCTCAAACTGGTCATCCTGTGAGCTGGAAACAGTATTGCAAGCACAACACAATACAGTTGAGCTAGAAATGAAACCCTTAAAATGAAATTTTGAATTTTGGAAATAAAGGCGCAAAAAGGAAAATGTGATAACATAAACCGAAACTATGATCACAATAAATAGCATTCTTTCAACGTATCAGTATTAATACGTTCGGAACTTCATAAAAGTGATAACATTATCCGCGATTACATTAAGCGGCGTTCACTCTAATAGTAGAAATCAAAACTCTTGGTATGTAGCCTATTGTAGATTTTACTAGATGCTTATGCTGTATGCATAATCACACTAATTCTCAAGAATCATATCGTAAATTGTCAAGACGCACTACAATAACTCAATTAAGCACTCTTGCAATGCGGCCTCTTATTCTACAGTATATGAAAACGTAGGCTACTTATAAGACAGAGAAAGATATGTGAGTGTAAATAGTTGGAGGCTTTGGTTGCTATGGAAACGGGTTTTGGTTTTGTCAGTAGGCCGTGCCGTACATATAACCTTGACTGTAGGATACTTGGGGTGGCAGTAGAGGGAAGTTTATGAAACAGTTGACAAACACTACGCGCATTGGATAGTCACCTTCAGTGGCGCCAACTTATATGGGCCCCTGGGGCTCTAGCCCACCCAATAATTTGCTTCAAAGAGAAAATTAGGCGATGCCACCACCTGGAACTGTTCATCCTGTGAGCTGGGAACAGTAGGCCTACCGTTACTTGCAGAATATAACACAATACAGTTGAGTTATAAACGAGACCCTTAAAAACCAAATTTTGAATGATGTACAACAGTACTTGGAAATAAAGCCGCAAAAAGTAAAATGTGATAACATAAACCGAATCTTTCATCGCAATAAACAGCATTTTTTAAATGTAACAGTATTAATCCATACGGGACTTCATAAAAGTGATAACATTACCCGACTGATAATATCCGCGATTACATTAAGCGGCGTTCACTGTAATACACTAGCAAAAATAAATTGGCAAAGTCTTACCATTCTCCATTCTTGCAAATAAATCAAATACAAGCAATGTAACAGCAACAAGATTCACAAGAATTCACTTAGGCTATATTACTTTATCTCTCAGCAAAAATGCTAGTCATAGTAGTGAGTTAGAACAACAGAGAGCAGCATTGATTGGACCTGCACTTGTATTACTTTTTCTCTGAACAGAAGTGATGATTTGTATTTTGAATATGCATTTATATCACTTTTTAAAAATCCGTTACTTATATCACTTTGCTTCTGAGTGCCTCAATTAAGATACATCTTTCATTTAAATTTACCTCTCCCTTTTAAGGATGTTTAAGCGACCCACGCCACCCGGGCCTTATAGGGCCGCGACCCAACGGGAGAGGGATTATCTTTTGGATCACAAGGCCTACATATTTTTTGATCAGTCAAGGACATGGAGAGCCTCCCAGGAAGAGTATTTAGTTCAATGCCAGGGCCATCTCCAGGACAACACGAACACCACAGGACGAGATACACCATTTACACAAACATTCACTCTGAACAAGGCGATGATGGGATGAAGATAATAATTACTGCCATATGATATCCGGTAATCACAAAAGCCTAAACATCTAACATCATGGGAAATGACAATAACAACAGCGATAATTATAGGCCTAAACTATTTCATTAAGAACTTATTTCTGTATGAAATGTGTATCAGGGCAGTAAGTATTTGCAGGATGTGTCTTAGGCCAGAAGAAATAATACAATAAAAAATACAGGGGACTGCCGTATTCGTATAGTAAACTATGATTTATGGGCCACAAATAACTTATCGCTATGAATTGCGCAGCAGAAGTGGAGAAGACACAGTCAGTATTAAAGAAATCAACGCCATATCTACCGCCAGCCAACTGGATCGACTTGGTTGCGATAAAGTAGATAAAAATAGCTGCGTATTTTCATTATCGTAACAACTCGGATATTATTTTATCAGACAGAGATACGCTGTTATTACTAGTTTCATTCTGAATATTGTTTTATTCATTGACTGAACTATGCTATGATTAGGATACAATGGCCTCATTAGACTACTTTTTGTAAAAAGCGACATACTTATATTAAAGACTTCAATTAACCTCGGATAAAGTCTGTGTCCAAATCCTTGACCTTTTTTCACAATATGGTTCTCCCTTCTATGTTACTGAATTGGCAGAGAGTTGACGTTGCGTTTCCCACGCTCTGTGGTAGCTTTCCGTTCTCGCTAGTATATCCATGTTGCCATCTGACACTGCAGCGGTTTTCAGATAAAGGTGTTTGATTCCTTTAGAGATTGCTTTTATCCATTAATTACTTACTCAATAGAAATAGATAACTCCTAAGCAAGCCAAAGGAATGTTATCTATTTTATGGAACCGGAAGGTTCATTGCCGCGCTTACCTGAGACCGCCATCCAACCATCCCTCTCGCAAATTCTACTTCTCTTAAATCTACTCTAATATTGTCCTCCCTCCTACGTCTAGGTCTTCCAAGTAGTATTTTCCCTTAGAGTATTCCTGTCAATATTTTTTAGATATGTCTCTACTCCCTCATGTGCACAATATGTCCAGCCCATTTCATCCTTACTACAGTGCTTTTACTGTACGACTTGGCCGGCAATCGCACGGGCCGCTCCGTCACAGATAAACCGCATGCGGGGCCAGGCGCGTGACATATCACGGTACTCCCGGCGAATCGTATATATTTCCGTAATTGTAATCACAATAAAATATGAAAATATAAAATAAAAATACAAACTTAGCCTACCTTATCACAGGAGATGTTGGAAATGCCGTCCTTCTGCATCATTACATCTACGGCACTTTTGAGGAAATTGCTATTCACACGCATTCTAATGTATAATTATGTCGTGGCATTTTTAAAACACTTCAAGCAAAACTAAAAACTACTTTAACCATAAAAAACACAAACACTGCTGTAATAATTATTCACGTGTGAACGCAATCAGATCACATGCTAGACTTCAGCAGCGAGACAACGAGGCATTACTTGGGCGCTTGATGCATGAGTCACGGATAGTCGGCCCGCGCGCTTGCCGGCCAAGTCGTACAGTAAAAGCACTGTACATTCGATGAAGAGTACAGGTTATGAAGCTCGTCATTATTCAGTTTTCTCCAGTCCCTATTTTCATCTCTCTTAGGTCAAAATATTTCCCTAAGCATCCATTTTCGAAACACTCTCAGGTTAGGCCTATGTTTTTCCTGAAGATTAAGGCTACTTGTATCTATTAAGTCGTTTAAATATTAGCTTAAATGCATACAGCGAACAATCCTAATTTCATTCTTGTTACAGCACTTCTATTGACTGGTTTTAAAACTTGGCATTTTAGTCTAATGTAGATGTAGATATCTCGTCCTGTAGATCCTGTGTTGAGCGGGGCTCAAGGATATAGAACACGTCAGATCAAAAAATACATGCATGTTATAACAATAATATAGGTCTACAGAAACTGCAAGCTGCCAAATTTATCCAAGCTGGAAATATTCCTCCAAATTGTAGAAGGTGTGAGTTATTAAAAATTCCTTGACAGCTGTTTTGAAAGGTTTGATCTTTCTTTGAATACATAATAATTTAATGTTGTTTGGAAGCTTGTTATATATCTGTACTGCAGAATAATACGCACCCTTCTGAAAGAGTTTTAACGAGTTATTTGGTCTGTGTAGATCATTCATGTTTCTGGTAGTACGTCCATGTACACTAAAATTAGTTTGAAATTTATCAATATTATTCACTACAAAACACATAACAGAGTATATATACTCCCCTGTAAGAGTGAGGACTCTTAATTTTTCAAACAGCGGTTTACAAGATTCCCTTTTTTTCATAAACATTAAGTTATTTTAATCTCATTGCATATGTGTACAGCGATTGTGTACAGCGAAGATAATTTTTTTATAATTTTGCCTATTTGTGTGTATAATGCCTATGAATGCCTATTACATTGGAACAAATATTGCATTACATTAGAACAGTTGAAGGATACAGTAGCACATATTTTAAGAATGCAATGTACTGTTCCTCACTACCCTTCACTGTGTTTCCGGCGACCAAAAATTTGTAAACTCTACTACTTAGTGTTAGAATACGTAAAATACCGTACATAACACGCAGTATTTTCATAGTTGTTATATTGTTAAAAAATAACACAATGTAAATTACTTGCTTAAATGATTGTCTTCGGTGGATTGCCATATACTGTACAAAGAGATACAAAATTTTAAAGTTTGAAGGTTGCTTATGGTGAATTTGGTATACAGAATAGAAATATGTGCTTTCAAAATCCGCCAGCAAACATCACTACTTAAAATATGTGAATGGTTTTCATCACCCATTTCGTGACATGTTCATTTCATGAAATACGAGTTAAACGGCAAATGATCGTTTAATTGAAGGTAACCGAATACTTTATTTAACATTAACTAGAAATCACAGTTCCCCTGGTAATTTTGTTCCTGTGTGGGAATTAATGCTAGAGAAGAACCAAATTTCATATAAAAGTTCAACGTCAGAAGTTCCCTCACTTGAACCTTAAAACGGAATGACGCATTATGTACTGTACCATTACACTCAAAGTTTTCAGAATGTCATAATGTTCTAACCTATTTACGTGACCAATAACGTACAATCAAGCATTATCTCTTAATTAGCGTGAGTAACTACAATACCTTCCGTATCAGACATTCCGTAAGAAGTTCACTATTCGGGGTAATTAACTACATAACTTTCTTGATTGTCCATTTCGAACTGTTCTGCCATTTTCTCTAACATGGCAGTCATGAAGTAGAAATGTACGAACTTGAAAAATCATGTACTTACTGCGTACTGTTATTATCCACTCTGTCTGAAACCATGTAAGTCGTTTATCACTAATCATGTTATAATCTTCAAGCCATAGGCTATTTGTACTTCATACACATAATAAAGAATAACACTGTAAAACACACGCTACCACACAAGCATCAATTCCCCGCACCGGAAGAAAACACTATGACTCGTCTTGTGTCCGCTACCGAAGCTATGCGTTGATTGGTCGAACGTGAACATAAGGTAGCAGCACTGCAGCTTATAGTCCAAGGATGTCTAATGAACACAGCCAAACATCTGAACGTGAGAATTCTTTCTGTTACATTGCACACGAGTAAATGAGTGTACTGGCACCTGTATTTGGTTATAAGTTTATTCTTCTTTGTATATTAATAATTACAATATTAATACTCAGTGGCGCCAACTTTTGAAAATCATTGGGTGGGCTCAACAGATTTTAATAAAATTTCCATACTCCCACAACAAAATGTCTTGGTGTCCTCTCAATACAAAATACTTTTTTTTTTCCTGCCCGAAAGACGGGTAATCAGCTAGTTATACAATAAAATGTCTTGGTGTCCTCTCAATACAAACTAGTTTTTGTTGCCTGTACGAAAGACGGGTAACCAGCTAGTTATACAGTAAAATGTCTTGGTGTCCTCACAAATTACCTATGAGAGAATGAAATTTTTCCTGAAAATGGAGACAACTGAACGTCATTATTACCCGTGAGAAAAATGGGCTCTTTTGCTTGAATTGTTTTTATATATAGGCCTATATTTCTAAAACACAACTATTCGTCTGTGAAATGTATAACTTAACAAGCGTGAGACAAAATGATTGAAGTTGGAAACCACGAGGGATCAACGCCTTCCTAGTCATAGTTTTCGATTCATGAACTAATAAAAGCAATAGCTATTGTGTATCGAATCTTTATCGATCGATTTAAATAACCTTGTTTCGATTAGCTTAGCCTATAAAAATGGGCGGGCAGTTGAGTGTTCTAGTGTGTGAAGTGGTGTTCTATTTTATATTTTATGTGAAATATTCAGTAGTGACAGTAGTAAAACTATACGGTTTGTCATTATTGTATCTTCATATTTCATTCGATGTGACTGGATTAACTGGACTTTCTTCTCGTGTGGTGATTACGTCTTGTCAACGCCAGCCTAATTCGTTATCGTAAGTAATACATCCTCATCTATTTTTGTGATAGTGCAGATATGTTTATAGTTTGGTTAGGGAGACCGACTGTCTTTATGTTGCCAAGTTGCCATGTAATGAATACGAATAGCCTACGGCGTGCCGCGGTGAAGGAGACTGTGGGTTCGAGTCCCGCCTCGGGCATGGGGTTTTTGTATATGATCCGGAAAACAAGGAAAATAAATGGCAAAACAAAGTAAACAAACGGTAAAACAAGACATAAAATTGAGGGGGAAAAAGTACGTTAGCCGTGAAAATCTGCCCGCAAACACACAACTGCAGTAAAGTATAGCCATGGCCCTCTTTATTTAGTAACATCTATATATTATACTATATCCGATGTTCGGTGACCCGAAGCATTTTGATTGGCCTCGAGAACATAGGTTAACAGAAGGCTATGGTTACTGTTATGACTCGAAGTGATCTCCATTTGTCAGTATTACATCTTTATAATGCCTGAGCAAAATCTATACAAGTTAAAACAGAAGCTTATGACAACATTAAGTATTCTATTATTAAAGATGAATCAAATCGAAATGAAGGTTTGGATATCAATGCTAATATGACTGTCATTTTAAATGCAAATACTGTACTAATTTGGGTTGGAAGGACTATTGAACTATTTGATCCTATTGTTACAAATCTATTTTGTGTTATATTTTTGCTAGCTGCCACAAAACCTGGAGTCCATGCAACTTGGCAGAAAAAGATTTTCCCTAATTCCGATAATTGTTTACAATAGTGTTTTTATCAGCTTTTGCGAATATCTGTACTTATTAATTGCATACTTAAGTAATTTTTCTCTACTGATATTTGATTCAAGTAGAAATGTAAGATTTATGCAATGTTTTCCCATTTCGATATACCTAAGCCCCCTATAAGTTACATTTCCCTCTGGTTTATTGTCCCTTGCGTTCCTTCTACATGTTAATTCCACTATGATTTTTTTTTCTTTTTAACCAGTCACCAATGTCTTGTATTTCACACTCTTCACTTAGGCTAAAGACCTATCACATATGTACAGGCTTACTTGAAAAAAACAATGTGCTTAACTTTTTTTCTGAAAGCAAAAATGTCTTTAGCCTTTTCAAATAAAAACAAAAATCGGCGGTGGCTGTGAAAACTGCGTTAAAAGTCGTAAAAATGTAGTGAACTGAAAAAGATTTCAAATGATCGTGATGGAATTGGAACAATAGGGGATCGTACTACGTATATATATCAACAACAGCCGATTTTCGTTGTACAGCGATTCAACAAAGAAACGGGATTTTTAGTAGTAGCAACAAATAATTATGTTAATAGTATAAGGACAATTATTGGGTGGGCTTGAGCCCCACGAGCCCATATAAGTTGGCGCCACTGTTAAAACTGTATTAGGGACAACTTTCGTCTTCTTCTTCTTCTTCTTCTTCTTCTTCTTCTTCTTCTTCTTCTTCTTCTTCTTCTTCTTTCCCTCACCTTTACTTCCCCCGTTGTAGATACATTTACGCAGCCCATGCCGCAGGGGCCTCACAGGGCCAGACAAAGGCATGGAGGGGCTCCCTGAATGAATGATCAGCCCAATGCAGGGGCCATTAGGTACATCCAAGAGCTAAATTAACAATATCTGCACAATACATAGTGGTTTATCTCTCTTAATTGGTATGCGCTTTGAACGATTAATATAGTAACCGAGATAGTTTGTGTTGTTTTCTTCAACCAAGAGTAGAAGAGAAAAGAGGAGAGTGGGGAATATGAGAATATGTTTTACCGTTGTCTGTAATGCTCCATTATTTATGAACCATAAAAAATACATGAATATTGTTTGACTTTTTAACAATGAATGCACCTAATGGTATTAAATTTAGTAATCTTCCGAGAGAAAAAAATTGAATGTTATGAGCACAGTTAAGGCAAACCTATAAAATTCCCAATTTCTAACCAGTCATTCTGAAACATGGTGCATCAAAAAATTTAACAGATTGCAGTATTATATTTTCTCATATATCACAAGTTAATAGAAAAAAGCTCTTGATTCTTTTTTCTATTTAATATCCACAAAAATGTTTCTAAACTAAACTAAACTCCGTGGCGCTACATCCCTGGAGGGACTTGGCCTACCACCCGACCGCTGCGTCATCTCCCGTAGGCAGATGGCAGGATTGGGGGGCATGTGGTCAGCATGCCGACACCCACGGCCGTTATTGGTGGTTTTCATGACCGGAGCCGCTACTTCTCTATCAAGTAGCTCCTCAATTTGGAATCACGAGGCTGAGTGCACCCCTACCAGACCTCCCTACCTCAGAAAAATCCGAGGAGGTACCGGGAATCGAACCCGGGCCGACGGATCTGTAACAAAAATGTTTCTATAGACCTTTAAAAAAAAAAATTAAAATATAATTTAATGTAAATTATAACTTAGGATAATTTAAACAATTCCACATATAGGCCTACAAGAAAATAGTTATGTACATCTGTTTGAAGGGAATGTTTGTGAGGAATTAGCTGTATATTCGTTCCGTTGATATTCTAGTTATCCCACATATTCCTTCCCATATGCTGTTCACACTTTCTGAAGAAACCGTGATCTAAAACTAAGAATTTTTCAAACATAGCCCATTAACACCACCTGACATTTTGATTTATCAGATTATTTTATTTTGTTTTATTTACTAGTGTAACATAAAATCGTTATTCTCTCGTAATTATTGTGGATAGGTCTATTATGTAAAAGATCTGCTGACCTGTGCAGAGCTACGAGTATTTTCTCAAATAGGAAATAATATAATCGGCATTTAAATCCTCATATCAGGACATTTCAACTTAATTCAACAACTCATCCGCCAATACACCGTCACCAAGACTCCACATACGGCGATCTGAAGCGGTTTCTTTGTTTTCTCTTTTCTACTTACCATATCGAATCTTAACACGGTGGCAAAAACATTATAGCGATTCAAAGTTATTCCATTAGCCGTATTTGGTCAAGTGACAGAATGTACAGGATGAGAAAAAACTCTCTAAAAAGAGTTATTTATGATCCAAGTGTAAAAAACAAGATTTTATTTTGCGAAACGCAGCTGTTATTGATTTTCTGGTACAAGGCGTCATTTAATGACGACGCTTTTCACCCACCAAGTTTGAGGTTTTTGAAATAACCGTGAGAAATTTCACATGTATAAATGCGTAGTGAATTTAAAATTTGTCGATCTTTATCAGACTGAAACTATTTAATAATCATAAGCAAATATTTTTAAGCTAAGGCGTATTTTCTATGCGAAGCAATCGAAGTTGGTTACCCTGGAGTGTTCTAATATTATACTACTCCGTAGCAAAATTTAATTATTTTAATTAATATCAACTACAATTAAAAATGCTGCTTTTACCTTCATTGTCTAAAAAAGCTATTTTAGAACACATTGTTTGAGTAGAAAATCACCCGCACGAAGAACGGGTTGTTTTTGCTAGAGATTCTTATTATTCAATACACTATCGTTGGTGAGAGAAACTAATTGAGGACAGATTTAGTTCCTCTGCTGTTAATGGCATTATTCCCTTAAGCGCGGAAGCACTGGCTACATTCCGACCAAGTGCAAGTGATTAATGCCAGTTCACAAGAGCAACTGTTTATTTATTAAACATGGATACACAAGTCTTAACCCAATTACTGCTTTCATAAATTTATTCTGCCTGGAGCAGCAAAAACAAAGGCACAGCGGGGTGCAGAGAGGAACTGCAATAAAATGTTCGTTGTAATGAATATGGTATAAAACGCACGGAGTTACACCCCTTTGATCATGTCGAAACTTGTCACTCCCATTACTGTTCCTAAACAAAAATACTAGGCCTACTTTCCAGCCTGTTTTTGTTGTAAAATGTCAGTGATATGATCGCAGCATTAAAAAATTTAAGAAGTATGATACCAGAGAACATTGTTTCTATTGAATAGTCTCATTGAAACATCCTTTTTTCTCTTCCTAACGCTTCGCTTTGTTATTTTCTCGCTTCCCATTTAGGTGTATGAAGTAAGTGGCCATTTACTAGGTGTTTCCTGTCTGCTCGGCAGCTGTTTAGCGGATGAATAGGGCAGCATAAACTACCCTTAATGTAATTTCTAATATAAAAATCTTTAAAAGCGTTTTCAAAATATCGCCAAAAATGTTATTTTTTCCAGTCGCAGAAGTAAGAGAAAGAGATTTACATAACTCTTACCGTAGTATTTTTTTAATTCTATTCAATGCTTTAGCAAATAATGTTCAATAATCATACTACTTTGCCTAATGAACTAATTCCTTTAGTCGTTAGATAAAATAACAATTTCTCTGAATATGTCTAATTCTAATTCAGTATATAATTTTGTTTCTAAACTTTTTGCTCTCTCTAACTTATAGGCCTAAGAGGTAACTTATAGGCCTAATGGTAGACAGAGTACGTATTATAGTCGAACCTAAAATATGATGTCGAGTTTTGAGTACCACGTTGCAGTCCCCTGAATCCAAACTACTATTTTAAAAAACACGTCTAAGTCTGTGACTTTGAACAGCAAAGCTCTACCATGACATATAGTTATTGTTAGAATAGTTATAACTTATTATGGGATGTGACAAATATATTAGCAACGATTTTCTCTTACTTTTATCTCTATGTTTGACGAAAATGTCATTTTCGTGATTTTCTCGATTACGGCTATTATAATTTTGTTTAAATTTTATAGAAGGTATACTTATACCTTGAGCTAAAACATTTTTTCCTCTCTAAATTTCTCTGAAGGATAGTTATAAGTCAGTCGATCGTTTTCACAAAGTCAGGCTGTAAGTTTTGCTTCTAGTACTTTCATGAGGCTGAAATAACTGAAATCATTTTTGAATGAATAAGTTATTCATGAAAGTGTGCATGACTATTAAAGTATTAAATATTTTTACAAAGTTCCGCCTTAAACCCTTAACACTTAACACACAACTTATCTTGATTCACTCAAACAGCATATAAAGATATAGATGAAAGCTGGAATCTGAACCAAGATGTGTCATTATTTAATATTATAACCCTTATCTGTTGGAAATGAATTATTTTAATTATTAAAGTATTGTTGGTAGCCTTAATAACATGAATATTTGGAGGGTACAAAACAAAATGTTCTTAGTTTAAGAATTCCTTCAGTGTGCGAAGGAAGCTATACTTAGTCTAATACGAGTTGAAATCGGTCTCAAGATCTACACAGAATTTTACCTCCATGGACCACCGCTTTGCATCGCATTAAGCCTACAACCATATTACTTTTCAATGATGTGAGAACGATTGTTACCGTTTCATCCATTATCACAGCGCGATAATAGATATCTGCATCCTTTTTTAAAGTCCATCAGATGCTATAACAAGGTAATGTTCGTTGTATCGCTGAAAATTATTTTGCGCCGTAAAATTCCCAGTTATATTGAAGTTATTGCTGATCAAGTACTTCCTAAAAAGGATTTATTGTGTACAGAACAATAACATTTCTCTTCAAATTTAAACTGTTTTTTAGTAACACACTCGTTTTATCGCCGAGAAGAGCACTGATTTCAACTAGTTTACATGCTGCTCATGTTATCGCCTGAAACGAAGAATAGACCAGTAAAAGATTTAATGCGATTAGTTTTCTCGTTTATCAGACAATTTAAATTTATTATCTAGGTCTAGTCAGAAAAGACACAGCCTGCACAGAATAACGATTATCAAATAATCAAAATTTGAATATTTTTTTAAGAATGATAATCTAAAAAAATGCCATAATTATACACAATGACTGAATGATTGCCTAAATTCTTTAGGCTAAACGAGATTTGAAATACGCTCCACGTCATTTTATTTAGGCCTATACAATTTTGCATAGTCCTCCATGAATGATGTACTGTATTTTCGTACTTCATTATGTACTTTGTATTATTATTTTTATATTTATTTGTGTAGAATGCTGCAATAGACCTGCTATAAGAGAATACTGTTACTGGGCAATATGTCAAGACAAATCAATAAAAAATAGCCTAATGAAATAAACAAATACTTTAGCAATTAAGGCGATTGAATTGTTCAATCTAACCAATTACTAAAACAGAATCCATTACTTTTTAATTCCAAGAGTGAATTTTTTCTCCACAAAATAAGTATTTCTCTCAATCCTTGGATCCCTTTACAGTTTGGTACACTATGTGGAAGAGCAAATCAAGATTTTCACTAGGCCTAACCTTTTCACTGCTCCTAGCGTACATAAATGCGATTACCACTAAAACTGCACATAGGCCGAGAAATAAGCATAATATATTAATGCTTATGAAGATATTTGTCCACACATTAAAGTTATTTGTGGAAACTAGATAATCCATTGAAATTTTCCTAGTTATTTTCAGACTTATAACCCACTGATTACTTTAGTTGATGAATGCTTGTTGTGACAATATAATTTTATCTCTTAAAAGGTTCAGTGGAAAATTAAATAAATTTAATAAATAGATTTAATAATTTAATAAATAGATTTAATAATTAAATCTTCTTCTTCCTGTGTATTGTAAAAATGGACATGGGATATCAATTTATGCTTTAATACATAGCTGGTGAAGTGAGTGTGTTCATTTAAGGATATTTTGAAAAGACGGCACTAAAAAAATAAATATGGTAGATATCTGAAGCATGTAACATAGTATTTTTTCATCAGAGTTTTTTAATTGCAGAATGATGGTTTTGAGTTATCCAAAGTAAGAAATTTCGAGTAATGCCGTTATTATTAATATATTGACGTGTTGTAAGCCCACCTCAACATTTACGTAACATTTCCATGAAATACTAAATTATGAGAAAAGCGGTATCAATTGCGAGGCAGCTGATGACTTCCCACAAGATGTTCATGATAGGATTCTAGCATTTCTGAAGCAGAAAATAAACTCCGAGGAACTTGACGTTTGGAAACTCTCCTGAATAACCATAGGGGAAGGAAGTCAATCTATCCTCTCTCCCCCTCTCTTAAACCTTGTTCTCTCTCTCCCTCTCCACCCCTTTCTCTCTATCAAGATCTGGGATGTAATTATAGTAAATAATGATTAATAAAACATTATGTAAATGCTAACCCTCTCTATTTAACATTATACTTCTTGATTGTTTGATTTACTAAAAACTTTGCGGACGTACTGTACCTAGAAGTAATGAAGGAACACCTTCAAGATAGAATGGGTAGTTCAAGTTTTAAATATAAGTACATTTCCCTATTCCATACTATGAATATCAATGAGTAAAGGAGTGGTTATCTGGATTAATAAAGTTCATTGACTGTACGCTCAATGGCTTTCTCTGGTACGAGAATAAGATAAGTTAGAAGTACTGTACGGGAGCGAGCCGAATCTTCACTCACGAGTAACTTTCAATGACGCTTAGGTCTTTCCTTTCCCTTTATTATGCTCTCTCTAGTTTCTGAATAACTCGACCGCAGTTGTTCACTTCAATAACTGTAAAGAAACAAACGATTTTCAATAACAACTGAAGCTTGTATTAAATAAAGCTCTGCTTACACTAGTTGCTGATGCATTTTAATTTCAGGCCGAACTTTTGTTGCACACTCATTTCACGAGAATTTTGAGATCATATCTAAAACTTCAATTACTGTACTGATATTTGAAGTACTACTTGCAGTGTAACAATATTGGTTAATACTAGGTTAATCCTCTTCTTCTTTCCCTAGTTTAACCTCTTTCTTTGTAAGCCCCCCAGGCCTTACAGGACCGCAACCAGTCGGGAGAGGTATTACCTTTATGATCACAGAAATAGGCCTACTTGTATGACCAGACCTTGCCTCCGAAAGAAACAATAAAATATTTACATTCCCCTTCGTCTTGAAAATGTCATTTACTATAAGCTGCTGAAACGGATGGTTGTAGAGAAGACTCAGAATTAAAATATTCCGTCAAAGGCTCACGTAGGACAGTGGGTTGGGAATAGGGATAAGTAAGTAGAGACTTTATACTCTACGCAGATCTGACGTCATTGCAAAGAATGAATGTCTACTACAACATCTGTAGAGGCAAACCTATTATCTATTCAGGGTTAAACTTGCACCCCCAGATATTCTTTGTAAGTAAGCACAACCATACTCTTTCACTCCAGTCTGTAATTGTGGAGTTTCCTTCAGCCGAAGATAGCCTTGCCATCAGAGTTCCATAACTCATCGCCCTTCGTACAGTGCTTCCATCTCCAACCCAACACTCTCACACAAGGTACGGAAGTTTTACTAATCCGTCAACAGATTTTGATTGATTGTTCGGTTTCGCGTGTGAAACGCTTTCTGGTCCAAGCACTGACTGTATCATCAATTGCTCTTCGCATGGTAACGTGGGAGAAAGGCACTGGTTTCCCATGTGGTCCAAATCACCTGAGACCTAAATCAGAATTCCAATAACGTTCATATTTCACCCTAAAATACATATTTCCACTTCGTTTTCACTATTGCTTATATTCTTCCCTATGTGGTTGTCTGGTGGTAGATAATTTGAGGACCGCGCGCAATGACACAGGATGTTTAACCTATAGTGAAACAGAACTTTTAATTTATTGCTTCTTTCTAGGTACATTTTTATTCTGTAGTTGCCATTTTACTCGTTCATTTCTGGTACCAATCAGCCAACTGTAATAGTCTACTGCCACGATATTATGAGAGAAAACTTATTTATCCTTCGATAAATTTTAATTTCTCTATTGTAAATTTAGGTCTTACTTTGAGACTAATAGGCCTACAAATGAAAAATTGAAGAAATAATCTGTAGTAATTTACTACAGATTTACTACTGTTATTATTGTCATTATTATTATTATTATTATTATTATTATTATTATTATTATTATTATATGGCGCTGAAACTTGGACCATAAGTAGACAACAAGCAAACAAATTAATGGTATTAGAAATGAATTTTTGGAGGCGTTCAGCAAGAAAATCCAGGAAAGAAAAAATTCGAAATAATAGAATAAGGGAAATAATGCAAGTTGAAAAGAATATTTTGAAAACTGTAGAAGAAAGACGCTCTAAATGGTATGAACATGTACTCAGAATGACAGAGGATAGAATACCCAAGAAAATTTTGGATTGGAAAGTAGAAGGAAAAAGAAGAAGAGGGAAGCCCAAAGAGTGCTGGATGGATGGGGTGAAAAGGAGTATGGCGAGTAAAGGATTAAGTGAAGAAGATGCTACGGACAGGGACTTATGGAGGCAAAAGATTGTTGTGGGATGAAGGAAAACCATTGTATTGTGGAATATTCCTTGATAAAACATTATTATTATTATTATTATTATTATTATTATTATTATTATTATTATTGTTATTAGTAATGTTATTCAGTTTGAAAATATCCTTTCCCATATAACTTAATTTGAGATTTTTTACACGTCTTATTTGGCTGCTATCATTAAAGGAGAGTTTGTTTTGGGTAAAGAGAATAACAAACAGTTTCAGGAGGAATGACACTAATCTAGTTTAATGTTATCTCAAAAGGACAGCTTTAGACGTGTTTAAATGCCCTGCTAAGGATATCAAAATTCCCATTACCAAAATGATTCCTAATCCGAAAGATATTTCATAAGTGGTATCAATAGAAAGTTACCTTCATATACGTATTAATGTACTATTGCAAAATACTTTTCTACTACAAACCAGTGGGACTCGTTTGGTATAAAAGTAGATTTATGAAAAAACAACAAGAAACCATATTGCATTAGTTGAACACAAATAAAATCGTAAGTGTTGGCCTAAGTACCAATTTCTGTCCTCACCATTCGCCAGATACAGGACCGGGGCAATAAGTTTTTCAGCGTTACAAATTAAACCGAAGCAAGCAGAGCTACTGAAATGATACAACACTGAATGGACTTTTGGAAGTCCATGAACTAGGCACATTCAGGCCTTATATTCATTTCAAATATCACGTCCTTTACATCTTTTAAAATTCTTCCAAAAAGCATGAATAGCGATTATAACTTATTTTATGTTAATTAAAATGCAAATTCTGCATACAATATACATAATTGTAGTAATTTTAACTGTGATTTCCTACATCCTGAAACTATTATTAAAGAGTTAGTACCAAAAACTACCCAGAAACCCGCGATAAGAGGTTAGATGTAAGACGTAAACGTCCAGAGAGCCATGATCACAGAAAACATGGTGAAATTCATGCTAATGGCATTTTTTTTTATAATGAAGGAATGGTGCATGACGAATTCTTATCACCAAACACTACGGTCAGTACGTCCTTGTGTGCGAAGTTTAATTTACGGAATGTTTTTATAATGCCTAGATTATGGTGATGATGATAATAATAATAATACCGGAAACAATAACAATAATTATTATTATCGATTGCCATGTAGGTAATTAACTTACACTTGACTTTAAAACATTACATTTGTGGATGGCCCCTTAACAATAACAATAATAAACAAACCGAGAAAGGTGGCCGATATGGTGAAGTTTTGGACTCGGATTCGGGAGGTCCCAGGTTCAAATACCGTAGCCGGCCAATATGACATGGGTTTTTTCATGGTTTTCGCAGTCGTAAAGGCAAATGCCGAAATGGATATTTACATACCCTGAATCTCCCTCACCATTTCATCCTGTATCGTACCCAGCTAAATTAATAACAGTTGAAATTTTCTCCATGAAATACACTAACAATAGAAAGTAATCGACATTGAAGTTTCATGGCCTACCCTACTGTATAGACACAGATCCCGAACTCTTCATATGGCCTCGTATAATGGAGTATAAGTAATGCTGAAAAATAATAGTACCTTAATAATAGTACTACTAAAGATAATAGTAATAATAAATTTTGCCTTGCTGAATTCTATTAATCTTTCACTCAACTAGCTGAAACAAAATATATTATTTGTACACTTTAAAAGGTACAGTGCTTTCACTGTACGACTTGGCCGGCAATCGCACGGGCCGCTCCACCGTCACAGATAAACCGCATGCGGGGCCAGGCGCGTGACATATCACGGTACTCCCGGCGAATCGTATATATTTCCGTAATTGTAATCACAATAAAATATGAAAATATAAAATAAAAATACAAACTTACCTTATCACAGGAGATGTTGGAAATGCCGTCCTTCTGCATCATTACATCTACGGCACCTTTTGAGGAAATTGCTATTCACACGCAGTAGTTCTAATGTATAATTATGTCGTGGCATTTTTAAAACACTTCAAGCAAAACTAAAAACTACTTTAATGATAAAAAAACACAAACACTGCTGTAATAATTATTCACGTGTGAACGCAATCAGATCACATGCTAGACTTCAGCGGTGAGACAACGAGGCATCACTTGGGCGCTTGATGCATGAGTCACGGATAGTCGGCCCGTGCGATTGCCGGCCAAGTCGTACAGTGAAAGCACTGTAGAATAAAAACAAAAACACGAAAAAATAACAATAAAATACTAGGTATGAAAATTAGTCTACGAAGAGACCATACGAGAAGATACTACTGAAAACATGCTAAATTTGGACAGAGATCCACTGATCAAATGAAAAATTGTAACCACCTTCCGAAGCAAGATACACGACGAAATTTCGCAAAAAAGAGAATCCGGGGTTTGACCCTGCGAGCTCTGGGTATGAAGATAAGAAAGAAAACATCTCAGTAATGAAGCTAACTTACTTAATACATAACAATGAAGATGATGAAATATTCGGCCCGGAGGCCAGTCCTGCCCTTGGACAGAGCCGTGGGAATGAGGACACAACACCCAGGAAACATTAAATCTCTGGAAAATCCCCGACCCGGCCGGAAATCGAAACCGGGCCTCCCAGGTGACTGGCAGTCACGCTATCAACTCACTCGGCGGCGGACACAACAACATAAAAGCATTATAATGAAGTGATGATCACGATGATAAGAAGGAGGAGGCTCATAATTATCATCATCACTATCATCATCATTATCATCATCATAACAGAAGATACTGATAATAGTGCAATATAGGGCACATGCTTCTTATGATCAAAATTAGATATACCAAAACAGTGAATATTGTTCGTTAGCACAACACCACCTCTAAGCAGATGACCTTCAGACCTATATTCAGTCATCCCCAGATGCAATTCATGACTCTTTTAACATTCCTTAACGAAAATCTCGGTAACTGAGCACATAAATTTGGCTTACAACTTAACCCAAGCAAAACTCAAGTAATTGTATTAGGACAGCAAAGACTCGTATCATCCATCAACAAGGCTACATTGCTACCAGTATCCTTGAACAACACTAATATCCCGTACACAGAAACAGTAAAAAATCTAGGTATCTATCTCGACTCAAACATGAATTGGAATTCCCAAATCAAGCATATATGTAAAAAGGCTTTCTCTATCATGCATGCGCGAAAACTACTGAAAAACTTCCTTCCTACTAGAATAAAGCAAACTTTAATACAGACCCTAGTGATGCCTTATTTCGACTACTGCGACATCTTATATGGAGATCTGAGTGTTGAATTGTCACAGAAACTTCAACGTGTTCACAATACTTGTGTTCGATTTATCTTTAACATTCGCTTCCACGATCATGTCTAAAAATATTTCTAACAACTACTTTGCTTCGATTACAATATAGATGTTTAGTCCACCCCTGTGCTTATTATACCAAATTCTTAAGTTTTCCACACCTCTTTACTTGGCTCCCCGGTTTACGTTTCTATCCTCCTACCATAAGCATGGTACACAGCACAGCACAACTGTCTGTTATCAATTCCTAGTCATCATACAACCTCATACTCTGACTCATTCACCATAGCCACAGCCCGTTCTTGGAATTCCTTGTCACAAGATATCAGGGGTAGTCGGAGTGTACACTCTTTCAAATCTGCGCTTATTGCCCACTGAAGAGAACTAGCTCTTTATAATCACACCATCTCTCATTGTACATATCATTATTCATTACTTGTCTACTTATAATTTATTTATACCTACCCAGGGCTATAACTTTATTTCACAAACTTTAATTTCCATTATAACATAATTTGACATTTTCCTTGTTTTGCTTGTAACATTATTATTTTTTCTCTTTGATGACAATTATGCTTTTCATGAAACCTATGCTTTTTACTTATGACATTAACTCTACCAGGCAAAATAAATCATTTACTACTACTACTACTGCTACTACTAAGCAGTTATTATTTTATACTCCAGTAAATAGGGCTGTTTAATCATTTAGTATAGTCAGGCTTCCACTCGTTACTGAAATGGTATACAGAGATTCCGACACTGGAAAGCAGACGATATGTTATGCAACCGAAGAACTTCAAGTGCTCTATTTTCTGCGGAACAAGTTCTGAATTGGATTAAACGGAAATTTATAATGAGAATCCCTGTTGATGAGTATGCTGTTCTCACTAATTACTTGTTATCTGATACGCAAGATATGAACATATTTAAATTCAACATATAATTCGATGAGTTTATTAAATCATGGAATAAATACGTGCTAAACGAACCTATGGAAGAGAATACACGTTCGTACTTTAAAGTGTTGACTGGAAATAATGTAGAGTGTCATAAGGAATTTTAAAGCACTTTATGTATTTAGAACATCGGACAAAATCTTGATTAGTCTTCTATTTCCTCTTTCTCTACTGGTACTACGTATTCTGACTTTCCTTTGTTACTGCAGCTAAGCCGCATTATGAATGAAGCTTCATTAGATTATATCCCAAGTAAGTTTGATCCTGTTCAAAACAAAGGGGAGGAGAACTCACAGAGAGTTCGCGGAAAATTCGCATCATGTGACAAAACGTGATTGGTTAATGTCATTAGCATGCGCCATTACCAGGGTGTGGCTTGCTAGTGAAGAAGTAGCGTTCGTAAGTTCATGCAACAGTAATATCAAAATTTACACGTGAAATAACAAACTCTCCCTCGCATCGTCATCATTATAGTATATCAATTAGCAAACAAAACAAAGGATTCATTGTTCACGACGATCCTGCGGGTGAGTTGTACTGAGAATATACAAACTACCAATATCACGGTGTTGATGCGTTCTCACGTGCAGACTATGACAGCCACGCCTCTTTGTTTTGAACAGAATCATTCTTACTTGGCATATAATATAGCCCACAGACCGAGATATGACTAGGAATCATGGGGTTCGCTGGTTGATTAGGTCTATTCATATGTTAGGGACGGGTGTTAGAGGGATAAAAAAAGTTTGTTTGTTTGTTTATTATGGTTTATAACTACGGTTACGTGCTCTTACGTAGTCCTGTTTAACCGTTGCTAGTGTGCTGGAATTTGTCCTGCATAAGATCTTTACATAGAGACGTGGATTTGCCGCATTTACGAATGGACCAGGATCTTTTGGTTGGAATTTTTGACATTTACTTTATTCTCTCTTATTAATTCATTTTGTGTACTACCTGCTAGGTATATGTAAGGAAAATTATTATTTTCTTTTTACTAAAAGTGATAATAATTTAAAACGTTTCTATGTAAACGTAGCTATTGTAAAAAAATATTTATTTTACAAAAAAGGGCAATTAGAATTCTCTGCAAAGCCCCACATCGACTCACTTGTAAACCATTATTTACTGATTTAGGTGTATTAACTTTATATTCCCTTTATGTATTACATTTACTCTGTTTTGTCCATGGTCATTTTGAACATTTTCAAACCAATGCAGATATTCACTTACATGACACTAGAAATAAAAACTCTATAAGGATACAACAATACCAATTTAGTAGTTCACAAAAAAACTGGTTTTATGTATCAACTAAGTTGTACAATACAGTACCTACCAAAATCAAATCTTTGTCACACGCCAATTTTAAATGTAAAATCAAGCGTATATTGATTAAAGAATGTTTGTATAACGTTAATGATTTTTTTAGCATTAACTGGGAATTTTATTTGTAATTCATGTGACTTAAACCAACAGTTAATATATTGTAGGTGTTGTAATTAAGAATAGAATATAGGCTATATTATGTTGAATACTTGCAATGTTATAAAGGATATTAGTAGGCTATAACCATGACGACTGTCTATGCATGTATTTATATGTTTATGACAATAAAGATTCTTATTCTTATTCTTATTCTTATTCTTATTCTTATGTTTCTTTGTAAGCAGGATTCTGTTATGGGGTTAGTTTGGCTATTGTTCATTTCATAATATTCAAGAACTATCGTTTTTACTTTTTCGCATATAGCCTACATAGTATAGGAGGAAGTATTGTGATCGTAACAAAGCGAGATAGTCTATGGCGACAATCGATCTTCGCAACATCGTCAATAGTCGAACTTCGTGCACCTTGTCATTAGCTGTGTGCTATTGTATTTGTCAGATTAACCTCATTGCTAAAATAATAACTTGTAATTAATATTTTATTGATTATTAAGTCATAAGTGATTTAAAATGCTTCACCACACATACAAATAATTATACCTTATTACCACCTTTTGTTCATAAATAGGTTATATTATATTTTCCCGATCGTTGTGTGCAATGAGTAAATTATTTCTGATCAAAGAGCTACAGGTATAAAGATGTTTCAGTGTTCAGTCCTTGTGAATTTCCTTAAATAGCAAACGAAGGGAGAAAAATAAAACGATAAGATTACACACTTGAGATTGATTGAATTCCTACATAATCTTACACTGGAATATTCCTGACTTATGAATCTTAGTGATGCAACGTTATACGCACGGCTTCTTTCCATTCATGATGCATTCTTTTTAGCGTTCGATAAGGAGAGTATCAGTTTGTGAACTGTGCACTAGCATTGAACTTCTACATTTTCGAACTCCACTGGGACTGAAGAACACCTGGAGACTTATAACTCTTATGTTTCTGCGTGACAGTTCCTCTGACGTGAAATATACAGCCGGTTCGTGAAACTGCACCATATAGACCACGATGTCCTTACATTCCAGTGTTTGAATTTTGATAAATATTACTAAAATTCGTGTATCGAACTTTTCTACTAATACGATTCGCTTTTCATTTAGCTGTGTTATTTGAGTAATCTGTACTCCTTCTGAAAAAAGTTAATGGATTCAAAGTAAGGTATGTGTTTACACACAGTAGAATAAACTGTGTGGATTCAAGTGGGTAAAATTACTTTACGTTTTGTGATTACGTTTATAATTTATGAAATAATACGATTGAAAAATTTCGCAGAATGGTAGCAGCGCACTACCAGATAGCTTCTTACGGGTCAATTACCTCTGTCACGCGTATAAACACAAATTCTAAGTCTCTCTTAATTCTACATTTACTTATATCACGAAATATGTGATTCACGTAATAATTTTTGTACAGTAGAATCCCAAATATCCGAACTAATAGGGATTGATATGACACAGATATGCAGGCAACCGGATAATTGCGTCCTAAGTAAAATTCATGCATGTTATTGTGAAAACGCAGCACTGCATTTTCAAAGAAACAAGTGCTACAAATATCTAAATATAAAATAATTTATTAAAAAAATTAAGGCCATAAAATACAAGCAAACTTAATGTTTTTAAGAAGGCTAAGTGCATAGAACTGAAACTAGTCCTACATTATTTTAAGCAGCCCAGCCATTTTATATTAAAATGAATCCTTCATACTGCAGTTACAAAACAGAATATCAGGCTCGATGACGTAATACTGTATTCTGAAAAGAAACATTTATTTTACTTATTATCTAGAAAAAATTAATTTAGAACTTTTCCAAAATCTATCGGTAATTGGTGATCCGGAGGCTATATTTTGCGTTCGGATAATTGGAATTATGCTGTATTTAACTCGAATAAAACGACCATAACTGCTAAGACAACATGAATTTTCTCTCTGTCGATGTGAAAAGCATTACTTCAGTAAGTATAGTAACGCATGGTTAAAGTTTAGTTATAACTTTTATTGTTTGGAAAATTACTCACTTGGGACAAATATGCTATTGTATTTTGTTTTGTTTTTCTACCGAAGGAATTAGCCGTTATAATCTGCACAGATGTAGAGATTAAAATGTTGAAGTTAGTACTGTCTCTTAATTATATTTCGACTCTGAGACTATGGCATTGATTTTAACTATGAACCAGAACAAAAGTCGATATAAGACTTCTTACATATATTATGAGATTGAACTTAACAGACGGCAACCAATCCGTGAAGTAATTGCCTCAATGTGAAGGCAACTGTTTACAGGATAAAAAGATGCCCGGAAAGTAGAACGATTACATACAAATTTTTAAAATAAAGAGGTACTTGAAACAAGTAAAAAAAAGCATATAAGAAATTATCAACGACGAAAAATATAAAAACTTTAAAAGAAATGGGGAACTTCTTATATATACTGTAGTTAAAATGAAATGGGAAAAGGAAATAAAAAAAATAATATTAATGGTACAGCGAGAGAGATAGTACTACAAATTGTATACATTAAGATTCCTGTAGCTAAACAGCATATTTGAGATAGAATAAAACTCTAAAACATAAATAAGTGCTAAGGCTTTCAATGTAATGATATTATGTTATTTATTTGTATGGAGTACATTCCAAGGATGTAAAATGCTTGATACAAGAATAAATTACAAATTAGAAGGTAAACAGTCTGTGAAAATGAAAAAGAAAACTTCGTAAAAACATTCATACCTATAATAGCACAATTTTATTAAGGATTTTATTTGAAAAATTAGCGACACTGGAGGACCGTTTAACCATTTTAGAGGTGAATTTATGCATTGATAATAAGGCAGTCATCAAGTCAATGAAGTAAATTTCAATGGGATAGCTGGTTTTCATAAACGAAAATATATAATTATGTAAAGTGATAATAAAAAACCTCACATTTTACACAATTCACAATTCTTAAATCTCTGAAAAAGTACAGTGTTGGAGGTGACGCATTTATACGTCAGTAAGAGGGAAAAAACTAAATAAAAGCTATATTTTTATTAAATTATTCAATGACAGACAACAAATTATGTGCAATTGACAGATGATCCGAAAATAATTATATTATAATAACGTATGCAATCTTTGGAATGAAGGCGTTAAGTATAATTTATTTAAAAGTTTTAATGAATTTCCTTCCGAAGGTCAACAGTTAACCACTTCTAAATTATATAAAGACAATATTTATAACTTGATCTTGAACAAATATAAATGTGAATAATGTATTTTAATGGTCTCTTTAAATATGTAGAAATGCATTTATTTGTGGAATGTTAACTAATTAATTTAAATTACTTTGCCATCAGTTTGTATTTGTATTACCAAACTGTATATAAGAGAATGTGAGCTTTATTAATTATCCTTCACTCATTAAGTTCTTTTATTAATTAATAAATAACCATTTAAATATTAATACTAGAATCAAAGTGGAAAAATTAATATCCTCTAACCTTACTAGTAAAATATCTATCTATAACATACTTAGCAATATAATTACCGGACCATAAACCTGTGAAATCTAATCTTAATTACCTACATCAGAAAACTCAAAATGAAACCAACGTTTGTACATCAACTATGTACACCATAATACTTGTTTTAGCACTGTAGGACGTAACGCAAAATGAATTTTGTAACATTAAATTTGACATAAAATCAATTTCTGTACAGTACGATATAGGCTACGAAAGTGAAACGCACACTGCAATATCAACTTATTGTCTTATTTGCCAATAAAAAAAACCTAAGTTTTAAGATCGTCCTGAAATTGACATATCTCAGTTTCAAAGTGTATTATATTGTAGCGCTGTCAGAGGCATTATAGCTTCGTGAATATAATCAATGACATGATTTTTATAGGAAAATACTGACTTCACTCCACTGCTGGAATTGCTTTGAAGCTTCTAAGACAGATGGCACATAGGCTCACGGTCGATTTCCAATACAGATCACAGATGGCACCTCCTTTTTCATTACTAACCAAGGTGCTACTAAATTGTGATCTCTGTGATTGTGCTACTGATTATAATACTATACAATATGAAATTGGCGAGAATAAATTACATTTGTCTAATAGATTTAGTAGTAATATTACAGCCAGGTAAATTCGTAAAAACATTAACATAACATCCCATTAATGTAGTCATTCATTTCGTTGTTTTAATTGCTAATTTTTTCAGTAATTCTTCACTCAGATATCATCTGCTCCTCACACATACATTTTTTGCACTGGATTGAGTCTCTCTTCTAACAGTGTAATAACAAAAAAGAATTCAAAACAATAAGGGGTAATCGTTACAATAATAATTCTCTCTTTACCCTTTAAAGTGTACAATGGAACTGATGAATCATGTCGTAATTTAAAGTAATACGGTTTTAAGGCTGTAATTACTGTAGGATAATCAATGACAGCAATTTGTCCCAATGCAACCCCAATTTGTCCCAATTCAACCCCAATTTATTTTGTAATTGGATACTGAAACGTCACAAAATATATAACAGTGAGTGTAAGGAACGCAACATAAAAGTGGTCTATAATCTAGAGACTGGCAATTTAACATTTTTTGACCAAACCATAAACGTAAGCCAACGCAATATTTAGTTTCGTTCAAAACGTTACTTACGACCTTCATTTCTCCCTACTCGTTCAAATTCTGCAATTACTTATCATACGAGGGATTTTTCAGTATTAGTTCGTTATTTTCCTTTTCTATAACTTCAAGAGAGATATAAATTTATTTACGAATAAATTACGATGCAGTATTTTCAGCAAATGTTTCTGCCATGTTTAACTGTTTTCATACGTGATTTATTTCAAACAAATTGCCAATAAAAGGAGCTTGAGTTCCGGTACAAACGATATTACCAAAAAGTTGTTTGACTACTATTCTAAGCACAAGCGAACTGAAATTATTTTGCTTTTAATATACAGTGAAACCTTTATATAACGACCATCGCTGGTTCCACAAAAAAGTTGTCTTTAAGAGGGGTGGTCTCTTAATAGGGGAAATGCATTTTTATGTCTTGAAAGTGAAAATACAATAGAATAAATACGGTACAATACAGTAGGTGTCTTATATAACACATAGTTGATTATTACTTACTTTTAATGCATCTAAAATTTGCAGCACAACAATAAGACACTTAAAGCTATGCAGGTCAAGAACACCGAGCCTCTATTTACAGTATACCTGGGTAATGTTTTCCAGGAATAGAAAGACACGTCTATTTTCCCTACATTACATTTTGCTTGGTGGACAATGAAAGGGACTCCAGCACGTTTCTTAGAATCGAGATTTTCAGAACCCCCTCATGTCCACTGAATAAACGTTTTCATAAGAAATATAATTAACCCCCCCCCCGAGTCACTGCGATCATGTAGATAATGAAGGCATGAATTCTTAAATGTATTGAAACAAGCAGGTCAGAAGTAGGAGATTGGAATGTGTTCTTTTCACGCCGTGCGCTGTACGGTACTTGTACGCTGTCTACTGTAAGGATTTTCCCAGAACGCGAAAAGAAAACAACCCAAAGCATTGTATTGAAAATTGCAGTGATTAATGCCCATCATTTGAGTAAATTTTTTTACGATTTTGGTCTAAAATTAAACTCTGGTCGTTGGTCGGGGAGAGGGGTGGTCGTTTAATAGGGGTACAAATAACATTGGCCTTATGGGTTTTACTGTCCGTTCCTAGAAAAATTGGTCTTTAAAGGAGGTGGTCGCTAAAGAGGGGTGGTCTTTTAAGACAGGTTTTACTGTATACAACTCAAAATGACATAAAATGTCGTATGACATTCGACCGTTATAACGGCCCTACAGGAATAACAGAACTCGTTACCGTTCGTTTTGTTAACTTCGTGCTTGTCTGTAAGTTCTGTATAACGGTTTTACATACTAAATAACTATTACAAGCTCTTGATTCGTGATAATTCGTAATTCATAATGTCATTATGATTACAATATTAATACTTTGCTATAATTCCGTATTTACTAACTTGTCATTATTTGTCATATCAAAAGAAACTTGGGAGACTGTATCAAAACTGGAAACGTTTATTCACAGATAATAAATTGGAAAACTGCTAAATTAGAGGTTTTATGTTCTTCATAATCTAAAGGAACCATATTGAATATGAGGTCATGAAATGCACGAAATAAAACAAAATTAGAAAATATTCTGTAATTCATATAACCTAAAACGTAGCCAGGGTTCCTGTGCCACTGGCTATACATTTAACGTTTACATTAATTTTCCCTAATTACTTAGAGAATTGGCGGTTCGAACACAAGAATGGCGAACCATAATGCCGCAGAAACAAAAGAATGGCGAGTCATGGGAAAATAATCCGACCAGATATATTAGTCATGCCCTAAACATAATTACACTGGATAACATTCAAAACGTTGCGGAAATGAAATCAACAGTTTTTTCTAGTTTAATGCTACTATCATATAAATAACAAAAATAGCCACTGTGGTCTGATTCTCATTAAACAGACATTGTCTGGTTTATACGTTTCACTTTGTATATTTTTCAGTTAAGGTTACTGTGCCTTTGTGACAATTTAAAAGCGAATTATACAACATTCTGTAACGATTCGCGAGGCTTAATAGAAGCCATAAATGTTAAACACACATCAAAAAGGATTTAGGCTGTTTTAAAATTAATATATACTGAATCTTAAAGCTGTAGGTCTATTATTGCACAATTACAGTTGACTTTACAGTGCATACGAAATAAAATAGAAATGAAGAAGTCCAAATTATGCATCCTATTTCTTTTATTTACCCATTTATTATACCCAGGGTTCCTCTGCCAGTGGCTATACATTTAACGCTTACATTAATTTTCACTAATTATTATGATCGTGTCACTTAGGGTTCTCTTATAATTGGAGGATTGTGTTTTTCTTTCGTCCTATTTCCTCAGAAGAGTCTAGCTCTGACATTTACTGGCTCTCGTTATTTTACCTGTGTTTTTATTGGAACCATCACTGATGGTCTTCATCTTGCTGTTTTATTTCTGAAATTGCTCTCTGGGTGTACAGCTGTCGTTTTATATCTGTGCCTCTCGCCGACCGTTGGAATTTTGTTACAAGTGCTTGTGCGGGAGCAGGTAGTCCGTGTATTCCAATACAAAAAAACACCCAGTTCCCTTTCTAGCACGTGCTTATCCGAGCTCAAATCTGTTCACATCTGCTGCCCGTTGTAAATTTAAGAAATGTTTTTGTGCACGCTAGTAGAATCGAGCCTCTCTCTCTTCTGCTACCAGGAAATAGTCACGTGACAGACCGGCAGAGATATAATACGATGTCTGTACCTTGTGAATGCCTTGTAGGGGTTTTTGAAAATGAGTTCCGGGACCCATGGTAAACCTGCCATTTCAGTTGCATCCTTCAAGATCTTACTCGTCTCTGTGTATGGCACAAGTATGAACTACGTGGTACTGTATATCGTTCCTCTTCACTGTCTTTTCAGCAGGTAATGGAGTTCTCAGCCAGACTGAATCTCACCAGGTTCCCTCCAAAATACCCATGCCCCATAAGAAATTGAGACGTGAGTAATCCGGATATATTTAAGTCATCTTCACCCGACAAGAAATGTCCGGAAAAAGCCCTGTGTTGCTTGTTGCCAACTTTTCTGCCAGTTTCTGATGGTGTGATGCAGAAATTTCCTTCTAATCTCTGCTGAGTTGAGGTCTAATCAATTTCAGATAGATCCATACTCCACGGCCATTTTCTTCTATAGCGTATATTAATAAGTACGATTCTTTCCTCCAGCAGAAAGTTAGCTATATGCATCCTATATGAATCCATAGCAAAATAAAGAATTCTTATTTCTATTAGTTAGTTAACTGGGGTTGTGCACCGCTATTAAGTCTGGAACCGTTGCCGATGTGCCGAGATTTGTTCTACAGGAACTCTTTTACATTCTTGGAGATCTACAGAGATGGTTCTATAGGATTTTCACACATATAAATGATAGATATTATCTATCTCGTTCGGGAACGAACCAGAGAACTTGGGAAAAGAATACAAGAATATGAATTTGTAAGTTAAAGTGAAGGATTGAAATGTCACCAACATTCAGACATATGGCATATCGTCTTCTTTATGGTGATCAATTTAATCCGAGAAAAAATATTATATTGGAAAGGGGTTCTCCATCTCACTGGATGACAAGTAGTAATAAATAACACAGCAGAAACCAATTATCTTGGAACGGATTACTCGTTCATGATCGTTCACACATCCTTTGTTGTTGTTGTTTTGACGAACTGGTAATTAAATTATGCGTTACTAGAAAACACGTTTTTTGTATATTAAGAATTGCTTCAATTCAACCGCTTAATAGTCATAAGCGAGTGAAGCATATAAGGCAAATTCTATGGCAGAATTAGCACTTTCTGAAAGATGCTGTAAACCACTTCGGCTTGCCAGACTGATATTATCATGACCACGACCAAGTATCTTAGTGCTGTTTCCGTGCAAACAGCAGACGCCAGATGTAAGAGCCCTATTTCTTAACAAAGTTATGTCACGTATGATGACAATATGAAACAGGGAGATAGGTGTCCTGAAAAAACGTAGACATTTTTCATACAACCAGAGGGATGGAAACCCAGTTGAAAACCCACACTCAATGATTTTCTATTGCCCACTGATACAAATTAATGTAAGTCAAGATTCCAAATTAACGTTATATGTTAGACATAATTAATGTAATCTTTGTGGAAAAAATATCATGGCGTATTAACACATCATATATTTATTCCTAAAGCCCGAGAAAGCCCGAACATAGAAAAAAGTTAAATTCATGTTTTAAAGCCCAGGTAAGAGTCGACAGTATGGTTTCACAATAATCCCCACGGCAAATTCCCAAATTATCGTAGAAACAATAGGATATACGTATGAATGGTTATATGCATTTGTATACTTACATGTATGAATACATAACTTCTTGAACAGAAATCTAATTCAACTCTTTTATGCTCCATTATAATCTACATTTTAGGACTATTATAAAATTGTCTTTTTTCTTCATTTGAATCGCAATGGAAGATGTAGTGTAGCTTGTACATAACAGAAAGTGTGCAGGTTGTAAACAAATAATCTACTCTAGCAAAGGATTACTCTATTTTTCTCTTTGTTAGTCCTAAAAGTTAAATTGCAAATCCAAATTTATACATAACAGCTACGAGGTTCCTTCTAACTCTATTAACTTCGTTAACTAATATCAACTAAAAATTTAAAATAAACAAAATATAGTACCTCGTGTAATGCCGTATAGTGCGTGCAACGAATGTTCTTCTCTTCTTTCCAATAGGAGTTGAAGTGCCTTCCTAAGGAATGCCACTAAACACAAAACAGAGCCAACAGCATCATGGGCAAACAGAAAGTAACTAAAAAAGAAAGAAAAGAAAGGAAGTATTATTCATTTATTCAACAGTATTTATTTACAAAAACATTATTTATCATTTGAGTTACAGGATATAAAGTATTTCTTTATTTATAGTGTATATTTTATTAGATAGTGTTTTGAGAATGAAACGTAATAAAAATATATATTATGTAGTTTTTTTCTGAAAAGGATTAGCTGGGAATGAAGAGGTTAAAATAACACAATAAGACATTGAGGGCTATGAAAATGTGCAGTGCTGCAGTGCTGAATACCATAAACCTGATTTTCAAGTAAAGCATATTATATAATGTAGGTTTACCGATAACCTTAACGTCTATACACTAATAATACGATACAAACATATTGTATGTTGTGTGCTAATGGGATATTGGTTAGTTGACCTCATTAACTTAAAGTCCCATTAACGAAATATCTGTGACCTTTAAAACTGCATTTCAGAAGTAAATTGAAATTCTATTACTTTTAGCTAGCATTGTTAGTTGAAATAGGGATTTCTATTGGACTCTTTGGTGAATGATACATTTCTTCCACGTGGAAAGTGACAAGATACTAAAGCGTGAAACGGATCTTCTTAAGAGTTACACAAACAAAAAACACGGAACCTTAGCCGGCAGTAATAAGCAAAACTAATATCTGGTGTTAACATGATTTGTATAACAGCTAAAAGACAAATAAATACACTTTTAGCAAAGCAGCACTTCACAATTTTTAATCAAATCACAGCTGTTTTTTTATTCACAAATTTTTCCATAAATGCTGCATTAGGATGTATTGAAATCTGAAATGCATGTACTGAAAGCACTAATGTCTGCGAATAGTATTTATTTAGCGTTACATATAATTTTCAAAATTATTAAAATTTCGATATTCCTGACTGATATTTCGTTTCGTAATGATATCAATTAATAAACAAATAAACTTTTTAGATAGGGAGTTAAGCATAATAAACTTGGGTAGGTTAAAGATTTTTCCATACAGGCCATTGCAAAAATTGAATACCTTATTAGTAAAAACTAGATTGTATGTCATAGGCCTATATCATGAAGACAATAGTATCCAAATAATTTCCAGTGAAAGAAAAGTTAAGTGTCTGGTAAAAATGTTCCTTTGATAGGAAGGTATAATATGAGGTAAAAGGTTATAAACTAATGACTAAAATTTTTTCAGATAAGGGACTTTTATGTACAGCAAGAAAACGAATCAATTATGCATCATATAAGAATACCTCCAGAAGAATTATTATATTCCGTTTTATAAAAATGTCAATGTATTTACTTTCAAAATAAGCAATATCCCCTCTTTCTTTTAATCACAGAACTCCAGTGCTACTATGAAATTCCAGTAAGGGATAAAATCCTCCAAGACAGTATTACTGTTCTGGGGGAGTCAGTTTCGAACTGAAAATAAAAATAAGGTCTCTTGAGATCTGTAAGCTGATAATCTTGCAGCTTTCACCTTCTCGAACGACAAGAGCTTAGCTGAGCTTGCTCTCCACTTGTTACTGTTACAGAAGAGTGGGGTATTCTGTAGACTGAATGGTTCTGCTCTCTCTTATCTACTGTGATTATAGAATATGGAAACACGTTGTTCTCATAGTGTTAAAAAAGAAGAAAATATTGCAACAATAAAGAAAGGGATTTTATTTAAATTCAGCTTTATTTATACTCCTTTGAGCACCCAGGCCATGTCAGGAGTTCAGGTTCTGTGTGTATAACAGTTGGCCGTTCAATTATTCATGCTCAACTATTTTCTTTTATTGTTGATGAGTTTTATGTCGTCAGTAAATTTTAACTCGTATTAAATAAAATAAATATGATACAGGATGACATAGCGACGTTGAGTCATGGTAAGTAAATGTCCAATACGGCTAGGGAAACCATGACAAAACCCATGTCATATAGGCCGGCCATGGGGTTTGAACCTGGGATCTCCCGAAAAAGAGACTATTATTTAAGATCAGACAAAAACATAAGGCATTTGCCAAGTATAAATAAATCTATACTGTAATTTGCAATAAAGTATTTTGTATCAACATTTTAAGCTTATAAAACAAAGATGGCTAATTTTGTAAGGTCGTAAAATAACATAATATTATTCTGTTACCGGTACTATAAAGCAAACTTAAATGTGTTCATTGACATCTAGGTGACAAAGTATAAAATACATAAAATATTATCATAAATCCTTCTATTTTTTAGGAATCTGTACTATAAAATGTAACTTAGGCTATACGATTGTTTCCCAATCGACCATTAGATTGAGTTTGAGTTCCAAAATCCTCGACCATGACTAAAAGTAATTTATATAATTGACAATTAATTGTATTAAAATACATGTTAGAGTTCGAACAATAAATTAAAAATTAACTTGATACCAGCAACTCAACAATATTTTAATCATTAATATGTGCAAATATTAAAATATTGTTGAGTTTTTAAGTCCTTTTTATTTTACAATTAGTTGGACAATATGATAATTCTATATTTACCACATTGATTAAATTAAAAAAAAAAGGACTGTAAAGCTATTTTTAAATCAGTTATATATCCTGGGATTATATGTCGGTAGTCTAGAGGTAACGTGCCCACCTCTAGATCCGCAGATCGCGGGATCGATGGATTTTTCAGGACGTAAAAAATCACGAGCACGGAGTCCTCCGGGAGGGACTTTAAGCTGAGGGGCCCATGTCGTAGATGGGCGATAGGCTTATCACCTGTCTCTCGGAAAATAAGCGTAACAAAATTCACATAGGTAACAGAAACCTCCACTTAGAGGCCCTTCGCCACAACGTAGGGGATACAGGAAAAACCAGAAACCAGGATTATATAATCATAATTGAATAGGTGGGAAGGAAGTAAGTAAATTTTGTTTCTATTCATGGTAATAATAGTAACCTGACAAAAAAGACAGTAAGCGGCAAGTCCTAAGGGATGAAAGTGACCTCAGATTTCTTTAACATGAAGGAATCATATTAAGTTGAGGATATAATACTGGCAACAAAATTCCTTCGAGGATGTGCAAAAACTAATGAGGTACATCCAAACGATATTTTGCTGTCTCTTGTCAGCTGTGATTTGACTATGAATCAGGACAACTGATATGTAGACGACACGTAACTTATATTCACATCAATTCAAGATAAATACAGAGTAGCCTAAGACCAGCTTACGGCAAGCAAAATAAAATTAAAGATGATAGTGCAATCTATAACAATGGTAACTAGATGTATCTCTATTCGTTTGGTCATGATGATATTACAACTGAGCAATAGATAGGGGGCATATCACTCTCACTGGTAAGATCAGATCTTTCCATTACAGAATTTCTGTTATAAATCTTTTAAACAAAATTCCTTATCCTTTATACAGTTAAGACATTCTCTCTACACTTGACCATTAACAATATAGAATACCAATATATTTTTCTGCATCATATTACAGTACACTTTTGCTTAATCCTGTATAGGTCTACAACTAGACCATTTTTTTCTGCATTGGACCAAGTTTATATAATTTGATGCCGGTGCCAAATATCTGTATCATAATTCTTTAAACATTGTCCCAAGAAAATTTTTCTGCAAAGAATATTTATTACTGCCAACGTCAATTCAGTCTTTCAGAAGCCATGTAGTTAAATCCAAAATTGAAGATAATTACATAAAATCAGGTTTAAAGCTAATTTTTACCGTATAAATGCTTTAGGTGATAAGGAGGCCAATCTACTAGTTTAATAAGGAAATAGTTTAATTTGATCGTTTTTCTGCCGAACATAGATGTTTCTGGCGTTATAATATTTTAACGAAAAAATAAAAAGGACCAAAATGGAATGAACCACTTAGGCTTCTGATAGGCACAATTCTTTGCTTTGTTAAATGGAAAGGCTAACCCTACCTCCTTGTTGCCAGACAACAAAGCTAGCACTTACATTCGAAGTGGACTAAGTTCAAAAAATGCAAACATAGTACGGTATACCTATAAAGAACAAAAACTTATTCTATAGAGAAACAGAAAAATTCAAAAGTTAGATAAGAAACATGCATTTTCAAGTTTCACATATTCAAATAAGTAGAAACTGTTAGGAAAGAAAATTTTGTCTGGATTTATAAGTAAACCTAGCAGCAAATAATTGTTTCAAAAATGCTATTTTTTAAAGTTTTGTTCTTTCGTATTGTAACAAATATATAGTAAAATATAGAATTGCATTGGCATTAAATTTATTAAGATTACCTTAAAAGGGCGTGACTTGGGAAGGGTTTATTTTTAGGTGTAAGAAAAAATGAGAAAAGTAATTGAAGTAATTTAAAATCCAACTAAAATCTGAAAACTAAATTTAATTACTGAAGTATAATAGTCAAGAGTATAAAAAAGCTCGGGACAATTTAGTTTAATTGGTAAAAATTAGTACTTGTGATGGGCACAGTAGGTACGTATTATTTTATCTATGTATACAGGTTAAATGGTATCATAATAGTCTTATACCGCGTCCAGTTTCTGAGCAGACAAAAGAGCGAGATTATGAAATGTTTATTGAATGAAGCGGAAGGTTTGTCGTAATGAACTATGGGAAACGCAACAAAAATCTGTCACATTAATGTCACCACAAGTAGAGTAGGATTACCTCCACAAAGTCTCTGGGTTTTTACGTATATACCTTAGGAGCGAGTCTCACCGTTCGTAGAGTTCCTGCCTAGGGGAGGTAGCTGCACCCTGATTGGCTATCCCACTCCACATGTTGTCTGTCTCTGTCTCTGCGGCATTATCCCTCCACTCAACTATTGCAGTATTTTCTACCACTGGCAACATGCAGCATGATCTTTACTCTCTGCCCAGCAGTAGCTCACTGATCTTACCCGCAGCGAATCCGCGCATCTTGGTAACGAGACGTAACGAGAAGCTCGCTGGCTTTAGTCTTCAAGGCCAGAGACTTTGTGGGAGTAATCCTACTCTACTATAGTTGGGATTTCTACTCGTTCACTTGCATGACGTCAGAGTTAGTGTAACTGTATGGTATGAGCGTTATAGAAAAGACAAGTTCTAAAGCATTAATAACCCCTGAAATATCATCATTTTATTTATTACTTTATTTTTTAGAATAGCAAAATTTTATATGAAGATAATTTTGCTTTATGGCACTAAACCAGATTCACTTTTACCTAGATAAGTTTTCCCACCATTAAAAATGTTAAATGATAACGAAGTTTGACGTCAAATGATTTTTTCGCCATGTCTAAACAGAGAAATTATTTTAATCGCGTTGAGTATTCAATTTTAGTTGCAATATATTACCATACAACACAGGATACTTGACATAAAAATAAAATATTGGGTTTTGGAATATTATAAATTCGTCAAAATTTAACATGAACACCTATTCACAACGTATTAAAACACTAAACAGCATGTTTTCAATGGTCCAAGCGAATATTTCTTGAGAAATACAATTATTATGAGGGAGCTATTTCAATAGAAATCCGAAAAAAGAACATGAAACATTCCTTTGTATAACGTTTTATACCTTACAATTAATACGAATTTTCAATCAACTAAAGTTTAGTAACAGGAGGTTGTACAATTTAAAAGGCAGTTGGACTGGCAAACGTTAAAGTATGAATGAAATATTAACGTTGAGTTATGTACCTGTACATTGTAATAAGTTCGTAGATAGCCTTGTACATTGCTTTTTTATATATATAATAGGGAATGTAATAAGATCTCACTAAAAAATTGCGAGGAATGATAGGTCGCACCATTTTTGTTGTCGTTAAGGGACATAATGACTCATTCAAATCTATGAATCCGGAAATTCATAACCCAGTTCTTTGGGGGGGGGGGGGGGGGGCGGGAGAGGCGTAAGCCAAAGTGAATTTTCCGTGCAGGTATTGGACATTTAAAATATTTCCTTGGCACAATGTAATTCCTTCAATACAATTGTCATTTATCTTGCGTTTTTCAGCACAACAGTGGTCTATGCAACCTTTTTATAGTTTAGAGAAAAAGCATGTAAAAGTTTTACACTTGAAGTTTATCATACAATTTTTTAATTTTTTAATGGTAGTGGGGTGTTTTATGGGAATTGGCCAACTTAACTAAAATGTTACAGATTTTTCAGAGATATTATCATTTTTTGAGACTCTGCAACACAGTGTGACTATCATTCTTTCAAGTTTGTCTTCAAGTCCAGTTTACTGTGTAGATATTAAGTATATTATTTCAAGTCTCAGTACGTTACAGGTATTAATTCTTTCAATATGCAAGGACCTTAATCTCGCTTAAAAATTTTATAGTGCAAAATAAAATAATGTAGGCCTAACTTACAAAACATTTTATGCAATTCTATATCCTAGTAACTTGAACAAAATTAAGTAATTTTCAACTTCTTATTGTTATTACTGCTACAAAAGAATTAAAAACATTTCCAAATCTGTCTTTGCTTTCCCAACATCTAAATTTTAACATAGGAATGAAAATAGCTTGAGACAACACACCATTGTTTTCTTGAAGAATATCTCTGTTACGTCTGTTACGTCTGTTATTACTTAATATTATTCTGGACATTATTTTTCTTGTAAATTCGACCATTTCCTGCATCGGAACTGATAGTTCAAATTAACAGATTGAACCAAGAGCTGTCATGATATATTATTATTTTATTTGGATAGATGCAAAGACACTGCTGAACCTTGTATTCAAATGTAAGTATGAAAATTTGTTCCCTTAAAAGCTAGATTTAGCAGGGAAATACCATGATAGCAGTTGATTCTATACGGGAAGCTTACACCTATTTACAAACATTTTACAAACAGTTGTATAAAACATTTCCTTGGTGTGTTAATAATAGTGTAATATCAGACTCAATACACCAATCAATACAGCATATCATTCTTTGTAGAATTATACAGAAAGAAAACTGAATCTAAACAAGTGAAGCAGACAAGAATATTGGACTGAGACTCCACCATTGCCTTAAGGGTTATTAACTTAATTAGGAATCCATAGGCAAAGATTTTCCTCCGTAATTGTTTTAAAGAAATTTAGCTAATTTTGTATATGTACAATTATAGGTACTATTACAATTAAATTTTGTACAACGCAAGGAAATAAAGCGGCACTAACTCCAAAATGTATTATTTAAATTAACTAATGAATCTTCTATAAACATAATCAATTTTTATAAATTTCAGGGAAAAGTTTCATAACTCTTATGTACAATGTACATAAATGTAGAAGCAAGTATTAATAATACATACAAAAGAACGATATAGATGCAATATGCCAGTAGGTGGAAAAACACTTTCACACTAACCTAATTCAGAATTCAAGCCAGTCCATAGTATACACCTAGTGACAATTTCAGTCCCCATTATCAATTCGCTGGTGCATTCATAATAGTATCTGTCATATAGCTCAGCTGTAACATAAAAAAAAAACTTAATAGTGTACAACAAAACAAAAACTGACAAATGTATTTCAGCTTTTACATTTTGAATCAACTAAATTATAATTACCTCATAGATTTGAAAAATTATTTCGTTATTAGGTATCTTAATAAAAATTCACACAGTAATCACCAATCAGTGAGATTAAAGTCACACCTTGAAATCGCTTATTGTTCTCAGTTTCTTTAATGCCGGTTGAGTGAGGACTTTCATGTATAGTTGTGCCGGATTTCTTATGTAGTTTTATCGGCACTGTATGTGAGCTAAGCTAAACTGACTTAGCTTAGCTCTTGGTCAACAACCGGCATAAGCGTTCGCCAAAGTTGGAGTATATCACACAATTGGAAATAATATGATTGCAACATAGGCTGTTATTTTATATCACTCTTTCATGGTTTTCTCCCAATTCCTAATACACGTCTACACTTGAAACGGTAATCATTCACTAAGGCCCCTCTAAACACCTCTCGGAAGAAGTCAATAGCTGAACTTTATAGGTTTATAATAAACTCGGGAATTTATTTATCACTGAAGACAATGAGGGGAGGGATTGGCCATGCCCACTGCCTTATAGAAGGCAGTGGCCATGCCTCACTCTACACTTCCAATTCTTTGTGTTGGTTTATTGACTTTAACAATTTGACTTCCTTACAAATTTAATTATTACTGTTCCTGTTCCTACAAAGAGCTGCTACTGCTGATTTCTCTATTCGACAAAATTTCATATGTCCCATGGGTTCTTTCAACCTTATGTCTAAATTTATTTCGTATATCTCATAGATTCCTGGTATATTTTATGTTCAGAATGCAATATGACATACATAGGTACAACAAAGAAAAATTTGGTTAAGGTTGAAAGAACGCATGAGAAATGTTTTGTGAAATAAAGAAATAGGTGTTAGCAGTTCACTGATGGAACAGTAATAATGAAATCTGTTAGGAGGCCAAATTCTTAAAGTCAATAAACCAACACTAAGACTTGGAAATGTCTAAAAAGAATTAGGTGCCTAAGTTTGAAAACAGATTGATGAATTTTTAAATACCGGAAGAGGTAAATTTAACCTCAAAGTCAATTAAACCTACAACGGAATGCGCATCGAGGTAATCCAAACAATCATCTTTTTGTTGACAATAACTGATGATGTGGATGAGAATCCATGAAAAAAGTATTGCTATTTCTGGAAGTAAAGAACGATTTCTGTAGTGTTTCTACCAAGTTACTTTCTTAATCACCTCAATGTAAATAATTCCATTAGTAAAATAACACTACTACCTGTTCAAGTCTGGTCTACTCTATCCTCGCGATAGGCTAATGAAGTGCATAGACAACAGGTAGTAGGGGAAGTGGCTCACTGAATCAGTCAATGACATGCCTTATTTATTTCCATATATATCACATTTTCAACATTCTTTTATATTTCTCATACCGCAGATTATTATTACTTATCAGGAATTTCACAGGAATATCGATGTTTTTTATTCTCCAGAGAATGCTTTCAGAACTTATAAACTGCTTTCGAAAGTTAAAATATAGGTGCTCTTAACACCAGCAAGGCCGTCAAGTGTAAATAGAAAGAGAAAATATTCAGCTATTACATTTTCTGAATATATCATACATAATGTGGAATACTCTATATTCCCGATCATCTTCTAAAATGATACAGAACATTGGTGATTCAATCCATAACTTTCTACCGTGCAGTTTTATTATAGTTAGGAACAAAGCACAAATCAGTGATGGCTCTGTTATAGTTAACAACTTGGAGCAACGTCTTCAAGAGGAACTGTGTCCCTGGGAAGAGTCCAGAAATAAGAATGAACAAAATAAATTATTATTTTCAGAGAAAGAGAAGTTTCTTCTACAGAACATAGGTTGTATCAACGAAATTTGAAGGTAAGTTTTTAGATATGCCTGGTAATTGTTCCCTTGTAAAGAGCGTAAGATAAGACGTCAATTTCAAATATATGTAAAGCAGTAATTTTTAATTTATTAACTGTTGTTAACAATACCATAACGACACTTATTTTAATTTTGGTAACGCCAATTACCTAGCTGGAGATCTTTCAACTTCATGTGGCAACCATCATCAGGCTATTTCATATTACCAAAAATAGGAGTTAACAATAGCTTTTAATGGGCCTGAATTCATTTCAAATATCAGTAGGAATTAAGTAAGATTCAAGAACGTTAATATTAGAATAATAGCAATAACAAAGATTTAAGAACATGGATAATGTGATAGGCCCGAAAGTTAGGCATAATGCATTTTCTATTTGGATGGATACAGATATATAAGATTCTTAATAATTTATTTATAACATACAGTACTTACTCCTACTTTCTAGATTAGAAGAAACAAATACCCTGCATTCCTTTTATAGATAAACTTGTTTCCGTACATTTAGGGACGATTGCCAGTTTTTATTTGGCCTTTTTGTCTATTTTGCTTTCTGTTGCATATTTTATGGTTTAAAGCCTTTTGTGCCTGTGTTGGATTGTTAAGGCTTTTTCTGTGATTATTTACACATTTTAGAAAACACGTAAATACTTTCAATGTATGAAAGTGAAAAAAATGATACACAAATAATGACACATTCAACTCACAAAAATATTTATTGAGGATCTTGTTCCCTATAAATGTATTTATTCATGTTCAAGCAGTCGAAAACTTACCTCCTCAAACGATTCAATTAAGCTCTTTAAACAGAAGAATCTATGAAAGGGATGGAGGGCAATTACTTGTTTCTTGTGATCAAGAAAGAAAGAGTAAGTACTGTATGTGATAAATAAATTATTAAGTATCTTGTATATCTATTTAAATTAATAAAGAGTTGGATTACTCTCTATTTGGACTTTTACAAAATGCCTGTTTTAATTGTATTACTGGCTATTTTCAGCATTTTAAATGTCTTTTTGCCCGCTTATTTTAACCAAAATTAATGCCTGAACTTCCGGGCTGTAATCATAACGATAATTAGGTACATCTTTGTGCTCGCTACTATTATTGAGCACGTATGTTTCAAATATGGTAAATAATATTTTGAAATTGAAGGCTCATCCGCTTACAAATATAAAATTACTAAGACAGGCATAGCCGACAAATGTGGGACAATACACATAATACAGAGCCATCACATAGAAGCAAAGGAATCTTCCAATAATTTCTTACGTTGTTATTTTGGAAAATATACATTAGAACAAAGACATATTGTAAAACTTCTCTTAAAGACGATTATCACTAAAATTCCATTACATCACTCTAATTACCATCAAGCCTCTAAACTTTATATTTTAACTATGACATCTTGAGTCACAGTTACTCGCTGAGTTTATATTAATCTCTGTAATGCTCAATCACTTTGAACCTGCAGTTAAACACACAAACACACGTTAATGAAAGTGACACACCCCCTGATATTTTGTCACATCTTTCACATGTCACCTTAAGGTCTCATATTAATATTTACTGGACCCTCTGAACTCTAAAGCTAAAATAGAGATATATTAAAAACAAAGAGCTCCTCGCCAATATGACCTATTGTCATTTATTGACCACTTTTAGTTCAGTGGCCAAAATTTGATTGGCTCTTTTATAAAATTGTCACATCATTCCTCTCGCATCTTTTCATTTGTTTGTTTCCTTCCGGGTACCTAAACCCTCCCAATAAAAGCACAGGAGGCAACAAATAGGCCAGACACAAACACTTAGGCCATTGTTTTAGTCAGTAAAACATATAGTTCAAACTGTCTGAATCTCAAAACTAACGAGTCCGATAAGAAAGCCACCTTACAAGTCTCGGTCTTCGACTGTTATATTATAGAACTCTTCAATTGAAGTCTTTTATTAAGAAAATTGTTAATCATGTAATTGAATTAACTTGTAATTGTGAACTCCTTTCTGCGAATGTGAAAGGACCTTCAAAATATTAATAACAAATAAAAATTTTCAAACTAAACAGGTAAGGAAGAAAAAACTGTAATTAAAATACAACAGGAGGTTTGTTGAAGGCTTAATTTTTACCTGCATGGACATAAAAATGTAGAACAATAAAGTGAAGATTTAGAATAAAATTGTTATACATGGACATTCATATGGACGTTTACGACTTAATGTAAGTGATTAATATGAATGATTGAAGAAATGCTCAAGCTAGGTTTTCTAAGAATATAGCTAGGTATATTGATTGCGGTAGAAAAAAAATCTTTCCTGCTATTCAATACCAGGTAGACAACCGACTACAAAATATGAAAAACTTTGTTCTCTTAGTGTCAAAAAGTAAAGAAAAGTTACAACGAAATAAAACTATAATTTAAAAGATCAAGCGAAAGGAGATGGGCATCTGCTGTGAAATTAATTCAGATACATTGTTAAAAGCAACGAAATATTTTAGATCCAATTTAACTATGTCAGGCCAAATTAAATCAGGGTTGTGCATACCATAATCACGGTTAGTTACTACGAAGGCAACATAATTTTTTTTTATTCTGAATGGAACGTGACAAGGTATAAAATCATACATTCTTCAGTTTACAAGCAATATGTAACATTAAAAGCCATTCAGCCATTAAGGCTGCAGCCCAAGTTTACCATTATATTGAATTGATCATATTATAATTAATAATTTATAGTTGTGGGTTAGAATCACTTTATATACCGGTACTCAAACACCTTTAAAGGTTACTTAATTATCTTGAAATTACAATTAGTTATACAATATAGTCAATATATCGGCTGTATTGCAAAAATTAAACTAAATATCACTTGTAACACAATTAAAGTGTAAATTCATATATCTTACAACTTTAAATTATCACAACTAGTTATTGAAATGGCCTACATGATTCCATTGTGCTGAGAGGTATTCTGAACATTACTCTAAGGGTCCTATGAGAACAGTAAAAAGCAATAAAATAGTAAGTAGCAAAAGTGAACAATGTAGATTTATTTGTTTAAAATTGCAACATTATTCGACATCGCACAGCTGAAAGGCAGACATTTAAAATTAGCCATGTGCATGAAAAAAATCTCACAGCTGAATATCTTGATGAACTACCCACAGGCGGTGCATTCGGTTTAGGGAGTTACATCATTTTCGGGAAATCTGCATACTTTAAAGGCAATAAACATTATCAGAAACTGAAAAATTACACGAACTGCAATTTAAGAATTAAAGTTATGGTGTAAAGTGGATATCAAATATAAGTCTGATGCGTAAATTTCACTTTAACCGTTTTAGAGTATAATTTGTGTCTTTATGTATGCAAAGTAATTGCGGAAGTGATTGTGACTCTATTAAGGCAATTAAGTAAACTGAAAATGTATACGACTTTTACAATTACATAACTATAATGATAATTTAACCAGTTTGCAAAGCTATGATACATGTAATCAATCAATGTAAAATATAAATTAATTAAAATGGGCTTAATTGAAACGGTGGGGGGGAGGGAATGTGCCATTTTATCTAAGTTTTAATGACAAAGGCAGAATTATTAATCAGTATATTATATTGGTATGTAACATGTGATAGTGAATTTTGCTTTTTAACAATTCTGATATGTTAAAAAGAACGAAATATAAAAAAATAAATAATAAATAACATCGTATTCTTCAGCATTCAGTTCTGGAATTACACATACTCTACACATAATCTACATACTTTAAAAACATTAATGGTTTTTTTAATGAAAATAAACATTATATAATACCCATTATCAAAAACTGGAAAAAAGCCACACGAACTGCAATTTAAGAATTAAAGTTATGATGTAAAGAGGATATCAAATGAGAAGTCTGACACGTAAATTTATTGATTTAATCCTTTCAGAGTCAAATTTTTATGGTTATTTAAGCCGTCACAAAGTGAATCCATAAGTGGGGTCTATGGTTTGAAATTTATTTGATGATATAGGGTGATTTTAACAAATATTAATAACTGTTCAAAAACCATCATCCGACGTGAAATTCATTCGAACAATTACAAAGATCTGCTTGCCTTCTACGTATCGGAATCACATGTGAAAATATTATGATTTTAAAATTATTTATCGACCCACAGAATGGTAAGCTTTAAAAAAGGACTCTTTTGGTCTGATGATGGTCCCTCCATAATGGATGAGATTATTATTGTTGAGCAGTAATTATTTTCTCTCTTGTCTTTTGTCTGTGCTAGGTGATTATTCTAGCATGTTTCTTTTATCAATTCCTCTTCGAACTCCTGTAACGCTTCACGCTAACAACGGTATAAAACCCCATTCAATTCCATGAATTAGAAAAATGCTTTCTTACCTAGAGCTCGCACGAGAAAAATTTCACCTCCTGTGCTTGAAAATCTTCATTGTTTAAGGCCCCTATTAGCCAGGTGGGAACAGAAACAAACGAAATCCGTTCCACATTAAAAAAGCTTTAAAAATGACAAAGATGGGAATACCACTGTGTCTAGTATTTTGATTTAGCGACACCATCTTGCTCTCTAAGCTCTAAGTCATGGCCGTCTCTTCCCAAGATGCTTGTGCGTTCAGAGCGCCAAGGCGTACAATGTTCATAGTGCAGGACCAACGTGAGGCTTGGCCGTCGTGGAAGCAATCTCGGATAGTCGAACATCAATTGGAATACGATCATCGTAGAGTGTTGGTGCTTGTAGGATGATGCCAGCTGTTCCCACGAGCACAGCGAGCGTGAAAATCCATAGGAACAGACGATCTAGCACCATAGCTACGTACTTCCAGTCCTCCTTCACCTGGAATACAAATGCTTAACACATTAGAAACATTATTGTTCAGAGGATTTGTTCAGAACATTTTATAATATCATTATTGCATTACTTCATGCTATAGTATTCATAATCAACGTATGTTCCAACAGTACTACTACATTACGGTATTATATTTTATTTAAGACCTTGCTATTTTTATCATAGGCAATGCCACGAGCGACTTGTAAATTTATCTAGGAGAGTTCTAAGTCATGAGTCCATATTTAGTGAATAATCCATTATAAATTATTAATAAAATATACTGAAATAATTTAATTCTTTTAATAGAATTTCAAATTGAAACAATATAATTAAAAGGCATTTATGACGACTATCCCACTCATATGCCACGTGTTTGATATTGACCAATAACGTTTAGCAATTCCTCGGATATAGACCAATCACGGCCGTTTATCTTACAATATTCTTGTAGGAATCGCGAGGAGGCTGTTTTATCGGGGTAAAATCGTGTCCTCGTTACTGGGCATGTAAGTACCAGTGTGCAGGGATTGCTGCCACTAAGCAGCACGAAAACAGATTATTGTATACAACATAACTTGTTTGGAAATTGAAATAATAGAAATGTACATTGATTAAGAACAGAATTTCGATTCGGTGCAAGCCAGTTCGTGTGCTTTTATTCTGTTCTGCTTAGCTTACCTGAATGAAGTTAACTACGTCTTATATGCGCCGTTGGTAGTACTGATTATACCAGGGTAGCTCGAATCGATTCATTGATGGTTGATTCACAGTATGCCGTGATCTCACAACTGTTAGTCTTGTTTTTATACAACAAAGCAAGAAAGTAATTATCATTTATATAATCCGTTACATTTTATTCATGGAATAGTCTTAATAAATCCAACTCGAGTTGACGAGTTTTATCAGATAAATGCTGCACAGTCGCGAATCTATCGATAAACTCGTCAACTCTCGTGGGATTACCTATGATAATCAACGTGGCTGTTTTTCTAGATAAATCACGGACGTAGACGAGTTAAAAAGGAAACCCAATCAATTTATTTAAGTATTGTTTGCTGAAGATATATGTCGTAAAAAAATAAGTTACTGCTATAATTCCTAGCGATGCTCAATGATAAGTACTCTTTCTTGAAAGATATTACTCTCCTAGGAACAGATGTATTTCACTCACGTTCTCTTGATTATGTCTTTATAGTGTTTATAGGAAGTGATGCATGAACAGATGTAAATGATGATTCCTGAACAGATGTGTTTACTTTCTTTGGAGTAAAAATCTTAACATACTGTAACAGTGGTGACGTATGCATAAGTCAATGCCTAGATTTTCTCCGACCTGGTTAGAGTATAAAGAAAAGAGGAGGTGTCTTTATCACTTTCCTAGGAGGTGATAAAGCAAATTCCGATAAGGACTGAGTGAATCTGGTCTGGTGATTGCCTCACAGATTAAATTCATCATTTCATTAAATTTTTATGCAGTTAAGTTGAATTTTGAAATACTCTTTCTCCTACAAATTTCAATATAGTTTCTGTGTATGAGATATTATTTATTTATCCAATAGTAAACATCTGAACATCGTAGGAACTACAGATTGGGAACGTGGAACGTTATGAGCTCATATAGGCCTGGGGCGCTTAAATCGGCGACTAGAGAATTAGAGGAATACAGGTTAGAAGTAGTAGGCCTAGCAGTACAGGAAGTTAGATGGGATGGTGAAGGTTCAATGCAGAAGAAGCGTACACCTAGAAACTTTCATTAAACAAAGGAACTTGGTAAAATTTCGATATAGAGAGATTCAATCTAAAAAAGCTAGGTGAAGACGAAAGTAGAAATGCTTACAAAGTCGAGATTTCAAATGGATTTGCAGTCCTAGAAAACGCTGCCGAACAAGAAGCTAGGAATGATATTAATATCGATAAAACCTTGGAATGCATTAAAGGCACTATTAAAGTAGTCACAAAAGAAAAATTAGATCCGCTTGAACTGAAACCTATTAAAGCGTGGTTCGATGATACTGCATGAAATTAGTAAATGCAAGAAAGCAGGCAAGACTACAGTGGTTGCAGAATCCGAAAGACACTACGGTCGAAAATCTCAACAATGCTAAACGAGAAACCTTTAGAACCATTAGAACGAAAAGAAACCATCTCAAATAAGAAGTAAATGAATTAGGGGAAAATAATAAAGACAAAAATGTTAGGGATCTCTACAAGGGAATAAACGAGTTCAAGATAAGGTTCCAACCTAGAATAAACATAATTAAGAACTTCAAACAATATTTTGAATAGGTGGAAAAATTTATTTAATCAATTATTAAATGTAGGCCTACTTGGAGATGTACAAAGTGAAAAAGTGAAAAAGTGAAATATTCACAGCAGAGCCATTGATTGCTGAACCAACTCTTAACAGAAATAGAAACACCTATAGGTAAACTAAAAACACACAAATCTCCAGGCGTTTACTAAATTCCAGCAGAATTAATTAAGGCAGGTGGGGATAGATTTAAACTCAGAGATCCATAAACTCATTCTTATGGTTTGGAGAAAGGAGGAATTGCAAAAGGAATGGAAAGAATCTATCATTATACCAATCCATAAAAAGGGAGGTAGGGTCGAGCAATTTCTCCCTTATCAACATCATACAAAATTCTATCTAATATGTTGCTGTCAAGATTACATCATTTGCGGACGAAATCATTGGAGATAACCAATGTGGATTTAGGCGAAATAGATCAACCATTGATCATATACTTTGTATTCGCCAAATCTTGGAGAAAAAGAGGAAATATAATAAGTATGTTCACCAGCTATACAAGGATTTTTAAAAAGCGTATGATGCAGTTAAGCGAGACAAATTGTCATTGTCATATCTTCATTGGGTTTGGAATATCAAATAACTTAGTTAGGCTGATCAAAATGTGTCTAAATGAAACTTACAGCAGAGTCAGGGTAGGGAAATTTATAACTTTTCAGACTAGCGTACCCGTCGCGCGTTGCTGAAACCTCAGAAGAAAGAAAATTCAAGGAAACTCGTTATGATATCATTCAATTTGCATTGTGTCACTTTTATTGAAACTTATTCATTTTCATATGGAAAACATTTCAAAGTGTCGTTTTAACACTATTTATTTATTCGATTGCTTTTGTCTACACGATATTTTTTGTTTTTTCGTCTGGTGCATACACGAATAAATCAGAAGGTTTTCCGACTCGTGAGTTGCCCACATACAGTTGTCCAAATGAGAAGCACGGATTCTCCAAATCTAGCCCACACACTTGCAGCGATTGTCCTTGTGCTTTCTTGATGGTCATTCCAAAAAGCGAGTCGCACCGGAAACTGTAAACGTTCGAATTCAAATGGCATATCTGTTGGGTTCATTTCAATACGTAGCAATAGTACATCTTCCCCCTCGAATTTCCCATTCCTATCGTAGGATAGATGTACTATGCCAGAAACCTTCGCGGGAGTGTACTCAATAACTTCCCAAAGTTTCATGGCGATCGGATGAATGGTGTAGTAATGCATAAAGGACAAACAGACAGACATACATTCGTTTTTATTTATATAGATATGTTTGCCATTAGAAGCGGCTTGAAACAAGGAGATGCATTATCACCTTTACTTTTTAATTTCGCTTTGGAATATGTTATTAGGAAAGTTCAGAAAAACACGGTAGGCCTAGAATTAAATGGCAGTCACCCGATTCGGGAAGAAAATAATCTGAGTGTGTTCACAAACAGAGTCGTAAGGAAAATATTTGGGCCTAAGAGAGATAAAAATGGGGACTGGAGAAAATTGCATGACGACGAGCTTCGTGACCTGTACTCTTCACCAGATATAGTAAGGATAATTAAATCACTGAGGATGAAATGGGTTGGATATGTTGCGCGCATGGGGGAAATAGCCTACATCTCTCAAAAGTATTGACTAAGAGACCCGAAGGGAAAAGACCACGTGGGAGACCTAGACGTAGGTGGGAGGACAATATTAGAATAGATTTAAGGGAAGTAGGATTTGCGAGAGATGATTGGACAGAGTTAGCCCAGAATAGGGTTGAATGGCGGGCTCATTCTAGTAAGCGCGGCAATGAACCTTCGGGTTCCATAAAATAAATAATATTCTTTTAGCTTGCTGAGGAATTGCCTATTGCCATTGAGTAAGTAAGAGTAAGAAAGTAAGGTTACTTTAAATCGCATGTCTATACTACGTCATGCACATTCATCTCTCAGTTAAGCCAAATAGGCCTACTATTATTCTCTTCACTTTATTTGTAGATATGTATTATGTTAACTGTCTAGTTGAATGGAAGAGAACATCTAATGGCCTTAATTTTACAAATTAAAAAAAAAATAATTGAGTTAATAAAAAATAATAAACTGGTCCTACTGTTTAGTTCCGAGAAAAAGCATCCGTTAACATATAAGTCCTAGTATTTCTCAAATATCTCGTAAATAATACGGGACTTGGAAGAGCACTATAATGTAGGCCAGCTGCACATAATTATATAATCATATGGTGTTTTACGTAATTATACAGAGTGGCGCACGAAATGTCATACCATTTATTTTGTACATAACACATATTAATTTTGATTATAGCTTTACATAGAATACATAAAATTGATCATTAGGACATGGAATTTTGTTTTTAATGCAGAGTGTGTTCAATATGACCGCCGTTTTGCCTCACAATCTCTTGTAAACAAATCCTTACATTCGTCACACTTTTCGACACAATTCTTCAGATAACGCATGGCACAACTCCACTACATGCGCTCTGAGCTGATTCCCAAGTCTGCAGAAGCCCTTTAGACGGACTTCGAGTCAAAGCAACGCGAACCACTTCAATATTTTCAGGTGTACGAACACTAGCCCTTCGCGACCGCTTTTTTTCCAATACAAACTGCTCAGTTAGTCTGTAAATTGCCTGCTTGCTAGGAGCCCATCTTGTATTAAATTGAGCACGAAAACGTCTCTGAGTGAAAACTACACTCTTCGTATCGGCGAAAAACAGAACAACTTTCACCTTGTGTTCACCATTCAAACGCCCGTTGTGCGCCATTTTACAAACTAATGTTTGTGTCCGTTGTCATGGTGAAATGCGACATGTGATGACACCTATCGGATTTTCCCCGATCTTCGGCTTACATTAGCACTGCTAGAAACAGCGAAACTGCTATATTACAATATTTATGACATAATCAAATGGTATGACATTTCATGCGCCACCCTGTACTTAACATTTTTCGCCGTAAAAAGTTTTAGACTGAGGAAATTTTAAATTGTAGCTTTATGTTTTATATTAACTTATAATAAAATGAAGAAAGAGTTAAACTTTCCATGTCTGTTATAGAATATGTCAAACGAAAATTTAGAGATGTGTTACCTAATACCTGCACACTCTCAACTTCATATACCTAGGTAATATATACAAAGTTTCTGTAGCTTTCTAAGTAGAATGATGAAATATAAGTTTATTGCATTATTATGTCTAATTTTAACTTAAATAACGTCATATGACGTAGAAAGTGTCACCTAATATTTAAAGAAAACTACTTTGCCATAATATCGACTCAGCCTCTAACAGAAATGAGTACCAGGAGCAATCCTGGGGGTAAAGGCGGCCGGTGCATAAGGCTGACAACCTTACCACCTTCATGTGCCGATGTCTAAAAATCTGGGAGCCTCAACCTCCTGGAACCCTCTGGGCCTCCATGGCCTGTAATAGGGAACACTTTACTTTACTTTACTTACTTTGCAATAATAAAAGATTCATTTTTATGCAATTTATATATTCTTCGCAGCATCTTGTTTATTTAGAAGCAATTTTTATAAATTGTATTTTTAATAATGCATTTTGATTTTAATCAAACATATTATTATGAAAAGCTATTCATTATATATTCATTTTTTAAATTTAAGTAGTTAACTTTAATTAGAGTTATTTTAGGCCTATTTATCGAAAGTATGAGGAAATGCTATTGGAACTACAAAACTACTCGTATTAACCGAAATATTGTTACTTTAGCGCTGAAAGAATTGAATGCCTGATAGCATCATTTTAATTAAATCAGTGGGACTGCTTCTTGCTAACCATCATAACGTGGTCCATTTGAACGCAATTAACGGAAAACAAATTCAACAAGAATGTTTTCCGAAGTTTTTTTAAGAAGCCCTTTAAGGAATCATTTAACTGTCATTGTTTACGGCAAACTCTGAAACTAAGAAAAGCGGTACAAAGAAGAAAAAGTTTTTAAGAAACCATAACATATTATACAATCAAATTGGCGAAGAAAACAAAATAATATTTAATCATAAAAGCACCCCAAACATTTTAATAACATTGTTATAAACAAACTAACCAAGTAAACGAAAGCATGTGTTACACAAACTTACCAAAGAGTGTGAAACATGCTAACCACATTAGACCAGTAAAAAATACTCTTTAAACAGAATGTCACACAAGAGATTCCAGTAACATTATAACCACATTAATCCAGTGAAAAAAGCATATCTATAATCAATAGCACACAACAGACAACTTTATTACAATAACCAAATTAAGCAAAGAAAAACAATACAATCGGTACAGAAAATGTCACGCGATAATTGAATATCATTATACGGCCAAAAATATTCACAGTCAGGAAACAATAATATATCTATATGCAATAACACACAGACAATAAAACTTGTGTAAACAAATTAGCTAAGGAAAGAAATAATATTTTATTAAATGACAATTTATACCAACTTATTATTATAACCCAATTAGAGAAGACAAAATACCCTCTATACAGAATATTATTCAAGAGTTTCCAAGAACAAAAGTAGCTATGTAAAGTAAACGTTATCTATACAGAATGATACTCTAGGGATTCGAACAAATTTATAACCAAAGTGGCCATGGAAACAAAACATTTTCTATACAGAATGGTACTCTAGAGATCCTAGCAAATTATTATAACCAAAGTAACCAAGGAAACAAAATATTAAGCATACAGAATGGTGCCCTAGAGGTGCAATAACATTTTTATAAAAGAAACAATCATCTATACAGAATGGTACTTTATAGATTCCAACAAATTATTATAACCGAAGTGACGATGGAAACAGGACATTATATAACTTATACATAATCAATTTATTATAACCAAAGTAGTCAAGGAAACAAAATGATATCCTAGAGGTGCAATACATTTTTATAACCAAAATAGCCAAGGAAACAAAACATCATCTAGGCCTAAAAAGAATGGCACTCTATATATTCCATCAAATTATAACCAAATTACCTAAGAAAACATAATACTACTGTATTTATTTGGAAAACCATGAAAATGAAAATAAAAGATGAACTTTTCGCAATAAATCTCAAAAGAATAAAACTAATTATTAAACCGAATTATCGATATATATATATATAACCTGCAGAACTGAATCAAAGAAATTTCTACTACATATTATAACCTAATTCGCAAAGGAAACGAAATACTATGTAATAGTTTAGATATTAATAGCATTATTATGAAAGATTATTTCAGTAAACTAAAAGTATATCTATACTTAAAATACCCAAATACAAATAAAAAGTATTATAACCAAATTACCTAAGAAAACGAAATATTATTGATATAGAATAACAACCAAGAGTAGGCCTATTATTAAATTAGCACAAAAAAATATATATTACCTATACAGAATGACACTCAAGATTTCCTTCTTAGCTCGTCTCGGGTATAGATAACTAAATTAGCTAGAAAAAGACATACCGGGAGACCCAATGAACTGGGCGGTGCTTTTCCACCGGGCGTGTGGACACGTGTTTCCCGTCGGTTCTGCAATGAAAATCACTACTGACTCTGGCTTGCCTCTGCTCTGCAGTATTTCGTTGACCTTAATGCGGTGTAGTGCAGTTGTTACGAGCTATTTATTATTGTGCACTGTATTAAGTCATAATCATGGATCATTATGTTCATTATTGCGCAGTGTGTATTTATGTATGGTTCGTATGAGTTAGAGCAGTCAACTCGTCAAATGCAAATACGATTTGCAGAACGATTCTCGGGTGTGAAGATTCCAGGCCATACAACAATCAATAATCTTTATAATAAATTTCAGACCACAGGTAGTATTCAGTCTAAAACCCTGAGTAGGGATCCTAAGCGAAGAAACATTAGACGACATGTAGGCTGGGGCTAATTTTTTTCGAGGCAACAGTTGACGCTCCCAGGCCCGAGAAAACAATTCTGCTCCCTTATTTTCCTTTTTTCCAAAGACTTTGCCACAGTTCATAAATACAAAATTTCTATAAGCACAATTGAAACTGTTTGAAGAGGACAGAATTAGGCCACCAACCTACCTCTGCCACTTTTATCTCTGGGATAAATTAAAATATAAAATGTACAAGACAAACCCACACATCCTGGAGGCATTAAAACATAATATCCGCCAGGAAACTGTAAGCATTTTACAATGTTAACTACGTCGAGTGATGGATAGAGGCAAGGTTCTTATGGACAATGACGAAAAGCTGTTTTAGCACCTCCTATCAGAACGTCGGTAAGTAAAGCCTTTAAACATAAATTAAGGAAATTATCGAATGGTTGCATAGGCGCCATTCTAAGATAGCCGCAGACGGCAAAGCGCGCCTCCATCTTGTACCGGAAAGACACCGCGCTGCCAGTTCATTGTTCATTAAGTCTCCCTATACCCAAGGCTGGCCCTATACCTACTCTAGTAGAGTCTTCTTCCCTCTTCGTGTGATCAGCAATGAACTTGACCCCATCGATGGCTTTATGGAGCTCAGGGCAATTGTGCCAGTGGTGCAGGTGTCTGCAGAGCGGGCTGGGTGCCTCATCATTGGTGGCCGGCGCCAGGAAGCCATCCTCCTGACACAGTGGAGGTAGTGGTGGAGTTCCGTGGATGCGACATGCGGACCCTAGACCTGTCGCTTCCAACTCTCTGTAACAAGTGTAATTGGCATACAGTAACATCACTTTTTTTTAAAAGTGATTCATGGCGAACATTAAGTTTTTTCTGGTCAGTCAGCTACAATGTCATAGTTGCACGGTTTATCAAGGACACACTGCACTTCTTGTGACGCAGATTTCATTTGCTTGCGATGGGCTTTATATATACTGTAGGTAACAGCGCAGGGATTCGTCCTTGTAAAAGCCGTCATGTGACTTGAAGTTGAATTTTTTTGAAGCAAATTACTAAATTAACTTTACCAGAATGTTTCATATAAGATAAAATTATTCCGCCTTCAATGAACTGTTACACTAAACAAAATAAAAGTTCTATAGAACCATTTAAGTGAACATATGTCTAGATCCGTCCAAAGTAAATATTCCAGAAAATTATATAAATTAAATTATTCCTGAAGTTACATATAAATCTTGTTAAGCTTCTTGAATATTAACTGTAAATGTGTATGTTACATTACCCTCAAGACATGCGGCTTTTCTACACCAAAACGTTTAAAGGTATAAGCAAAGGACTTTTAGAATGTAGCTGCCATTGACATTCCAACTTTGTCCGAAATATAACCTACACCTATGTAAAGAACGGGGATACTAATTGATAAAGTTAAATTCAGAAAATCCGTTTCAAATAAAATAATATGAAGGCTAATAGAGAATTATTGATAACATTTACGACTCTTATGTATATGCCACCTTACTCCCTCAATAAATTGTACATAAAAAATTCTAACCTAACCTTCTAGTTGGCAATGAATCAGTTATGTCGTCAATATTAAAATTCAGGGCATAGTCCCAGAGTAAGAGGTCCTGTTCACGCGATGTCCAGATTGTACGGATTATGTAATTTTTTCCAGCGAAGGAAGATGACCAAATGTCTTTGTAGGCCTATATTGCTTATGTGCAATATTATATCTCCAACGTGCGTCTTAGTGTTTAGTGACAGGTTCCATCAGGTTATAATTAAGGAATCGCGCAAAATGTGCATTATCTTAACCTACTGACAAACACCCAGTCCAGAACCCGGGAAAGGGATTTTTCACTACTGAAAAATCCCCGGCCGGGAATCGAACCCGGGCCACCGGAGTGGAAGGCAGGCGCGCTACCGACTCACCCACGGCGACGGACTTCCGTCAGGTTATGAACAGTGATATTAGTTTACTAGGGCATACTGAATTTTTCAGTTTCGTAAATGTGCCATATTATATCTTCCGTGTTCTTTGTGGTGTTTAGTGACAGGTTCTGTTAGGTTATAAACAGTGCTATTAGTTCAGTAGGGCCTACTGAATTCTCCCGTTTCGAAAGTGTGCCATACTATATTTATCGCGAGGTTTTTCAACCTGTTTACCTAGAATTTTAGCAGCTCTGGCGGTATGATGTCCGACATTTAACCTCCAATCACGAGTTTCTTCACGAGTCGAGGAAGGAAATATGGCGAAAATCTCTACTTTTTACTAGAGCGTGGTATAAGAGAAAGTGTGTAATATAGGGCGGGTGGGTTGGATCAGTTCATTTGCCAAGACAGCGTCTCCTCTCCACAGAACTATCTATAACAAACTACGTGCGATATTAGGCGTTTTATGAAGAGAATCTCGGTTTTAAAATTCATGCCCTCTAAAATGGGACTTACAGAGTTCAATTACAATATTCACAGTTGTAAAAATATACATAGACGTCAAGATATAATTTTTTTGTTAAAATAGTGTTTTTTTACAAGTAACTTAAAACTGAAGACGCTCTTCATATGTGCGGCACTTAGTATGGGTTATGTCCAGCTTTTAATGAACTGTAGATTTTAATTCTGTACACGTCAACACTATTTTACATCTTGACGTCCATACATGTAGACATACAAGGACTTTTACAACTGTAAATATTGCAAATTATTGTTTGTTTACTGTATTTTAAAATCCCGACCAGAAATAAGGTTAGAAATTTTTAATTTATAATGAGGGAATAAGATGGCACAACTAATTGTCATAATTGTGTAAAATTCCTAAACGGAAAATGAAATACATAGATATTAATTATTAGTATGTTTACCTGGGAGCAAATTCGTCATGAGAGTCCAATGTAGGGAAGAGCTCAGTCGTGTGTGTTGACTCTACTAGTTCGGAAGCAGAAGACTCAGCTAGCAATGTGGGGTCACGTAATTCAAGTCCATTGCATGTGCGGACCATTATTCTGGCTGATGAACCTGCAAGACTAGGGAAAGCAAAACAGACGTTAGAATTAAGTACAGGATACTGATACAGATAACACTGTTCAGAAAGTTCTACAATGTTAAAGTTTCGTTTAGAGGAAACGTATTCTCGGGCTCGTTTCACAAACATAGGCTATGTACTCGCAAAATGCAACCTCTCTTTTACAAACAACTATTAAGACTTTGGGGACATTTACTCTATACTTTATTTTGTTTCTACCATTCACTTAAGCACACAGGAAATTCAGATGCCTATTTTCTACCAGAAGAAAATAATGAAGTAAGAGTTTAGAATAAAATATAGTCAGTCTCTATCCCAGGTGTTTTTTATTCATACAAAGACACTAATAAGTGAAAATAATTGACTCCACGCATAAGAGTAGTAATTGATTCAAAGTGGTCTTTTGTTTTTGTCGCATGCTTAGAGGTAAAGTGAATTATGTCAGTGATATGATTCCTTTCATCACAGAACGATGTGTTGTGTCGAATAAAATATATTTTTATGATAATAAGAAATGAAAAACTAGTTTATTTCTCCGGTTGTCGACTTAATTACTCTGTTATTATTGTACTATATCTGCTGTCATAAAATATTTTTACTACACGTTCTCTAAAACAGCCGCTTGTGGGACTGGTAACACGCCGAAAAATTGCATTTTAGTGACCTAGGCCTCTAAAATTTCATAAGATGCTGTTTTATCGGCCTAAGACGCTAAAGTCGTCACGGCAATCTATAGACAAAATCGATATGGCATTGACCAATCACACAAACATTAACATGGTTTTAAGTATAGGACTATATTTGGTCATAAAACAACAAATTTAAGTCCACATGTTTCTTTATGATAATCACAACTTTACCAGGGTTTTTAGCAAAACACATTAGTTTACTTCATCACATAACAACAAAAATAAGCCAATAACTTGTTACATCTTGGTTCAGAAGAGAAATATTGCTTACCATGGATGCACCAGTATGTAATTGCAATAATATATTCATTTCCATAGTCTACTGACTAAGATTTTATTGTCAGCAGCTCCTATTCAATGTTTGTGGCTTGGTTTGAAATTTCTTCAGGATTATCAGGTTTGAAATTTCTTCAGGATTATCACTCATATTTTCACAAGCTTTTCATAAATACTAGTTCGAATGCGTTACTATTTACAAACAAGCTACTCATATATGCCTATTATGCATCTATACCGATTTCGTATTGGTACGGTTCATTTACGAATAACTTATCTGTAAGTGAAGACACTATGGTTTCAGTGAAAATAGTTTAAGAATTTTACAATCTCGCAATCTTATTTGACTGAAAGTATGTATCTATAAATAATACCAATGAGCAACTTATGGATATAAACTATGGTGTACCTTAAGGCTCAATACTGGGCCATCTCCTGTTTATTGTAATGATAATGGTCTATAGTTCTAATCTACCTGATGCCCCAGTGTTGTACGCAGACGACACCACCGTAAGGGCAAAAAACAAAAACTTGGATGAATTAAATAATGACATTGATATTAATTTTAATGTTTCTAAACACTAGGTCATTGGTTTTCTTTTGAACGAGAGTAAAACACAGTTGTATTTTGGACAGAAAGATTTAACAAACGATCTTGATAATGTTATTTTTTGGGCTTTTAACTTGTTTCAAAACATTCATGGAAGTACAAGAAGCTGTCTCAAATCACTTACCGATTCAGAAAGCTCATATGTAATATTCCGCTTGACGATCATAGAAATATTTATTATTCACTAGTTCAGAGTCTATTGTGTATGGGGAAGTAGTCCACATGTAAAGGAGATAATTGCTTTGTCAAAAGAGAATAACTAAAAATACTAACTGTTTATAACCTTTTCATATTCTACACTTTGCTACATATTCATTCTAATTTATACCAATATATTTTTAGATCTGATAATCATAACACTAATACTAGAAGCAGATAAAAATTAAATATCCCTAATTGTCGACTTCCCGTACAACAGAAACATGTTTTGTTAAAGGCATGGTGCTCTATAACAGATTAACTCATAAAACCAGAAATTTAAGTAAATGCAGATTTAAAAGAAAGCTTTTTGCTTGGTTGCTGAAGTATCCTTTTTACACTATTGACGAGAATCTGAGTTTTAATGTAACCAACATACTCGTACTTCCATTTTATGTGGATTGTTAATATAAGGGACTTATTATAACGTACACTCACAATTACTATTGCAGGAACACGCTGCTCTTTTACAATATAATATTGTAAAATATTGTATTGTTGTTGTTCTGCGATCCAGGCAGCTGTGAGAATATGACGTTAACAAATGGCGGTATTTTGACCGTACAAAGGTAGCATAATCATTAGTCTTTTGATTAATTATAGGCTGTTTTTATTTCATTTCATATAATTTGGAGAGCTTTTACTAAAAAATATCGTATGCACCACGTACGCAAAATCTTTATCGAACTCATCCAGTATTAGATTCGTCCGCTAAAACGTTATTTTGCGTACTTGATACATAAATAGCTATTTGTTTTATTTCTTTCCGTGCTATGAGCGAAAAAATTATGTAGATTGAAGTATAAGCCAACACAAACGGAAAGTACGAGATCGGAATAGATAAATACAGTAATAATAAATAAACAGTACGGTATATATTATTATTGTTGTTATTATTATTATTATTATTATTATTATTATTATTATTATTATTATTATTATTATCATTATTATTCAGAAAATTCAAAAATCTATATAAGTTAAATCAAGAAATTAACTAATATTATAAAAAGGATGTTTCGAGAGCTGGGTAGGGCCTATAGAAAACATTTTTACAACTATTTAGAGAAGCATAATGGTACTCGCATAATTATTTGTTGAGGGTTATTCCTAGAGTGATATTTATGAATGTGTCTTCTGAGAATTATAGAATCAGACCTAGAAACTGTTAGAACGTAAATATGTTCCAATAGCTTGCTTACCTTCTCTTGTCTATTTGGTACTGTGGTCTTCGCATTACCAGAAGGCGAGGAAGTATGTGGATGAACACGCGTCGAACCCAGGGAGCCATGGTGTGTGTCTGCGGTGAACGGAAGTGAACGTTGAGCACCACCACTGTCACACAAATGCTGCAAAATCATTATGTCTGACTGTAGCCCACTTCCTATATATCAAAAGTACTGCACACTAAGTAAAATGCAAGCCTTCATCTGCTTTCGTCTTCATCTGATAATTCGTGATGTGGTGGGAATTACCAAGCAGAATAACACATACACAAAAATACAAAACAATGCAGAATTAATAAGGAAACGTGCAAACCAATAATGAGTATTCTCTACATGTAAACCTGCCAGGGAAACCCGCTCGTAAGACGGAAAAACAAATTTTCTGATTTAATGTTTTCAACTTCAACATAAAATTTTTCTCTACCTCAGAAATACAAGTTGTTATGATCTTTTACACTTTGTTATTAAAAAACTATAATTTATTACCATTGATCTCCAAAAATAAGAACTTTGCTATGTTTCAAACATCGGTTTCACAATACTGAAGTTTAGTGGGTTCGATCCCGGCCCAGGTCAAAGGCATTTATGTGTGCATAAATGTGACATGCCCATGTCAGTAAATTTACTGGCATGTAAAAGAACTCCTGCGGGACAAAATTCCGGTACACCGGTGACGGTTACAGGCCTAAGTTGCAGTACATCCCTGCCTTTAACCAATCAACCAATCAACCAACAATACTGAAGTTAAATGTATGCATAAATACTGTAGCCAACAATAGTTTTAATGAGTTAGGTATTAAGTTACATAATGTATTGCGAAAGCATATTACAAATTTAGGAACCATATAATTTTAAGTATCAGGTTTTTATATTTTTATACAGACGGTAAAATCTGAATTTTTTCCTTCCTCTGAATAGAATTGTAGATAATTTAGCTTATTTTATTTATTCTTTCCATATTTTACGTATGCTTTGTATTTGTGTGCAATTTCATGTGTTCGATATCATATGTAGATCAGTTGAACTAAATAATAATAAACTGTATTACCATCTTCTAAGTCCATCAGACACTAACAGAATGTCCGACTATGTTACTACAGTATATGTTGCCTCTATTTAATGTTTTATCACGAAACGTTGGAACGAAAAGATCAGAGAGGATGTTACATTTCCGTGGTAATTTATGGATGGGTTTTTAAATACACATACCTCTTTTCCAACTTAAAATACTATGGTTGGCAATGTCGTGTTCATTTTAGTTGTTAGAAGAAAATGTAGTTCAAGAATGAAACCAATATACGGCATCAAAATCTAAAAAAAAAAAAATCGAAATTTTAAATCCTGATAGCAGTTTTTTTACTGTTACGGAGAAACGTGATTACCGGCTTATGGTATAGCGGTAGTTGGAAGAATGATAGTACCCGTAGCCACTCCATGATTATGATTATGATTATGATTATGATTATGATTAGGTATGGATGGGCATTATTTCTCCTTCGGACAGTAACTATTTTTCCTTAAGAACATGTTCACATCTTGCCATATGCATTCTGCTAGGGGGCTGACTCACAACTAAATTACCATTGCCTCTATTCGTATAACCGTATATCAAAATGGGTGTATGTAATCTGCGCCACGGTTGACACCGAATTTGAAATGGAATATAAATGAGATATGTAAACTGCGGCACACAGACACGTAACTGCGCCACGGAGATATGTAGATGCACTTCTCCAGTTCCAAACAAGTGCCTACATAAAACTGAGAAGTATTGAACAAGGGATACCTGTAAGAAGAATAACTAAACTAAATGACAAGTATTCTCGTCTACTCAAATGGGGAGAACAATACATAAACAATGAAATATCCCGTTTTGATTTTATTAAGAAGGCGTCATATGAGAACAAAGTGCTCATGCAAAGAATCTGAGTAGTGTTTTTAACAATTTTATAAGTGACGAAGCGTTCATGCAAAAGAAATTAGATTATTGTATTTAACATTTTTTTAAATGACAAAGCTACCACACCTATGGAATTTTATAGCCAGTCCTAAGTCTGGAGAAGTGGGAAGGAAACTGTTAGTGCGTTAGTATGACGGTGGCGCAGTTTACATATGTCGGTGGCGCAGTTGACATACGTGTAGCTTGGGGGAAAAGGTAGAAGTGGCGCAGATTATCTTTTCCCATCACAATGCTGCCAAATTATATGTCCATATACTATAGGAGCCACACTCTCTCACGACATACAACATCTCATGGTACCATCGTCTTACTTTGAGAAGAAAAAATAGTTGGCATGACTTTAAGCTCCATCCCTCGTGTAATATATCAATAAAAGTGATATAACACCTTCAATTAGCCTACAAATTACACCGAAGCATAATTTTAGGTATTATTTAGATGATTCCAAAGAATGACTATGAGTCATGTAGTGTGGACATGGCTATATTTTCTTGAAGACATATCATAGCTAGGACGAGAGCAAGGGAATCCCAGGTCTGGAAGTGCTTTCCATACTTATAAATATCCAATGATACCATGAATTATAAAGTAAATATACAATTGCTCCTTCTACAATATGAATGTATCGATGGCTTAGTCCACACGTGAGTTATGCATAGTTTTTGTTAAGTTAGTTAAGTGCATATTTGGAAGCATCTGGGGTATTTCTTCACTCTATAGCAGGGGTTGCCACAACGAGGGTAGCGAGCCGCATGTGGCTCTTGATACCAAGCTAGGAGTAAATATGATACAGATTTTAAAAAGTATGTAATTAATACAATTTAATTAAAACATATTAGGAGGAAGCGAAAAACGTATTTCTGATTTAGCGTAGAGTGTATTTAGTTTTAAGAGCAAATTAAGAGTCTTTCGCAACGACTTTGAGACTAAAACATTAGTTCACTTCAAATGTTTGAAGAAAATTACTGAAAGCCTTCCTGACGTTCAGGTGGAAACAGAAGGTAAAATGTATGGTCTTGCTAAAGAAATCAATGGCAGATTTAATTATTAGAGAACACTTAAACCTTCATTTCCATTCCTGGAAAATCCTTTTGCTGTGGACGTTGTGGGCAATGGCTGTCCTGTTTCATTGCCAATTACAAAGGTTACAGTTGGAGAAGAGTTGGAGTTACTAGAACTGCAAGAGGACGAAGGATTAAAACGACAGAAACGAAGTGGTGGTTCGGCCATATAATTTTGGAAGAAAGTCCCTACTAATAAAAGAGTGTGCTAAGAGACTTATCTCAATATTTGGGACTACTTATGTGTATGATTCTGTGTAATGAACGCTTAAGTTCATTAAATCTAAATATCCATCTGAACTAGCTGATGAACATCTAAGTAAACTCGTGCGAACTGCGCTTACCTATTATTGTCAGCCATATTTCAAACAACTAACAGCAAAAATGAACACTCGAAAAAAGCACTTCTCAAAAGTAAAATCTTATTTCTTGTTGTGTAATTGAACAATAATGTTTATGTGTATAGTAAAAAAATGTGGTTCGCTTCCAACAGTTTCATAAATTTGCGGCTCCCAAAGTTAATGTTAGTGGCCACCCCTGGTATATACAAATGTGACAAGTAAGAAAAAACAGAAACCTAATATAATTTCTGAAAGGGGATGAATGTGGTCAATAGTTTTCTTAGGTCATATTCGTGAAAATTAAATATTAAAAATAATTTAATAAAACCATAGAAATATATTTACCACATGTGTGCACTAAGCCATGGATTAAATCGTTTCATGAATGATTAACATTTTATGAATTAACAAGAACTAGTTTGACTTATTTGATCCATATTTCCCTGGTCTTCATTCTGATAAAGCGATTAGGAGTACCGAAATTTTTTTGAGCTTGTTAATAAATATGCAAATAAAGCTTCAGTTATTGATTTATTCTCACATTTATTTTCACATTATCGGAAAATTATTAACCAGGGAGTACTTCTTCACAGTGTTATTTTTATAATATATACGTATTTCATAAGAGCTTACTCTAGGCTTCATCTGATGACTGATGACTATTGCTATTGCCAATGACATTTAAAAAATGTAATGTTTAAAAACTGATGAAGTAATGACAAAATTCTGTGAAATTTATTATATTTAACTATTGCCACGATACAGTCGCTTATGGATGTTTATGGGTGTCTATTTCCTTCACTATCCTTCATCTACAGTGTGTCCCACGCAAGAGTTGGCCAATGACGCGGCTTCCTGCGGCGCGGCGGGTACAGCTCCAACTCCCGAGCGATCGGGTGAAATATCTACGCTAATAATGCCGCGATGAGTGTAACGATTCAGGTTCTCACATTTACAGTTAAAATTACAAAGAAAATAAACACATACCTCATCACAAGAGATGTTGGAAATGTTCTCCTCTTGCATTTTAGGAAATTTTCTTTCACGCGCATAAGTTCAGCTTCCGAGATAAAGTTAATTTCACTTGTGATATTGTCTTTAAGTTCTTCTAATGTATGGGAAATTGACCTATAGGCCTACACTTTATTTTTCCAGTTTCCCCGTGAATAATATTCACATACTGTTAGAAGAACTTAAAGACAATATCACGTAGGCCTATCACAAGAGAAATGAACTCTGTCTCGGAAGCTGAACTTATCCGCGTGAAAGAAAATTTGCTAAAAAGGTGCCAGTATTGTGTGGATGCAAGAGGAGAACAATTCCAACATCTCTTGTGATGAGGTACATGGTTATTTTCATTGTAGTTTTAACTATAAATGTGAGAACCTGAATCGTTTCACCCATCGCGGCATTATTAGCGTAGATATTTCACCCGATCGCTCGGGAGTTGGAGCTGTGCCCGCCGCGCCGCACGAACCCGCGTCATTGGCCAACTCTTGCGTGGGACACACTGTAGTACCCATAATCTGTATTGTACTTACATTCCATAACCTGCTCTTTCATTTTTGTATACTTTAAAATTTTCAAAAGGAAAACAAAATTGTTGCCATGACTTATGTCCCATCTCTCTTATATAGGCCAATAAACATATGTGTGTACAATATATGTTGTAGAGTGGCCTGTTATGTTAAGTTTTGTTTTAAAATGCTCTTTGCTCGTAATTGTCTTAATGGCAGCTTCTCATGGGGAAATTTGTAAAAAATGAAATAACATTTCACATAATGCTTGTTAGAGGGATTCCTCTATCACGGTATAATGAACATAATCTTTATACTGTTGAATACTCATTAAAGTGTAGGCGCCTAATAACAATACATTCTCTTTCTCGTTCTCTCTCTGTCTTTCTCTGTTTCTCTCTCAGTTTAACTCTCCCGTTGTAGGGACATTTATGCAGTCCATGCCACCCGGGCCTTACGGGACCGCGACATGCAAGGCCAAATTCTGGAGAGGAACTACTTGTGGATCACATATATATTTTTTGACAAGAAAAGGACACGAAGGGTCTCTCCGGAAGGGTGATCAGCCCAATGCCAGGGCCACCTCCGAGTACAACTCGTATACATAGAATTAGGTACACCAGTCGCACACACATTCATGGCAAACAAGGCGTGGATGGGATGAAGGTGATAATGACGGTCAGATGTTGTCCGGAGACCACAAAGCTTTAAAGTTTCCGACATTCGTCTCATAGGTGAGGAAGAACCTCACCTGGGAAACTTGTGCGATCGGAAATCAAACCCGGGCCTGCTGCATGAGGGGAGCATCACCTGCGCCACAGAGGTTGGACAGTAACTATAAATTACTATCTTGTTCAGATTTGTATTTTAGAACACGTTACATGTGGAGTACTTACCTGAAGGTATCTAGGATCATGGTGAAGAGCACGAATTTTCCAAGCAAGGGCACAACCAGCGAGGTGGGAGGGATGATCTCGGCAAGCAGCAGGAAGAACACAGTGAGCGACAGCAATATGGATATGGACAAGCTCACCTGGCAGAACAAATACACATATCAAGCAATTTACAAACTTATAACCATAGAATACCAATTCTTAAATAGTAGAATATGCAACAAGCCTATAATGGCATTGATTAAGATAAGGTTATGGTTATGAAACTCGCGTTTCTAGTTTCATGATTTTCTTACGAGTATAATAATTACCATTATAGGCAAGTTTCATACGACTAATTCTGTAGGACCACACTTAAGGCTAGTTTACACGACGAAATAAGGTTTCGTAACTGAGTTTCCCAACTGTTTTTTACTTGAATGCGCAAGCGCTAGATGTACTGGCGACAATGAGTTACGAAACTACGCAGTTTCGGCTGATTCCAACTTTTCACGAAACTATAATAGTAATTTTGAGATGATACGCTTATTTAGCTTGTTCGCATTTCGTAAAATGAAATGGGGAAGTGAGGAAATTGTGAAATGTCTGTATCCATACGTGTTTAAAACGTTTATATGGGATTTTAACAACTTGAACTTCAGAAATAACATGAAATGTGCGGTTTCATTGGAAAGAAAATGTGTGTAATTAATTTCACGAAATCACTTTCATGAAAGTGGTTACGAAACCTAGAGCCATCGTGTAAACTAGCCTTTAGTCTAAATTTTAAATTTTGAGATTTTAGATTCAATCAAACACACGGTCACGCTTCAGACATGGACGTCCGCAGAAATTTTCGCAAGGGAGGGCAATTGAACAAATTACTGCTACCACCACCATCACTATGCGATTATTACTACAACCACTTTATTATTGTGATCATAATTAATATTATTATTATTATCATCATCATCATCATCATCCACATCCTTGATGTACTGTAGTTGGACTTATGACTATGGATACACAGTACAAATTTAATGTAGGACACTCACATGACTTTTTCTACTCCTTTCAGTTTCACAGATAGGCCTACTATTCATATAAAATGCGACAGAATACATTCATTGCTTTACCTTCATTACAATGCATTGCTTGGCTGGAAATGACATCAAGTTTAGTTGAATTAATTATTCCTACATGCTCATAATTATCTAAGGTTAGAAATAACTCATATTATAGTACGTGGAAACCTAAGCCTCACTTCATATTAGTTGCTTATAGTAATTTAGTTTACTGATTTATGTGTAAAAAAATTTCCAGAGGGGGCAGCGGCCCTACCCTGCCCCCCCCCCTTCGGGACGGCCATGGCTTCAGAGCGCATGACCTTCGCACCAGCTGTTTGTTGTTCTTGTCTTTTATGTCTTCTCATGTCGTCGGTCAAATCGAAGCTTCCTTTTCGAGATTTTCATGAAACCAACGGATTTTGACAACATGAACTAATTCATTTATTGTGATATTAATATTAACACGAACAGAATTCATTTTATTTTAAATACAGGCTATTCATTATGCAAATTTCAGCTGCTATCTCCTAAGTCTCTAGATTGTTCAGTGTTCGATAGTAATCGATACTACATCAATGTCGAAATGAGAAACAGTATCGAAATAAGTGTCATTATAATACCGTTACGTCACGCGCAATAAGCGCATTATAGTATGGTCGAACAAAAAGTTTTCTTACATTCTGAAACAGAGGTGCTCACGAAACTAAAATGAAAGGATGTCATACACTAAAAACCCCCTCTATCCTATTCCTAATTAACGAGAATTTCATTTTCTTGCTTCATATTCTGATAAAAAATAAGAGGTGCATTGCAAGTAGTGCATATTCAGCTGTTTCAGCCTCAGCTAAAGTCATATTATTCTATAAGCAAGATTTAAAAGCTAAATATATGCAAACCATGGTTAGTTTATAACTGCCGTCCAGAGAAATTTTGCGAAATAATGTGTCGAATAGACGATTTACGACTTAATACAGATAGTTAATGAACGGAACAAAATCTTTAGAGACTTTTAGAAGGAAATTGTGAATCACAATTTTCTTCACTAAAACAGGTTGTGCTAAATCATAATTTGGGGTTAAAGGGTTAAATCTAAGTCTTTAAATCCTAATCACACCGTACTTCTCATTGGACCGTATATGGAATTTCAATGGCTGAGCCATAATCGACTCCAAGACCTCATGATTAGAAGTCAGAAACTTTAACACTACTCAATGAGGATTGTTTATCGAGAACAAAATATGTAGCAATTATCCAATCGGATCGCGTTTAGGGCGACCCTCTACAAAACTCAGAAACAGATTCAAACATAACGACTACGAGTGGTTATAATAGAAATGTTAGTTTTTTTTAAGTAAATTAGCCTTCATATTAAGCTTAACATTTATTTTATACAAAATAGCACCTGACTAATAGAAACATACAGCTGCCATATCAAAATGCTACAATAACACTGCACGGTGTTACAAGATTCGGAAAATCCTGGGTAAATACATATCAAGCATTTTTAATGCAACTGTAGGGTTTTTAGTATACTACATATATATATATATATATATATATATATATATTTTTTTTTTTTTTTTTGTGCCCTCCCTTACCCCCCGAGTGCCAAGCAATGAAGCCAGTACCTCGGGTCAAACCAAATTCTGGTAACCATTTGTGATTATGTCCCTATCGTGAGTGTGTTCCATCCTGAAGGGATGTGGTGGATCGTGACGTGTCCAAGCTGGTATCTTGATTCATTTTCAAGCTTTCATCAGCTAGGTGAATTTTATGTATAGTGTACTACATATTGTAATTATTTTTTGTTTATAGACTTCAAGACGAGGGTACGCCGTAGAGTAGTGGTTGAGGCACTGCGCTACAACCTGGAAGGTCGCGGGTTCGATCCCCGATGAGGTCGTTGGATTTTTCAATTGGCCTTCTTCTTATGGTGGCGCAATGGCTCTGGTGTCAACTCAGCCTCTAAAAGAAATGAGTAGCAAACCTGGGGGTAAAGGCGGCCGGTGCGTAAGGCTGATAACCTTACCACCTTCACGTGACGAATGTCTAACATTCTGGGAGCCTCAACTTCCTGGAATCCTGTGGGCCTTCATGGCCTGTATAAAACACATTACTTTACTTTAGACGTACAAACTCGATAAAATTCATAAGTGAGACTTATTGTATTAAATTTTGTCAGTTCTTTTGTAAGCAATAATTGCCACAAGATTGTATTTTTGGCCTTAATTTTTTTTTATTTGGGTACGCTATAGCGCACTTTGTTGAGATAAAGCGAAAATTCACTTGGTCTATTTCCAACACGTTATTTTGAATCTTTCAATTGGTCTAGTGACACTGTGCCTTTGGGTTGACCAGCTTTCAACACTGATAACCCTAGGGAGTGACCTTGAAAACTCATCACCTTCATGTACTAATTAGATATATTTTTTGTTTATCTTCAACCTCCATTAACCATACGGATATCAACCCTGAAGCGTCTAACCAAGGAGAACTTTTATATGTTGCTATAATAATTTGCAATACGCGTGAAATATATTTTATTATAGGTCACTTGAATACCTCTTTTTTTTTTGTGTGCTCTCCCTTACCCCCCCAGTGCCAAGCAATAAAGCCAGTACCTCGGGTCAAACCAAATTCTGGTAACCATTTGTGATTATGTCCCTATCGTGAGTGTGTTCCATCCTGAAGGGATGTGGTGGATCGTGACGTGTCCAAGCTGGTATCTTGATTCATTTTCAAGCTTTCATCAGCTAGGTGTTTGTGTGTGCGGTGTTACGGAGTGAGTAGTGTTCTTGATTGTTTAGAGTTTTGTGTTTGTGAGATTGTTGAGTTGTTTTGTACTGTTGATTGTTGTAATTATTGCATGCTTCTTTGTTATTTTGAGGGGTGGAACTAGGCCGGCATTTGCCTTACAGGCGAGGGAAAACCCCTCTCTAAACCTCGCCCAGCCTAGGGTAGTGAGCATTGCTCAGCCAGTTGGCAATCTACCTGTCTAGTTAGTGGTCCTTTTCAGTCAGTGCAGCTTTTGCGAACTGTTTTAATATCGGGAAATTGTGTTTTCTGGTCCAAAAGTTTAAGTTTGGTGTCCAGAGTACTTGAATACCTCTAGAGGGTGTCGTGCACATCGGCACAGTCGCATTTTCGTGCACATCGGCATAATATTTTTATCTTGTAATGGTTATCGTGCTCATCGCCACTCACCGCGTTGGGGTGGACATAGAGACTGAAACCTACAGCCTCCTTCACCATGACTCCAAGGCAGCACCCCTTAGCTACCGCGGCTAAGGAAACCGGTCGTTAGGTTAGGTAACGTTAGGTTAATTCAGAGTCTCATTCAGTCACAGGCAAATACTTTATGAATGATTTCTAAACAATACAATTATAATATTAATGTACACAGTAGTACTATAATACTAAAAGGAAGTGCTTATCTTTCTGTCTATCTAGCAGTTACTGTGAACTCCATTGCATTCAATACGATAATGTAATTCCAACTTTGTCTCTATGTTCACCCCTACCCCCAGTTTACGAAGGGTATGTGGCGACGAGCACGATGATATTGCAAGATAAAAATACTATGCCGATGTGCACACAACCCTCTAGAGTTCTTGGAACGTGAAAAACCAGGACTTTCTGGGGGTCACAGATCAACCATTAGGATAAGCCTTTTTAAAAAAATTCCAATGATCTCGTTAGGAATCGAACCAGCGACCTTTAGTTTTGTAGCGCTGTGCCTCAGTTAACTGCTCCAAGGTGTTCGTAAGTTTAAACTGTGATAAAGTAATATTGGTAAATTGCATATAAAATTATTTCAACAAATAATGCAAGTTAGTACAAATACCCCATGTTGTTACAATTCATGCAATATAGACAAATAACTAATCCATTATAAGATTCTCCATAATAAACTATTTCCTGATGATAGGTATTCCTTTGATGTGTGTGATTTTCTTACAGACTTCCTTCCTGGCAATAGCTTTGACATTCTTCACTGAATCCAAATAGTTCGATATCTGTTTTATGTGTCATTGGCTACCATTGAAAAACTTTTCACAAACTGTCTGAAACTTTCTAAGAAAGAAAAAAATGAGTGAAGAGTAAAAGTTGTAATATAATATATATGTTACTATTTTCGTGAGCCACAATTTTGTGTACTCTCCCCCAACAATTCAGCGAAAAAGGTATCAAGTTTTCTTTACTGAAGTGTATTAAATGATTCATCATTATTTTTTTATCATTTCAGATAGTAAAGAAATTGAAATATACGTTAATGATTGCCTCGGAGATCAGATCTGGAAGAAAATACATTACAGGCTACAGTTAGAAGACGAGATCGACACTTTAAAATACGTTGGCATAAATTGCCTATTTTACTGGAGGAACACCTCGGTTTTGCTGTTAGTTATTTGTGAATGAGTTCTTATGGTTCTTTCTATTTGTGTGATCAACTCAAGGTATATAAAGCTACTAAGGTAGCGCCATTTCTCGCGGCGGGCTGCTTCATCAGCGTGTGACGTCATCCACGAGGGAACGATCGAGCATATGGCTGCTATTACATAGCAGTTACATAGTCAGTACGTAGATTTGTGACGATATTAAACATATTACAAGGAATTTTTGTCATTTGCCTCTATAAAAACAGTAACCTCTACGTGTGAAATAAGCTGAAACATTATAGTCCAGGCAACGAACGAAAAATAGAACAAAAAATCGTGTAGTTTTGAAATTTTGCAGAGTTGTCGGAGGGAGTGTCCTAGTCCCGTTTTTAGGTTTTTCGCTTATATCTAAACAATGGTGCATCGTAGAGAAAATTTTGCTATATACAAAATTCAAGCTGATGAAATTTCCTACAAGTTTGATCCAACACATTTCTTTCTATTCCCAATATTTTCGAGTTATTCGCCAGCAAAAATAACAAATTTTCGAAAAAAGTTCTTTCGCCTCACGCTTTTCGAAACACTTTGCATTCTAGCGCTTGAGCCCTTAGGTGTACAGCAATATTCTCATGAAAGAAGTTGTAGGGAAATAAATTCACTTTAAAATGAGTTGTCATTTGTTATTTTGTCTTGAAATTTTCAAAAGTTACAACAATTTAAAGTTTCGGTCAAATTTCGAGATTTCGAAAGAAAACCGTATATCGCACTGTCTCTATATTTAGGGGTTATATCTTTGAATATAAGCTGTATTTCGTGTATTTACATCATGAAACAAGTGAAGAAATATCACACAACAATTAAAGTTAAATTTATTAAAAATCCGATCACGGTACAAGCACAGAACATGTAATGGAAAATACATTAGATTCCAGGCAAGAAAGGAAAAATAGGGACAAAAAAATCATGTAGTTTTGAAATTCGGCAGAGATGTGGGGGAAGGTGTCCTAAACAACATAATAAAAGTCCCCCATGGATAGAGGGTGAGCGGGGGTGGGGGATGGGGGTACTTTTAAATGTCGTTTCTCTCAGTTTTCTCTAAATACACAAAAAACTATGGGTTCTACCAAAAAACAGTTTATGCACAAAATTAACCTACTTAAAAGATCTGCATGATATATTTTTGGAATTAATATTTCAGGAAATAGAAGGATATGAAGTATTACAGTTCTCGAAATTCTGTTTTACATTATAGCCTACACCTATGTATTATATTTTTTAACAGAAAAGAAAGCAGACAATAATTAAATTAGCATGATGCCAAAAGCAAACTAGTTCTTAGGAAAATATACTTACTAATAGTTAATGTTACACATAAAACTCATTACTATAATAATAATAATAATAATAATAATAATAATAATAATAATAATTATTATTATTATTATTGTTATTATTAGTATTATTATTATTATTATTATTGTTCTTGTTGCAATGCTTAGCCGTTTTTTGTTTCGTTAAAAAAAATAATCGGTATTTTGAAAGATGGTAAGGAATTAGATATATTTAGAAATTGTAAGAATAGTAGGCCCACCTATTACTTTAAATAAATGTTGACTTGTCTATGTGGCTCCTGGGAATATTTGCACATCATATTTTGTTACTGTGCAACTCGGTGTGGTGGAAGATACGGATGCCGAAAAGCTGGTATCAAATTCTCATCCACAAACAGTATACCATTAGAAGAAGATGAGCTTAAAATTGATGACGTCCAAGCAAAATAAGTTGTTTAGGCACTCTTTAAACAATGTTGTAGTCTATATGTGTATAAATACTGAGTGTTCGGTAGATAGAAAAATATAACCCTAACTTATCATACGATGTACTAGGATTCCAGTATTGGAGACTGAAAAAAATAGACAACTAAACATTTATTTAAAGTACTATGTAGACCTACTAGGTTTTATAATTTCTAAATATGACAATTTTTCCACATTATATTTTTAACGAAAAATATAACAGCTAATAGGCCTGATTTATATTTCTTTTAACGTGCACTCATACCATGTGATTTTTATAAGCTTTATAACAATAATCATAATAATTAGTTTTAGCCTATGTGTGATGTTTACCTTTATTACGAATATTATTCTAAGAACTGGTTTGCTTCATATCCTTCTATTTCCTGAACTATTAATTCAAAGAAATATCATTCAGATCCATTTTATAAGAACTTTTATGTAGTTTAGTATTGCGCAAAAACTGTTTTTTGCTAGAACCTATAGCTTTTTTGCGTATTTAGGGAAAACTGGGGGAAATATTTAAAAGTGCCTCCCACCCCCCGCTCACCCCCTATTCATGGGACTTTACTATGTTGGACACTTTCCCCCACATCTCTGCCAAATTTCAAAACTACATAATTTTGTTGTGCCTATTTTCTTTTTTCTTTCTTGCATGGAATATAATGTATTTTCCATTACAGGCACTGTGCTTTTAACGTGATCGGATTTTTAATAAATTCAACTTCAGTGGTTGTGTAAGTTCCATGATATAAGTACACAATATACAGCTTATATACAAAGATATAAACACTAAATATAGAGAAAGTGCGATATATGTTTTTCTTTCGAAATCTCGAAATTTGACCGAAACTTTAAATTGTTATAACTTGTGTAAATTTCAAAACAAAATAACAAATGACAACTCATTTTAAAGTGCATTTATTTCCCTACAACTTCTTTCATGAGAACATTGCTGTATACCTAAGGGCTGAGGCGCTAGAAGGCAAAGTGTGTCGAAAAGCGTGAGGCGAAAGAGCTTTTTTTCGAAAATTTGTTATTTTCGCTGGCAGATAGCTCGAAAATTATTGGGAATAGAAAGAAATGTTTAGGAGGAAACTTGTAGGAAATTTCATCAGCTTGATTTTTGTATGTAGCAAAATTTTCTCTTCGATGCACCATTGTTTAGATATAAGCGAAAAACCTAAAAACGGGACCTTCTGCGGGCCCCCGCTCACCCCCCACCTTCGGGGACTTTTAGTATGTTGTTCAGGACACTCCCTCCGACAACTCTGCAAAATTTCAAAACTACACGATTTTCTTTTCTATTTCTTGTTTTTCGACCTTTATTGACTGGACTATTAAGGAGGCTCAAGATTCTGAATATGGGCGGGAATTTTAATGCAGTAAAGACCTACACTGTATACATGATTTAGAGTGATGATGTGACGATCAAACCAAAAGTAAAGGTGATAAATCAAGCCTTATATATATATATATATATATATATCATAATAACTATAGCTATAGGTACTATTAATTCAAAATTACTTTTAAACACTATTGCAATCAAAACAAACTAATAGGCCTACCTTTACTACAAAAAAACATGCTGTTCTACTGTTTTAAAATTTCAAAGTTCATTTTGGAGGGGAAAAGATAAAAAAAATAACTTCCTGGAATTTTTCCATCGGTTATAGGCTAAAAGCTATAAGTTTGTCAAATTTCAAGATTCTAGCTCAACTGGAAGTGAGTATACATCAGTGTTAATACGTGGTTGATTAGACTGTCGTAGATGTGAAAGATGTTATGGGGCAGCTAGAATCACGAATTGTTTTACACATATGGCTGTTGTATGTGCCAATATTTTTGCCAAATTTTACGATTTTATCTATCCTGTAAGTGGGTCAAAAATTGCATCATGTGAGGAAAATATACAACATTTACTAAAAATATACAAATGGTGCAAATTATGTTGCACAAACTTTCTCGCATATACGAGTTAAAAGCTAGCACAGAAAAAAGTAAATTAGAAAACAAATTTTACTTAATCCATTTTTTTTTATAAACTAACATGTATCTAGAACGTAAAGCATCAAGGCCGATCTTTATGTACAATGCTTTTAACGTGAAATAATAATAAAAATAATATTAACAATAATAATCAATGGCGGAGTGTGGATATTTTGACTGGATTTACACGTTAGTCAATAAATTTTGTTTGTCTACGTTAATTATGCATTTGACAAAACTTATTACCTGCCCATAACGAAAGAACTCTATTTGAGCAAAGAATGTTCACAAGTATTGAAGCTGCATAGACATGTCAACATTGACATTGTAGATAAATCCTAATCATGGCCTCTAGATTATAGAAATGCATTTTTATTAGGTCATTTTTTGTCGTTTTATGCATTTTTGTATTTTAGAGCATTTATTTCAATTTTAGGTCATTATTTTGTCATTTTCATGTCATTTCATTCATTATTTTGTCATTTCCTTGCATTTACATTGAGTTTATTAACTTTTTTGTAGTCTTATTTTCCCATAGGGTAATATTTAAATAAATTACTTGGTTAGTATAATGCAACATTTTTTGTAGGATCTATTTTAAAAACTATTTTCTTACGTTTCTTCTGAAATGCTCCAATCAAGGACAAAGAACAAAGTTTTTAGACTTACAACATCCTTTCTGCGTTTACAGTTTTTACAATTATGTACAACTTTGTGTGTACATTAATAATTTTTATAAATAAAATATCAGTTTTTAGGTCATTCTTTACAGTTATTAAATCATTTTCCTTATAATTTAGGGTCATTTTATAGGCAATTTTTCAAACAATTTTAGGTCATCAGAATGCGGGCCCTGATTATCACGCAGCCATAGCACAAGATATGAACTTATATTTAAGGAATATTTAAGGACAATATCAAATAGTGAGGAAACCGATTGGCGAATAGTGCTATAAAAGAAACTAATAATACATAAAACTTCACACGGAAACACTAAAAAATGCACGTGCTAGGGTTAATGTTTACACCATTTCCCTCGCGGGCGACGTCATCACGCGCACCGAACGATATTAGGTAACTGCGCATGGCAAATGAGCACCCCTTGTGATCAACTGGCTTATGTTTTTAATATAAAGTAATGTAAAGGAATGTGCTTGGAACAACTCGGAGTTGTGTTAATCCTTTCAGAGTTGAATTTCCACGGCTATATAACCAACCATCAAGTAAAACCATCAGCGGGCTGTAATTTTGAAATCCGTAAAAAGAAAATTCAGTAGAATAGCTGGCTTCTATAAATAAAAACTAATATGTAGATAAAAATTGTCGTATTTTACAAAAAGCATCACTCTATTCTTTTTATATCTCTGCTTTAACAATGATTGTTCGAAGTGACGCATTTATAGTCAGTAACAGGGAAAAGATTAAAGCGAGGAAACTCCGCTGACCAATATTATGAATCGTTAGAAAGCATCCGTTCATATATTATATATTTTTTACTGGTTTTCTTTACATTTAAAATGCTCTTTTAACGCATTGCTTAGAACTAAATAAAACAACATGATGAGGAAACGTTGCCAAAAATTTAAATATTTATAGCACAAGCGTTTTCTCCTCTTGCAATGCTGGTACTTGAACAATAATTGTATTATTCTCAATGTCAACATAATGAGAACAACAAATTGAATACCAGAGTGGAAAATCGTTACCGAACGATTTTTTTCCTAATGCGACATTTTAATGGGAAAAAGTTACGGGCACTCTGTTCCATACGTAGTGAACTTTGGTGAGTAATAATGGAAGAACAATTTTAGAACGTAGAACGAATGTAGAAGGTTGGGGAAGAACATTACAAGTGGCTGATGCAAACGAACGTTCTCCGGTTGACAGTGTTATAAAATAGACGAGTAATAAGAATAACCGAAAGATTAAGTTTGTAAATTGGAAGAGAAAAGAGCGAAAGAGATTGAAAAGTAGTGGGGAAGCATACACAAATAAATGAGTCACATGTCTTGTTAGCGAAGCAATGTAACATAACAAAAGCACTTATAATGCTGTAAATGGAATAAATATTAATTGCTTCCTAACTATTTTAATGAACGAGTTTACGTACAACTTTTGTAAACAATTATTTTCTATGTAATTTTCGAGATAAAACATCTATTCGTAACTTAAATCCCAGTAAGTCAAAGCTTTATTACTGATAAAGTTCATTAATGATACAGAATATAATCAAATGCATCACGGAATAAACAATTTATAAATAAACCCTACACCATAAAGCGAAACGTTTCATTGATCAGTGATACAAATACTGTTTAACTTTGTATTTCATTTGACAGGTCCCTTTGATAATTCTGTCATTTAAACAAGGAGACAGCTGTACCTTACAAAGATCCACCAGATATGGTAAGTAGAAAAACGTTACAAAAGTAATAAATATTGTTTTCACACAATACTCTTTCCATACTGTTTTGAGCAGATTAAAATGAAGTTCTGTGTATTAACAAATCCGAAAATAAATATAATCACAAACTGTGTTTGTTTCAGGTATTGGTTCAATAATAATTTACAATTTATATGCTAGTATGTCTTCCGCAACGTTTTTCCATTAATTAAGAAAACAAAACAGGTTGTTTTCCCCAATATGCTAAAAAAACATTAAGTGTATATAACTCAAAATGTATTCTTTACTCTGAAGTAAACATATTTTTTCATGAATGATGTCAAATCCTTGCAAACTCATGTACCAGGCGTTTCATCCTCTTCCTGTAATATTTACAGTTTGTCGCTTGCATCGTTTTCCCATTCGGGTATTTAATTATTTAACTAATTTATATTGAATTTTTTTAGAAAAATGTTTATGCAGCCTTCAGATCTTATGATGAAAATTCTGAAAATTAAAAATTAAAAATATATTATTGTATGAGAATAATGCTCTCTTCGATTGCAATATTTGAAATTTTATATAAAAATTCTTCATAAGATGGCTTCAAAAATGAGGAATACAATTTATTGGCATTGTTAATTTTTATGGTACAAGGTGTATTGTCAGCCGTGAAATTATTTTTCCTGAACATAAAATTGAATGCTCATGACTGTACACACAGTATTTAAAAAGATGCCTAGGTTGAGATTGCTGCATTGAAGACTACAGGGAGTAGACGTGGGACATACTGCTGTGTGTAGAAATGAGGCATAACGCACGGTTGGAGGATGAGTGTAGGAAATCTGATTAGGGTATTCCAAGTACACCAGTCCTCCCGTAAACGTCACTCTCACAAGCCGAGGTTAACACAATGCTGGACATGTGTACTATACCACTCTGTTTAACAGATCCTCGTAAAATTGATGCTTTACTCCCGTTTGTGGAGTTTGAGGTGCAGCGATTATAGCCATTAAGTTTAACAGTCACCTTTGATCAATTTATGCATTTCACAAGCGACTTTCTTCTCTTTCTTCTTCTTCTTCTTCTTAGACATTTAAATGCATATTTACTATTTCAAATACTTAAACTTACATATAAAAAATGTATACCCAAATGAGCAAACGCTTATGCCTAGGATTAGTTTTAGAAACATACAAATAAATAAATAAATGTCACGGGTAGAACTAGAAAACTGGATAAACCCAGGCTACCCGGGAATTCTCGTTTTATCCGATAAGTTTGAATAAAACACGAATTACAAAGAAAATTTCCTCCACTTCGGTCTTTATCCGGATAAAGCGCGATCTACCCTCATGCCTCTGGGTAAATCTGGTTTCTTATTTTGCTAGAGGTTTGAACCTGTACAATATGGCTAGATTAGGTTAAGCTAGTTTAGGTTAATTCCAAGTACCATTCAATCGCATCCTGTGTAAGCAAGTAGGCTTATTAATTAGGATTTAAAGTGGTAATAATTTCATTAAAAGTGTTGTTTGTTTGAAATTCATCTTTACCCAATTCATCTTTTACCCAATAGAGGTTGAGTAAACCTAAGATTACCCGCGTAATGCTAGAAATATATATATTATTCCAATTTTAGTGTTTCTGGATAATGCTAGGTTTACCTAATTCGATCTCTCTCTCTCTCTCTCTCTCTCTCTCTCTCTCTCTCTCTCTATATATATATATATATAAGCCTATATATATATATATATATATATATATATATATATATATATAAATTATAGGGAATAAATGAACTAATTCTTTGCCTAAATGTGTTACAATAATTAACTTGTAGGTGTAGGAAGTGACATAGTGTTAGAAGAAGGCTCTATTATAAAATACTGTAAAACACATACCTGGGAATAATGAACTCAGACGAAGGAAGTAGTGAGATGGAAATTAGACAGATTATAAAAAGGAAGAGTTGTCATAAGACGATTACATTCTATTATTTGGAACAATACCTTACATAAGAACATAAGAATATAAATAGAAGAATTTACAAAAGAATAGTGAAAGCATTGTGTTGTATGGCGATTATGTCACGTAGGAATCAAAGTGAAATTAAAATAAATTAAAAGCAATTGAAATGGCTCATTGGGGAAGTTGCTGTATCTCTAGAGTTTAGACTTTACAAAATTAAAAATGAAACTATACGAGAACAGATGCAAGTGACGGCAGTAAATTTCATCAACTCAATTGAAGGAAGATTTTTAAGCTGGTATGGTCATCTCAGAAGAAAGTCGTCTGAGGAATGGCCATTAAAGCTATAATTGGCAGCCTCCTCGGCAAAAGAGAGGGGGAAGACTGAGAATATTGTACAGTACAATGATTGTGTGGGGCAGTCCATGGAAAATAGGGAAGTGACATATGATGACTGAGTGACAGAAGATGGATAGGTTAGATATGAGAGTGGCCAAAGGTGTGGATAAACTCATCTATAACTTATATAGTAAATCCTATATTACAGTAAAAGATCATGTATACGATATTAAGGAAGGGTCTAGTTCAAACGACCAATTGACATACTTTTAGAAGTAGAATGAATGTTCAAATTAGGTCCCCTCTTCCCCTGTAACAAAATTTTAAAAATTACAATTACAATACAAAAATTAAAAGAAAAATTCAATAAGGAAAAGAAAATAGCAATGACACAAAATTAAGATAAAAAATTACAATAATAATAATAATATTATAATAACAATAGGCTACAAATTACTATAATAAAAATGGAAACTACAAATTATGATTTCTTTAAATATGTCATCATCATCTACATACAGGGATTAGGCATTAGTAGCTCCTGTTCCGGCCTCAAAAGTTTGCTGTGCTCATCTTGTTTTCGGGCGACCTGGGTCCCTCTTTCCTCTTGGTTTATAATTGAGTACTTTATTTGCTATATTTGTATTGGCCTGTCTACTTAAATGTTCTTTCTAATTTGTACGATATTCTGATATTTTATCAATTATAGAGAAGATCCTTAATTCCTTTCTGATATCATCGCTCCTCATGCGATCTGTCAATCTGTATCCAGCCACCGATCGTAAAAATTTCATCTCAGCCGCCTGGATACGCTTGTAATCTTTTTTTGTTAGTGTCCAGATCTCGCTGCCATACAATAGAATTGGAACAGCCATTGCTTTATAGAATTTTAATAAGGTGTCTCTTTGTGCTTTCCCTTTAAGAGTCCTTATAATTGTGCCACACATATGTTGAAACCTATGTATTTTTTTTCTAGATCATAATTGAAGTTATTGCTTATATCACATCCAAGATAATTGAAAACCCTTACTTGTTCTATTATATGGTTTGTTAACACATTTTTCCTCTTATTGGCTGCTTACCACAGAATGCTATTAGTTTGGTTTTTCCAAGGGATATACTTAGATTATAAGTTTGAATTATCTTGTCGAGGATATAAAATGATTTCTGTAAAGAGTCTTCTGATCCTGACAATGGGATCTGGTCATCTGCATATGAAAAAGTGTCGACAACTCAAAACCATCAATTTTAAAACCACAGTCAGCCCTTAATTTCCACATTTTAATTGCATCGTCTAAATAAATATTTTAGGGTATTGGGGATACTGAACATCCTTGCCTTACTCCTTGTGATGTCGATATTATTCTGTCATTCACTTTATTATCTGATTTAATTCTGAAGTTGGACATGTACATGTACATCGTTAACCAGTTAGAGTAGGATTACTCCCACAACGTCTCTGGCCTTGAAGACTAACCCAGCCAGCGAGCTTCTCGTTACGTCTCGTTACCAAGATGCGCGGATTCGCTGCGCGTAAGATCAGTGAGCTACTGCTAGGCAGAGAGTAAAGATCATGCTGCATGTTGCCAGCGGTAGAAAATACTGTAATAGTTGAGTGGAGGAATAATGCCGCAGAGACAGAGACAGAAAATACGTGGAGTGGGATAGCCAATCAGGGTGCAGCTACCTCCCCTAGCCAGGAACTCTACGAGCGGTGAGACTCGCTCCTAAGGTATATACTTAAAAACCCAGAGACTTTGTGGAGGTAATCCTACTCTAAAGCTAATACTTTTTTTACCACGTCATAACATCGTGCTGGGTGGCCGTAGACTTGTTGGTTGTTCCTGTTCCTTTACGAGTTTGATTTCAAGTTTATTTATTCCCTGACAAAATTTATATTTATGTAGTCTTTGTGCGTCTATGCCACAAAATCTTGGGAAGGAAATTTTAACACAATTGTTTTTTTTAAAAATACATTACAAAAAAATTCCCTCTTCCCAAAATGTGCCGCTTCTTAGAATTTGCCCCCGGGGGCACGTGCCCCCAGCCCCTCTCTGATCTGGCTCTGGCTTCAATTCAATCCGTTATCTATGAAAATCCCTAACATCTTCACCGTTGAGCTATAAGGGATTGGTGATTTGTTCACTTATATAGATGTAATAATCCTTGTGTAGAATCTACTGCTGTTCTATAATACGAAAAGGTTACCCATCTGCCATCAGGTCTGAAAAGCATATACAAACCACCAGTAGATGTTTTCGTAAATCTGGCTTACGCTTGTTGGTTGACAACTAATATCACAATCACAACATTTAAATACGTTATTGTTCTGCCATTACACTTGCCATTCAACTACGACCTGGAAAGGCTGTTATACTTCACTTCCAAAGGTAGAGATATTGCAGATATTGTCAATCGAAAACCAATGCCGTCGCGTAATTTGAATGAGCTTGATGACTAATGACAATTATGCTAAGTGCTGGTCAGTGAGATAATCTATTTTTTATGAAATTCCTGCAATTCATAGAATTTGCATGTTGCTTCGAAATATCTTTTAAAATGCCATTGCTTTTTACTTCTCTATGATCCACGGAGATGGGGCTACACCAGATGCACACAGATAACGAAAGAGATGTATTACGCTGAGCTTAACATCAGATCACAAAAAGCGTTCATTTGTTGCCAGTTTGGAAGAAAAAAACAATGCTGTGGTTAATCACAGGTGTTTGGTTGTTTCAAGAAGCTAGAGTACAGAGAATGTTTCGCTCAGTCCAGTCTTTGTTAACTAAGTATTTGTCAGTTTAGATCCTTTACAAACTGCTATAACTTGAGTTCTCTTTAAATTAATATGCAGTACAGAACTTAAGTTAACATAAATTAACTTTAATAAAAATGTTACAAGTTTACAAACACGTTCAGAAAAATATTATTCCTTAGTTATGGCCCTTATTGATTAATTTAATTCAATTTCACGTGCTTATAACTTACCGGTTCATGTGTTCAAACCAAGGTGAGGGCATGCGCTCTTTCTAGCAAAAATTTGCACTAAACTTCCTTGGCAGGGAAGTAAAGCCATTTCTTCCGCGTAGCAAAAAGTACCTTAAGGAACCAAACATCCTCGGATTTTCCCCGTCAATCGATGGGCTTGCTCTTAATCCTATATGCCGTGATGAAATTAGGGATAATTACTATGGCTCATAAAAAGCCTCTCTTCACATGTGGTACATACGCTTTAAGGGGACACTTCAAGAAAAATTCGTGATGTTTTTACCAAAATCTCGGACTTTATGATTTGCCTCTAAAAATATTTTAATAGCTACTCTTTAAAAAATGTGCATTTTTACTTCCTCTGAAACGGTTTACACACTTCTTTATTAGACATTCAAAATGTAATATTTGTTAATATTTGTTTTCATTATTTAATTATGATTTTCAAATGTCGTTTACAAACTATGTTGATTATATTGCGAAGCAATGTAACATAAGAGAAGTACTTATAATGCAGTAAATGGAATAAATGTTAATTGCTTCCTAATTGAACTCTTTAGAACTTCGAATAGTCATGTCACAGTTTTCCTCAGAAAGGCTAGAAATTGTGAACAGAAGATACAGAGTAGATCGAAAAATTGAGTCCATTTTATTTCATACACTTCGACTTAGGGTTTTAAGTTATTTCCAATATATTACAGTTGACTATGGAAAATGGTATAAATTAAAAGCAGCGCATTTAAAAATCTGTATTAATTTACCAATTTTGTAGAAGCAAACCTAGAATCATTTTGGTTCCGCTTTGCATAAGGAAACATATTAGTTACAAAAACAAAAATCTTCCTCAAATTATTAGATTGTCTCAGATGTAATGTGAGTTCTTAAGGTTGTGTTTTGTAATATTTTAATGGTTTCATTTGGTTGGAAAACGATATTTAGAGGATGCTATGGTTATTACTGTATCTATGAGATGAAACTTGGCTCAACAACTACAGAATCCAATGGTCTTTACTTTCAAGTTTACTGTAATTTCTTATCAGAACACATTTCAAATGAAGTTTGCGTAAAATCCGGCGGTTACTTACGACAGAATATTTGAATTAACATATCAGCATTTATATTATTAAAATCATTCATATAATGAAAATCTTTTATTATACAAGGATTGAGTTTTATACCAGGTCTATAACTTATAGTCACCTATTTTCGAGTTTATTTCTCGTTAATGTCGTGTAATGTTCATGTTTAGAATCCATGGAACAATATCACTATTTTAATGAACGCGTTTACGTACAACCTCTGTAAACAATCATTTTTTAAGTAATTTTCGAGCCAAAACATCTCTTCGTAACTTAATTCCCAGTAAGTCAAAACTTTATTACTGATAAAGTTCATTAATGACACAGAATATAATTAAATAGATCACGGAATAAACAATTTATAAATAAACCCTACACCATAAAGCGAAACGTTTCATTGATCAGTCATACAAATACTGTTTAACTTTGTATTTCATTTGACAAGTCCCTTTGATAATCCTGTTCAGTCATGAATATGAAGTGATATACTATAAAAGATAGCTCTACAAAATTAATTCACTACATGAATGATTTGCTTACACACAGTTTTAGTTAAATAATAACAACACAGTTAGGGACAAATAAACTGTTTAAAATTAGAATTTATTTAACTCTATATTTTATAAAAACTAATGAAATTATATGAGTTTCTTAATAACATTTGCCTGAATTATATTTTATATTATAGGAAGTTGGTAGCTACACCTTTTCAACCTCAATTTCGGAAAAAGTAATTTCAATTTCAGAAAAAGTAATTTCTATTTCGGAAAAAGTAATTTCTATTTCGGAAAAAGTAAATTCAATTTCGGAAAAAGCAACTTCAATTTCGGAAATACGAGGGTATAGTAAAGTAGATACCACGCTATGACAAACTACTCAATCGGAGCGAGATTATGTAGAGAAGTAGCTAGAAGGTGTACCTATATGTTCCAAATAAAATAGTTTTGATTTTCACTGTGGTTTTCATTTTATGCCCCATCGGAGGTTTAAATAAATAGCTCTCGTATTTCCGAAATTGAAGTTATTTTTTCCGAAATTTAAATTACTTTTTCCGAAAATGAAATTACTTTTTCCGAAACTGAAATTACTTTTTCCGAAATTTAGGTTCAAAAGGTGTAGAATTTTGAGTTACGGTTATATCAATAGATCCTTGCACTTAGAAGCTCTTTGGATATGGGATTATTAACTAAATATGACCACATACTACCCATCTATCTACCAGAGGCCTTATAACATAATTATTTATACTGTATAATAAAAATCTTAAATATTACATAATCATCACATATTCTATGATATACAAATGATGGAGCATTTAAATGATGATCATTTAAATGTCACGGTTACTTTAAAGAAAGTACCTTATTTTATGGACTACCAAAATAATTGTATTTCTATAAGTTAGCACATTTAAGTCAACCCATGATAAGTTGCTAAGTAAAATGTCCTGCGAATGGTCTCATATGAGCATTATGCTCACACTACAGTTTGCATTAACTCTGTATGTTTTTTTTAACTATTACATCATGTTAAAATATAGATTAGTTAAATGCTATGCACTGTACATTAGCTTTTCTTTACGATAGCAACTAAAATATTATAACTGTACCTCAGAGTCATTCCATCGTATGTCCACTTGAGATTTTTTACAGTATGAAGGGAAAACCGTAACACGCCATTTTTTCATTAATTTCTCAAAACATATAATATTTAAAAAGCAAATTTTTTAATCTGTCGCAGCTGTGTTAAGTATTTACTGTCTGGTCCTGAAAAAATTATTTATTATTATTCTCTAGAAAGTTTGTAGAACATACGATATTGTGGTTCTAAATAAACCTAATAACTGAAGGATTTGCTGTACAGTAGAGCCTCGATTATCCGAAGTAATGTGGACCGAGGGTACCTCGGACAAGCGAAAACTCGGATAACAAGGACTCTGTCAAAAATTGAGAGGGAAACGTTTGGTAAACTGGTGAAATGAATGAAAACGTGGTCGAAGATGTGAAAAAAGGCTTCTACTGTATTATCAAATGAAAAACTAACGAAAAAATAAAATTAAAATACAAATACAAAATAGTAAAAAGACATACGGTTTAACTCATCTATCGCAAACCGAACTTCCGAACTTTTTTTTTACTACCTCGGTTAACCCGGAACTCGGTTAGTCGGGGCTCGGATAACCGAGGCTCTACTGTACTTTTCTTTAGACATGCGATTATTCTTCTTCTTCTTCTGTTTCACGGTTTGGACTTCTCAATCCGTTCCGGCTCCAAATTGTTCTGACCATCTTTTCAATGGTCTTCCCAGGTTTCTTCTCCCTTTTGGGTTATAGTGTAGGGCAATATATGGAATTCTGTTGATATCCATTCTCTGTACATGTTCTGACCATTTTTTCCTGTTCCTGTCTATAGTGTAATTTATTTCTTCGATATTTAACTCTTGTCTAATATCCTTGCTATATTTTCTATCCATTTTAGTGTAACCTGCTATTGATCTTAGAAAATTCATTTCTGATGATTGTATTCTGGTAAAGTGTTTTTTTGTCATTGTCCAAGTTTCTGAAGCATAAGTCAGAGTTGGTACTGCCATTGATTTATAGAGTTTTATTTTTAAGTCTTTACGAGTTTTATTTCTTAAAGTTCTTTTTAATGTACCTGTTATATAGTTAAATTTATTTACTTTTTTTGCAATACCTTTTTCTCCCTGGTACGAGACATTACATCCTAAATACTTGAATTGTGAAACCTGTTCAATTATTATGTCATCTAGAATTATTTTTGATCTGACTGGATATATTCCTATAAAAGCCATCGTTTTAGATTTGTTAGCTGAAATTTTCATACCATATTTAGTACTGACTTTATTTAAACAGTAGAGCATTCTCTGTAAATCATCTTCATTTGTTGCCAAGAGTATCTGATCGTCTGCGAACAGCATAGTTTTTATTTTCACTCCTTCAACATTTATACCACCTTTGACTACATTAATCAATTTTCTTACAATTTCGTCGATATACATACTAAAAAGAGCAGTTGATAAGGGACAACCTTGTCTTACACCTCCATTTATATTCACTGGTTCTCTTTTATTTATCATTATTTTTGTATCAGAATACATAATTCTGATATTATCTATCAGGTGTTGCGGTATACCTCTTCTTTTTAAAATCTTCCATAGCATCAATCGTGATACTTTGTCAAAAGCTTTAAAATAGTCAATAAATAGCAGGTGTGTTTCTAGATTTTGTTCTCTTCGTTTTTCAATAATTTGCTTGAGCGCAAAATCATTATCAGTGGTGCTTCTTCCTTTCCTAAAACCCGTTTGTTCTTCTAGGAGTATGTTATCTACAATATTATTCAGTCTAGAGCTTATTATTCTAGCATAAATTTTGTAAGCAGCACATAGTAAACTGATACCTCTATAATTCTCCGGTTTCGTTCTATCCCCTTTCTTAAATATTGATATTACTTTCGCTATATTCCATTCTAGGGGGATTTCTTTCTTTTTCCAGCACATATTATACAAGTACCTTTCGTGTAGTTTCCTAGGGGCACTTTTCAAAAGTTCTAAATTAATATTGTCGATGCCACAGGCTTTTCTTTTTATGAAACTTTCATTCAATTCTTCTTTCTAGATTATCAACCTCATCTCTACATGGACTGTTTATTAATAATTGTTCTTCCTCAATTTCTTCCACATTCCATAGTTCTTTATAATATATCTCTAGTTCATCATCTTCAATAGTGTTTATATTTGCTTTATCCTTTTCCATTGAATTCAGATTTCTGATGAACTTATACACTTTCTCTTGTCGTCCATGTAGGTTATACTCCATGTCAGCTATATATCTGTCCCAATGTTCTCTGTTCATGCGATTATATGGTTCTAAAATATCTGAATAACTGAAGGATATACTTTTGCTATAGGTAGAAGTACAAACGGTACATACTATAGGGTTGGTTTTGGCTATTTCGTTAGTTTTATTATTAAGATCACAAACAATCATGTGGCACTAACTACAGTCTCAGAGGTACAAGATTATAGTATTATCTCAATATCACCAAAAATGGACTTACGATAGTTTTTTACTGACTTACAGAAGATCAAAACATATTACAAATTTAATAGGATTAGATGGAATAATGAGAAACGAAATATCATTGTACTAAATAAATATGCCGGTGTAATAACTGTCGAAAGAACTAATTACGCACATTCATAAGTCTCACTTATTTTATTCTGAAAAAAAGGGAACACGTTTCACGGTGCATAAATTATCTCCACAATTATCTCTACATTGTATACACAAATTACGTTTTATGTTCATTGCAAATTGGTTTGTAACGTTCTTCAAACATGAACATTGATGGCAAAACCCTTTCTTGTCGGATTTTAAATTGAAACCCAAACAACAACAAAATGTTGCAACAGGGATCACATACTGTGACTTTTCTTATAAACAATCATGTTTACACGGAAAAACCCACGTGTATTGAACATTACCTAGGTATGAACGTGCTAGGTGGAAATTGAACTTTTGTCGTCAACGGACAAATCGATTTAGCAATTATTTGTGAAATTGGAATGTATAAAATCTATCCTTTTCAAACCTTTTCATGTCCATGAAAGTATCTGTATGTAATTAATTATAATAAATAAATAAGTTTATATAAGAGGTGCGTATATAAAGTAAGTTTCCCTGGGGCCGTTTACAGAAACAAAACACAATTTCATGCATATATATATATATATATTCCAACAGATACAGCAAGTGTGCAGGTATTTTTCAACATATTCTCCACCGGAATTGAAACATGTCATACCGTGGAAGCAACTTTTGAATACCTATGTAGTACAAGTCTGTCGCCAGGGTTTTGAACCACTGTGTGAAAAACATCTCCTCCTCTCTGTCATTCTATGTCATTCCCTGTCATTTTTTGAGATGCAGGAAAATATAGAAATCATTGGGAGCGAGGGGGGTTGTTTAAACACCTCCTAGCAAGTCTCCTGCAGAAGTTCGGCTGGCAGGTGTTTAAACATCCAGCCTAATGCCCGGACCTCGCTCCCAGTGATTTCCATCTTTCCCTACACCTCACGAAATGACAAAGAATGACAGAGAGGAGGATATATTTGTCATACAATGGTTCAAATCTCTGGCGGCAGACGTGTACGATACGAGTATTCAAAAGTTGCTTCTACGGTATGACAAATGTTTCAATTCCGGTGGCGAATAGGTTGAAAAATAGCTGAACACTTGCTGTAACTGTTGGAATATATATATCCATGAAATTGTGTTTTCTTTCTGTAAACGGTCCTAGGGAAACTTACTTTGTGGATGCGCCTCGTGTAAAAAGGAGAATTTTTTCAAATGAATGAATGAAGTGCTTTTATTGTTAATAAGAAAATCTATCTATTTACATTATTCGTTGCATGAGGCCTTAGGCTGTCCATGCTTTAACTCTGCACAAGCAAAAAGTAACATAAAACTAAAACTAAAAACACACAGACGAACAATTAAAAATAGTAAATACACAAACAAAACTCCACACACACACACACACACCCAACAAAAATAGCACATACACCAGCAATACCCTTAAACACACCAACAGAATTATCAAACAAATATATTTTAGATATTATCCTATATACAGGTGTATCGGCCCCGCTTAAAACTCCCCTTACTCCCTCGGTCCCACTCTCTCGGCCAGTTTCATCCTAAGCTGCCTCAATGTGCCCCCAAAAAATTCAAGTAGAAATGCGCTAACTTACCTTCTCTCCACTATCTGAAGGCAGATAGAACACGAGCACCGTGAGGAATGAGATGCCCATGCAAGGGATGATGAGGTTGACTGTGTAGAACAAGGTTTTACGACGCATTGTGATGTTGAAAGTGATGTCCAGGTACGGTTCATCGCAACAGGTGTAGTACTTTTCGTTACGCACTGCAGGCACCTCGAGTATATCCCACTCCACAGAAGTGTAGAACTCAGAGAGATCCACACCAATCTCCACGATATTAGAATCCTTCACCTCATCTATATGGCGCAGATCCACCTGCAATAAACATTTCCACTTACTGATTGCTCAAAAAGACACCAAGGTGAGTTCTTAGGAAATATCTCATAATATTTGTGACCAAATCTTTTTTGCAGATATATAAAATAGTGTACTTGTGCCGGCAAAAGCCCATACGCCTTACATAGATGGAAATGGTTCATTTAAACGATCTTTACGATCCAAAATAAAATCAGGTAAACTGATATGACAAAGTGCCAGTATGTTTTTGTTGAATCAATTATAATTACAATTATGATATGCAGAAAATAAGTATTTCTAATCAGATTAAAATCGACCAGCGTCAGCAGAACTATACATTTGTGATACCTTGACAATCGCGCACTCACATAAAAAAAATAAAATAAATCCACGTCAAATCGGCCGGCTCCGGGATTTGATCCGGGGACATCCAGAATACGAGTCCAAGGCGTTACCATTTAGCCAACTCAGTCAGTTTGACGGTGTCGTTTGATAAGCATAAATGAAGGAATAGTGTTAACTGCCAAATTATACCGCTAGAAGAAAATTAAAAAACACGTGACATTTAATTAGTCGTTACTCTGGTACTGTTCAACCGATTAGGTCCAAAATTAATAGGCGTCTTGCCATGGACGTTATAAATGCATATACCAAGTTTCATGAAAATCCGATAAAGCATATTTGAGTTATGGGGCCTTTTGTTATATAATATCATAAAATGCACTAAATTGGGCATTATTCCGGTACTGGCAAACCGATTTGGTCCAATATCAACAGACGTCTTCCCAAGGACATTATAAATGTGTATACCAATTTTCATGAAAATCCGATAAAGCGTATTTGAGTTATGGCGCTTTTAAATAAAAACACTAAATTGGGTTTGACGCCGGTACAGGTGAACCGATTTGCTTCAATAACAACAGGGTTCTTCCCATGGACATTATAAATGCGTATACCAAGTTTCATGAAAATCCGATAAAGCGTATTTGAGTTATGGCGCGTACAGACACACGGACAGACAGACAGACAGACATTTTTCGTCCCCCACACACAATGTCATAAAATACCATACTGGCAATTAATAACATAAATAAATTTACGTTCAATGATTTAATAAACAGTAGGAAAAAGATACTTATTTAAACTAATTAATTAATTAATAATAATAATAATAATAATAATAAAGTTTAATGTCGTAAACATCATGAATGATGTATGGACAGAGTCAATAACATTAAAATTTACATATACATATTTGCAGATGCATCTAAAAATTCATTAGTATTATAAAATGGATTTCTTGCTAACCATTGGTGCAAACGTCTTTTAAATCTTGAAATAGGCAGACCAGATGCATATGGGGGTAACCTATTGAATAACATTACAGCCATTGCAGGGAAATTCCGTGTTGTTAGTGTCAGTCTGGCGGCAGGTTCATCAAGACGATGGTTATGTCTTGTATTATAGTCATGGTAGTCAGATCTCAAATTATATTCATTTACGTTAGACTTAATTTTAACTAGGCTTTGGTATATATATAAGTTAACTACTGTCAGGATTCTTTCTGATGTAAACAAAGGCTTGCAATGAGCATCGTATGATGAACCTGTCATGATGCGGATGGCCTGCTTTTGCAACTTGAGAACTCTGTCCACACTGGAGGAGTTGCCCCATACAAGGATACCATAGTTTATTACACTATTAAAGAAAGCATAATACGCATTTCTAAGGAATTCCTTAGGTACTAGATGTTTCAAATGTCTCAGCAAGTACAGTACCCTGGCCAAACGTGTGCAAAGAGAGTCAATATGGGCATTCCATTTCAGTTTCGAGTCGATCACAATACCTAATAGTTTCACATTAGGTTGGAAGTCGTCACAAGTCAGCTGTTGCAGTGTAAACAAAATATGTTGGGTTTTCCCGGCGTTCAAGCTAAGGCCATTGGCTTCAAACCAACTTGTAACCTCACTAAATGAGTTATTCATCACAAGTCTTAGAACATTTACATCCCGGCAAGTGTTATATAAAGTAGTATCATCTGCAAATAAAACAGACTGGCATGAAATATTATAAGAAAGATCGTTAATCATCACTAAAAACATAAATGGGCCCAGAACCGATCCCTGGGGCACACCACTGTCAACTTGAAGAGTATTTGAATAGATACCATTTATACACACCACTTGATATCGGTCAGATAAGTAAGAATCAAACAAATCCAGTTCTACATTATTTACGCCATAATATCTTAATTTAGATATAATAGTTTTGTGAGATACACAATCGAAGGCCTTTGATAGGTCGCACAAGGTGGCAGAGGTACTATTATGATCCTCGAATCCGGAGATTATAGTGGATACCAATTGTTCAACTGCTGATAGTGTTGACATATTAGCCCTGAAACCAAACTGTGCGTCTGAGAATAAGGCGTTGCTTTCAAAATAATTTGATATCTGGCTCTTCATCAGTTTCTCAATAATTTTCGAAAACACAGGCAGAATAGATATGGGTCTATAGTTGTTAATTATGGATCTATCACCCTTCTTGAATATCGGAATAACCTTCGCCAGCTTCAGACGAGAGGGGAACATACCATTTTGAAAACAATCATTTATGCAATATGTAAGAGGTAGTACGATACAGTGTATTACCTTCTTAATCAAGTCAACATTTGTTCCGTAAATGTCTTTACACTGGGAAGCTTTCAAATCCTTAACAACCTTGATTGTATCATCACTAGAAACATGTTTCCATTTAAACACATTTCCAGATAAGTTAGACTTTTCCAAATAAGACATTGAAGTCCTTTCACAAGCATCCAATGAATTTATAATAGTCTCAACAGAACTAATAAAATGGTTGTTAAAATCGTCGGGCTTAAAGTTGGTATGTCTATCATTCTCCATTTTCCTAGCTTTATTAATTATACTCCACGCAGCCTTGCATTTATTGGCAGAACCATTTATAATGGACTCATTAAAGCGTAATTTGGCCTGCTTAAGGGCTGCTCTGTATTGTCTCTTGGCATTAGTAAACATGAGCTTAGCCTCAGTACAGTCAACTCCAAGATAAGATGCCCACTCAATGTAAGTATAAAGCTTGTCGACACGAGCTTTCAGCGATTTCAGTTCACTATCGAACAGCACTTGATTTTTACTAGGTTTATCTATAGGTCTGTTATTCTTCACAAGCGGAAAACAAACATCAAACCCTTCATAAAATGCAGCCAGAAAAGCATCAAAACAACACACATTGTCGGATGTTAAAACACTTTGCCACTGTATACTGGACAAGTAGTTTATGAAATTATTTAGATTAGTTTCACTATATCTACGGGTAAAGACAGTATCTTGTGTTGTGCTGTTTGTCCAAGTAATTGAGTTATAAAACTTCACAGACAAAGCATCATGATCAGAAAGTAAAGGCTTCAAGATACTCAGCTCAATAGTGTTCTGTTCGAGATTCGTTATTATGTTATCTAGGCAGGATTTCCCTCGAGTTGGTTTGTCATTCAAATATATACAGTTAGTTGCTCTCAAAATATTTAGGAATTGAGAGGAAAAAGCACAGTTCACGTTTACATCGATATTAAAATCGCCATACATTATAATACTACACGTACTATAAGTAAGTGCGATCAATAACAAATCCAGCTGCCTTAAAAACATGTTTTTATCTCCTCCCGGTGAACGGTATACAGATAATAGGACAATATTATTGGCTGGTAGCCTTATAGCTACTACTTCAAAGTTCAATTCACTACAGTACCTTTCAACGTTTAGTACGTTATATTCGACATCGTGTTTGATGAATATGGCAACACCACCATGGGCAGCTACACTTCTGCAGTAAATAGAGGCACATACATAACCAGATAGTTTAGAATAGTTAAAGTTGTCTTGCTTACACCAATGTTCACATATGCAGACGGCTATATAGTTAGAATCATTTAGTAGTAGTTCGAGTTCGTTTACTTTATTGTACAATGATTGAATATTGACGCAGAATATATTCAATTCATTATCACCACAGGGAGCATTAGGCCTACTATACTTTAGCCGTCGTTTGGTTTCTGACGGTGGTAAAAAAAACGTCTCACACACGCACCACTTGGCCAAAGATTTGGATCTAGAACTGCAGTACTGTGATCTTCGTGAACATTTATCTTGAATGAAGAGTAAATGTCTGGGTTTTTAGATGTCAATTTTTCGCCTGTTACTTCCGGGAAATTATGACGCAGGAATTCCAATACACTTGCAAGCTCCGTGTCGGGAGAAAGTCTACACACATGAAAGGAGATCGATTTCGGTACACCCCGGATTTTTGAGGTGGTCAATTCGGGTGTTTTCTTACCAACAACCACTGGATGTTTTCGTGTTTTGCGGACTACCTCCGACCATAATTCCTTTCCATTATGTTGTGAAACACTGTTATGAGAAATGGACTTATCTTTTGCAAGATCTTTGCTGCTTTGAGCTCCGTCAGTTAGTTCACTGTCCACGGTCTCTGATGCCTTTTTCGTTTGATCCCTTCCACGTTTGTCATAAACACCAGGCACACGAGTTTCATGTAATTGTCCAGTAACAATATTTACATTACTACTTACTGCTGAATTAGCATTAATACGCTTAATATACTTGCTTGCTTCCCTTGCCACTTACAGCAAGAAATTATGGAGTAAAACTGATAAAGTAGTCAGTTCTCAACGACTGCAATAACACTGATTTCATTGATCGATTTAAAACAGTTACTATTTTTAAACAATACTAATTAACTGATTACTATTGTTACTTTAATGGAAATGCTTTAATTTATTGTGGTGCATGATCAGTATTGCTGGTAGTTGTGCTATTGTTTGTGTTGTGGCGGCACTGTTGAAGTTTATAGTCAACATAGAGGTTGTGATATTGGGTAGACTGTATAGATTACTGTGGTTATTACGGTAGACCTAGGATAGTTGTATGGTGGTTATGATGGTTATGGTTATTATGATGATGATAATAATAATAATAACAATAACAACTTAATGGCCTAGGAATTCGAAGGCCATTGTCTTCATAAAAATGCTATCCTGTACTTAGAGATCCGTGAGCTCTCGAGAAGCGATAACAGAAATTGCTCTCATTTCGACAAATGTTTGCAAATTGTTATTTTACCCCCACCCATAATCTCCCTTAAAAAAATACTTTTGAATCAAGAAGTAACTGGAATTCATATAATAACGCGAAAAATAAACAAAATCCCACTTTTTAAAGGAATTCCAGCAAGAATTTTCCTTTTAGTTGAAACCTAATTAAATAATGTTTGCTTTCTTTCTTTGTCTTTCGTAGTTTTACCTCTCCCTTGTAGGGACCTGTATGCGACCCGCGCCGCCCGGGCCTTACCGGGCCGTGACCTGTCGGCCATACTCCGGTCCCAACAACTTTTCGGCGCTTGTTCCATTGCTCTATTTTCAGCTCTTGTGTACTTTGCTTGTGGGTATGTATTCTGAGCCAGCTGTTTGATTCAGCACTAATAGAACTGTGTAACTCTGTTTTTTGTCATCTGTCTGTCGGGGTTCGTCTCTCCGATCCGGTATTCACCTAATGAGTAAGGAAACACCCCGAAAAACCGCACTTGGATCGGCTGCTGCGAGAGTTTCCCGCAGCCACCCAGGCACTTGGCTATGACCCATATGTAGTGTTCGGTTTAATCCCAGAAGTCTGAGCTTTCTCCTGAGATATGTCTCACAATTAGGTTGTCTCGAATCTGATATGTTTAAACATCGTCAATCTCCTGTTGTTTTCCAATTCCTATTGCATCCGTTGCAAAGTCTTTGAATATTGTGTTTGCTGTTTGTTGTCCAGAACTTGAGTTCTGGCGGCCATCGTTCTCCTGCTTGTGTTGCCACCTGAATAAGGTTTCGGCGTGCCTCTCTATATCTCGCGCACGAATATAGCGCATGATACATTGTGCCTAACTCGGAATCTTCACGGTAGCAGAGGAAGTCCTTTGCCAGGTTGTGCCTATTCAGGTTTGCTGTGAAGTATCCATTGCCCGAATAGAACTGTGCTGTCGCATAATTTATCTGCAAATGTTTCTGTTTAAGCCTATCTCTAACATTCGGGGAGTAGTCTCTCGTGATTAAGCTCATTGTGGTATGCCTCCAACGGTCTTCCCACTTGTTCATAGCGTGTTCTCTAAGCTGCGAATACTGTTTTTTCCTATAACAGAATCTGTACAATCTCACAAGTGTCAAAACTATATCCAATAGTTCCTTTAAATATAAGATTAGAATTTACCCCTGAAATATGCCAGACTCAATACCTCATACAAAATACAAACCCATATTTAACAGAATGTTTAGGCCCATAGTTGATTCTGGTTTGTTATTCTGCAATTTTGTGCAGAATTTAAATTCTTCTTCCAATTTCATTTCCATCATTTTATAACAAATTTAAGACTAAGACTCCTACCAAATATATTACGAATTTAAGGGTTAAATCACTGATTCAACAACGGGAACAATTTTATATAAACCACTACTTAAATCTAATCCAGAGAACTGTCATGGTGGGTATTACATACTTGTCCCCATCAGCGAGTTATTACAAAAATAATGAGGTAAAGAAACGTTGCAGAACGATTAGATGTGGTCTTGAGCGAATAAAATTCTCCTTCCCCATTTCCAAGCAGAGTCCTGTCAGGGACTGGTGAATAAACAATAAATAATAATAGTAATAATAATAGTAGTAATAATAATAGAACTGATAAGCTTTAATGCCAATAGAAAGAAACAGGTCTGGTATTTGGGAGTAGTGTTGGTACTGTACATTTATTGACAATGAATTTTTTCGACTGTATAGAAGTACCGTATACCACCTAGGTATTGTTTCGGTAGCCCTCAATTGCCTTGTGTTGATCATTTTAAAGAAAGCGATGCTCTTAGTTGAAAATAACTATTTTTTTTTTTTTTGCAAATACCGTACCTTTCACAATTCCGGAAGTTTAATACCAATATCCAATCATGTCATGGATATGTAAATTGTTCCCTTGCCAATAATGTCTGTAAAATTTGAAAAAATAATGTAAGGCTCCTCCTGCGTCCTTGACGCTAGATACGTAAATTACCTCCTTTTCAAAAATCCCTTTAGGCAGGCCTACAGGCTGAGGTAGATTTCAAAGTGCTTTTGGTTTAATTTATTATCGCTACGCAGCACTCTTCTTTTTTAGCCTTGGCATGGCAAACCCGCAGTAATAAGAACTGAATTCGGTAAAGAGGAAGAGCCTACAATAATTTGTTTTGACAACAAGAATAGGATATAATATTCTTGGAGGCCGTGCGCAAGATCAGCAATGAATAAAATTAGCAAAGCCGCTAAACAAGACAAAATTATGATATTATAATAATTCTTTTAAGTGTTATTATTTTCAAACATTAAAATCTCGCGTCATATGAGAGCTATCAAGAAACTAGTTATTGATTTGTAGAGTACTCATCAAGAACTTTTCAACGATACCCCACAAGACGTGGTTTCAAAAGTTTCTAATTTTCATCCCCCCACCCCACCCCCACCCCCACCCTCACTCGAACCCCCGTTGGTGTCACTGTGAACTCCATAGGGAGTACTCTAATTTATTCAAACAAAGTTTCCCTCTATACTTCATAGGGGCCGAGATATACATTTTTTTAAATTTCAACCCCCTCCCCCGACCACCCCCTTGGGCCAATTTTGCTCATTAACGAACTTGTCCGAACTATTGGGCCTAGAAATAACATATTAAAATTTGATTCAAATATCTTTAAAATTACGGCCGCTATCGTGTAAAGATATAAATATATATATCACTTTTTTTTTTTTTTTTTTTTAACGGGCGGTGGTTTCGTACTAAGGGGAGCATGAAACGTAAAGATATGAAAGATTTTTTCGAAAATCACGACATGGTATCCATTGCAATAGGTAGATTTTTCATCGAAATCTACCTAAAAGGGTATATGTTAAAATCATCGGCCTCTGTGGTGCAGAGGTGCCTCTGGATCCGAAGGTCGCGATTTCAATCCCGGGCAAATTCGATGGATTTTCCAGGACGTAAAAATCTTAGCACGAAGCCCTCCGGGAGGAACTGTAAGCTGTAGGTCCTATGTAAAATCCCTAAACCTAAATTAGAGCATCTGGATAAAATTCCACTGTCCATTCACGTCTTAGTTTCCTGTAAATGGTCATCGAGGGGATGGGCTTACCACCCGAATCGTGTCTCCTAAATGGAAAATCATGTAACTAAATTCATTTTTGGTATGTAAAACCTGCACCAGGAGATTCTTTGCTCCGCGCGGAGTAAGCACCATTGCATTGTACAGCATAACTTATTGATTGATACAGTATATTTATGTGTATATATATATTTATACACTCGTATATCCATGTGAATAAAACATTTATGGTGTGTTAGTTCTGCACATATTTCAATATAAATAAATAAACAGTCTTTTTTAATGTTGGTCAATACAGTACAATATTAATGGTGTTGTAAATTTTATTTAGAGCGAGACCTTAATTAAATACGAAATAGCGGATATAACAAATTCTACAAAATAAATTTTGCACCTCAAGAAGGGCACATAATTGTTCTTGAGATTGTTAGTACCGTTTAATTAAAATTGTAATTATACTTTTATTTTACTAAGTTATGCATTAGTAAACAATAAATTATTTAGTATGTATAACCATATCAGAAATACAAATTTATTCATTACGATTGTTTAATGTTATCAGTTTTCAGTATGCATATTATAGACATTAGAAGTAGAGCATTACATCATATACAGGGAAATTTGTAATGAATTAGATGCGAAGTTACTGCAAGAAGACTTAGTTCGCACAGAAAAATGGGTTTCTGAAAATAGGATGACAATAAACGCACGCAAAAGTAAAGCAATATCTTTCACTAACAAAAGGGTAAAATTTTGCTATAATTATGAAATGGAAAATTAAATTATAACGAGAGTAGAATCGTGCAATTATTTAGGAATAACTCTCAATAAGGAATTGAACTGGAATTCACATATAGGAAATTTAATTAGCGAGGCATATAAAACATTGCACTTCGTATTTCGAGCATTAAGGGGTAGCAACTTAAAAACCAAAGAGTTAGCTTATAAATCATTAGTGAGACCAAATTTGGAATATGCTGTAAGTGTATGGGATCCGTATCAGGCAGGTCTAATAACACAGTTAGAAATGGTGCAGAGAAAAGCTGCAAGATTTGTTATGAATAAGCACCAACAAACTGACAGCGTTACGGCTATGTTAAAAACACTAGGGTGGAAATCTTTAGAATCCAGAAGAAAAATAAATAGATTAAAATGTATGTATTGTGTATACACGAAACAACTGGCATGGGAAGAGCTTCATAGCAAAATTAAAGAACCAGATTACAAAAGTAGGAAGGATCACAAATACAAAATAAGGGGTAGATCTCAGAGAACAAATATTGCCAAATTTTCTTTTTTAAATAGAGGGATTCAGGATTGGAATGATTTACCTGCAGAAATCTTCGAAACGTTTCCTGCTAACGTCAAAATTTTTAAAAATATATTGAATAGGGTATATGATAATGTATAATTTTTTGTTCTAAAATATTCACATTATGCAATTTTTTATGTTATAGTTTTAAATGGAAAAAAATATATATATTTTTAATATCAGGTACGTGGATAGATGTTGCGATATTTAATGTGTAAGTGTATGTATAATGTGTCATTTTTGTATATATGTATGGATGGTATTTATTTAATGTGTAATGTATATGTATTTAATGTGTAGTGTCATTTTTGTATATATGTACTGTACGGCTGGTATTTATTGCACCACTGCCACCGGGTTGTTGACCCATTTGCAGTGTAAGAAAATAAATACAAATACAAATACATAAGGATCTAGGACTTAGGGTCAACAGTTAAAAATTTCCAATCTTTGTTTCCATTTCTAAAAAAAAGATATTAAACCTAGATGTATGTACGTGGCAAATCATAAGAAAAAGAAATATTTAGCATCTAATACGTGGGAGGCAGTGTATGTACCTAGGTACTATTATCTAGGGGCACGGAATCTAATTTATGTATTTTTATAAGGAGAGGGGAGGCAATTTGCAGTATCTTTCACATCAGGTTTTCTGGAAGAACACAAATTACGTTCACTTCGAGCCCACTAATCAAGGAGACTTCTTATTAGGCTCGCTTAATTCTGTAATGGTAATCGATATTGTAAGTTTGATTAGATTTTGCCAAACACTATGCTAGGCTTATAGTCGTATCTGATCAAGTTACAATGTCTGGGGAGAGGAAAAGCCATCAAATGAAGAGCGACGTCATCAAGGTTGATTGGCTGATGGGGACACATCCATTTCACGAGATGTTGACAGAGATACTCTTTCTCTTTGTCTTGTTTGCTCCCCCCGGGCGCTCAGTCCATTCCCTTGAAATGTTTTATCCGCATTTCAAGTTTCTAGACAAGTGCTTCTGACCGACACCCAATACCATGTCCATCAATAAATTCTGCATTCGCCGCTTGGAAACTCACTGATATACGAGTAGAGGATATGTTCTGCTTTAAATGTTATTAACTCTCTTCCATGGTCATGTTTGTAGTATTTCGGTAAAACTCTCTTTTGCATTAAATAATGCTCACTTATTTATTCATTCTGCTAATGGATTGTCCATTTCTGAAACGTAGATTTTCATATTTCACTCTTTCACTGCGGGTACTATGATACGCCTGATTCTGGCAACTAGACTTATTTTCTTCTATAAGCCAATATCATTTACAGTTGAAAATAACTTTCTTTACGTGCAGGTTTTTCTTTTATGCCCTCCCTTACTCCCGAAGAGTAAGAATGTACCTGTAATGTTAATGAAAACAACATTTTTACTCCTATACTGTTAGTACTTGGGAGCTGAATTCTTTACTGTATTTATTAAATTTCTTTTACCAATGGGATTTTTCATAAATATATTTCATATATTTTAAGTTAAGTATTTTTTCTTTTCAGTTGTTATATTTAGCAATGTTTTATTTTTATTAATGAAATATCAAAATGACTACATGTTTGGAAATGTAAAATGGAATTTTTTACCCGTTCTGAAAATTGAAAATCTCTAGTTTTTACAGTTTAGAAAAGATATAAGGAACAATTAACTTGCAGGAATTGAAGCTCAAAACGCATACTTTAAAAAAATATTTTAAAATACTTATAATCAAGCTACAGAAGAGATAATTATGCGATTTTAAAAAGGAAAGTCTATACTTATACAATAGTTAAAAGGTAAAAATTTATGTCTTCATTTTTCACCTTCCGGGTGCTGTCCTTAAACCATATACCTCCGGACTTACCAAAACCTGGTTCCGATAAAAAAAAATGTCCCTATCTTCTTTGTTCTGCCTGGGCTTTAGTTTTGGGCTTTATCAAGTAGCGCTATTCTACAAAAGTTCTGAGTGCTATAGTATCCCGTCATGTCCAGAACTCAAATTCGTCTGCGGCATTTCCGGCAACATGCAGTATTAGCCGCAGACGAAAAATGGGCACCCGAATCTCAGTTCTAAGATTGCCAACAGAAGCAAAGCAGATTGTGAAATAGAAATCCAAGTAAGAAAATAAAAACAAAAAACAAAAACATTTTAGGATGTATTTGTTTATTCAACGCCACCACTAACTCTGTAGGGTTCGTAGTATTCTCCCGGTTTTGGCGAAAGTGTAGTCCCATTTCTCTATTTGGTACACCTTTTAGTCAGAGCTACATTATCCCAAAGGGATGATGATTGTGAATTTATGAACGGCTAAATCCTTAATAACTAACTAGAGGAATCATCTATGCAAGATAAAACTTCCCTTTTCTGGACCAGAAATTGAACCCAGAACCTCATGATTAGTAATAATTGAGGCCGCTCAATATATATATATATAATGTGGTGCACACTAAGGCAATAAATGCAATCGTTACAAGAGACAAAGCGGCGGGTTTCGGTAACAAGATTATATTCTTTACGTAAATATAACTTGTACATTCATTATAATATTATACCATCTCCTTAACGCGTGTTTCAGTTTTTAAAATCTATAAATCCAGAATTTATAATTAAACTAAACTCCGTGGCGCTACATTCGTTGTGAAACTAGGCCTACCATACGATCGCTGCAACATCTCTGATAGGCAAATTTTAGGATTTTGGGAGGGGAAGTGGTCAGCAAATCCGACTCCCACGGTAGTTATTGATAGCTTTCTTGACTGGAAAAGCAACTTCTTTAGCAAATAGCTTCTCAGTTCGCAGACGGTAAACTCCGGCACGCCGTTTAAACACAGCCTTCGGGTAATGTAAACTCCAGCACCAGAAATGTGTAAACTATGGCACTAGCAATTTGTAAACTCCAACCACTAGCAATGTGTTAACTCCCGCACCGTATCATTTTCCTTCCCACGCTACCAGATCTGACGAATGGCTATGCGAAATGCATAGGTGTGGTTAAAAATGTTTGGCCACTTTTACTCTTCATTACTAGTCAAAAATTAAAATTACTCCTCAGAAAAATGCCTATTTTGTAGGTCTAATTTAAAAAAAAATAAGCTGCTGTTTTAAAGAAATCAAACCTTAGAAAGTATCGTTGCCGCAAGTTTGAAATACACCGATGTTTAGTTATTGTTTATTTTTTTTACATTCTTTCTGGTGGGAATTGGCTGTTGGCTGCTTTGGATCTTTAGGTAGGTTTTCACTTATGGTGCTTATGTAGGTTACTCAGCCTTATTTAGGAAACAAATTCAGTCCACTCAGAGACTATCACTTATGTAGTAGTAAACATTGGTAATAAGTTAATATAATAATAGGCGGGAGTTCACGTCTGTACTGTATTCTACTTCTCAAATCCGCATGCCGGAGTTCATATAAGCAGAATATCCATGCGTTTCAGAAAAAGGATGTCAAGAGTCTGAGTATAACATGTTGCAGAAAAATCTGAGGAGGAACCGGGAATCGAGTTTGCGGATTCGTAGTCAGCAATGCTACCCACTAGACCACGCAAGCGGCATATACCAGGTGTTCGGAAATTCATATTACAAACTTCTAGGGCTAGTAGAGGGGACTTAGTAGACAATATTTCGAATAGGAACCCATGTCCGGAAACGTATCGTGTCGGATACAATGTGTTATTACAATGTGTCGGATTTTCCGGTGTTGTTCTGCCAGAGAGGCAGTACATGACGTCAGAAGAGCACCATGTGATATGAGGTATGACGTAAGGTACAGAAGTAAATGACGTTTGACTCATTACAGATGAAAGTCAAATTTTTTGGTAACAATATCAAAGTAACAAAAAAACTTGTGTACTCAACCATGTTGATCGGAGACGCACAGGCACGTGAATGGGGCCCCAGGCATGATACCACAGCAGGGTAAACGTCACGTGCCATCAGGTGATCCTCTGACGTCATGTACTGTCTATCCGGTTGCAAAACAACACCGGCAAATCCGACACATTGTAATGGGTGTAGCACGGAAACGGTACGTTTCCGGACATGGGTTCCTATTCGAAATATTGTCTACTAAGTCCCCTCTACTAGCCCTAGAAGTTTGTAACATTAATTTCCGAACACCCGGTATGATAGTTCTTACAGCAATACCATACAGAATATTAAACTCATCATATAAATAATCATGTTCACAAGTTAGGATAAATACATGATAGCTTCAAATGTCTCATAACTTAGATAATTCAGGAAAACATATCCCTTATGATAATATGCGGGATACTCGATCATACCGAGTCTTCCACATGTGGTGGTTTTCAGTCAGCAAGAGAACGTTCACTGTTTACTTTATAAATAATTTCTGTCTCTAAATTTAATAATATTGCCCACACTATATCAGGTGGCTGTACCAAATGGAATCAGGTGGTTTTAGGTTCCAACGTACACTGTAAATTGATACAATTAAAATTAATCCACAGTTAAACCCATGTTGGCAATATAGTATAATTCATGTAGCCGATATAAACGCATTCGAGCGGCGATTGCTATTCTGATCTAAGCAATTACGTAAAACAGGATGAGTTAGTACAATTTTCAGTAATCAACTTTCCATAATGACTCATCTACATCTCAATTACCTTGTATTTCAATCGCAGTTATGCTTTCATCGGAAAACACAACAGTTACTTTTGAAATTAGAACTGGGAAACCTAACGGCATTATTTCAATTTGCCTCTGTAGTGAGAACTTTCATGTAATTTTCTAGCTCCGTGTATAAGTTACACCTTTCAAAACCAAGTTAGAAAGGTGGAGCTGCGCAGATTCAAAGGGGCATTCGATCACATTGAATAAATTATAATATATATTTTGAGTTTTATGGATTACAAAATAACTAGGTTAGAAATCTCCGAAGGATTGCAACAGCACACTTCCAAATAGCTTGTTCCAGGTAACAATAACCTCTGCCACGCATACACACTGTGCGTGACGCGCTGTTGCTCCGAGTTGGTTCGCGTGACATTAATGACTACTGATATAACTTAATTTTGCTCTGTAGTTTTCAACCAATTCTATTTTGCTATCGCTAAAAATATATATTTTTAAATCTTTATTAAAAGAATGTGAAATCAACCAATGGGTGTTATTCTCTTTCCACTTAATAAGCATATAAAAACATGGAAGCTTCCTCTGAACAACTGTTTGCGCTATTACTGAGCTGTGACCACGTGCGACACTTTCCAAGTAAATCAAATCAAACATTTGAGACAAGGCGGTTCATACAAAGCGTGGCCGGATTTAAAATTAAAGAACACCCTTCCCTAGCATAAATGGAGACATTAGCTCGAAAATGTTCTAAAGATTTTCCTACAGACTAGGAGACCAGAATAAGCATGAATACATATTTACGCTTCTCTTTTAACAGCGATCGATTTCAATTTCATGTGAACAAATGACACATTTTAGATTCTATATAATATATATATATATATAATATATATATATATATGTATACATCTCGAATCCTGTGCCCCCTTGTTGGGGCGTAGGGCCTCCAAGCGGAGGTTTCTGTACCTATGTGAATTTTGTTACGTTTATTTTCCTAGAGAGGGCAGAGGGACAGGTGGTAAGCCCATCGCCCCTTAAACCCCTCTCTGGAAACTAAGGTATTACTGTATTTGGACGTGAAAGGGCCGAGAAATTTTGTCCAGAGGCTCTAATTTAGGCTTGGAGTTCTTTTACGTGCCGTAAATCTACGACACGGACCCCCCTGCTTAAAATCCCTCCCGGAGGACTCCGTGCCCAGGATTTTTACGTCCTGAAAAACCCATCGACTGCGCCCGGGTTTGATCCCGCGACCTTCGGATCTAGAGGCGGGCACGCTACCTCTAGACCACTGCAGCCGACATATAATAATATATAATATAAAAATATTCAGTCCCATATTAAGCAAAGCCAGACTTAGAGTAGTATTATCTATTACAACTTTTGTATTAAAAAGCTGAGGGAGATATGACACACCACATTTTAATGGTTTGGAAAACTTACCAAACTGCTTTTAGAACCTTGAAAGTACATTGGGAACAGAATGTTCCACGTGGTCCCACTTGGCCTACACTAGTAGTACTTATTTGTATAAGTTATGTAGACTTCAAGAATTGAATAGCCCGACGCTGTGTACGTGGTTAGTGTCAAAGCAATCCAACTAAATGGTGCAAAATATGTTGTACAAATTTCTTTACATATAGGCCTATGTGTCAATATTTTCTGTATTACTATTATTGAGGTTCTAAGGTTAAGAGAAAAAATCCGGTGTGCACTATTAAAAATATAATGTAGGGTATAACCTCAAGGTTTGAATAGAGTTAAGGATTATCCCAAATTAATTGTTAATAAGTCTGTAATATTATCCTTAAAGTATTACACATATTAACTGAATAAATTATTGGTCCGCTTAGATTTCCTACGTCAAGATACAAGAGATTGCGAACTAACCATATGTAATGCAATATATGACTTAAATAAGTAAATAAATAAAGCTCAACAATCCCATAATTCAAAGGCATCCCGCGAATCTGGGGTGAGCTCGGAGGGTTACTCGATAGGTGAGCTAGTCCTAACGACTTAGTGTTTTCCTATTAATTGATCATAATACATTATATACTAATCAAAAACGTAATATACTCGTATTATAACATGTTAGTGATGTGTGGCTGGTCCAAGGTGCTGTAAAGCACTTATGGTTATGTGATAGAGTGTCTTTACACAGCTGCCGGTTTGCCAGTCCGGGACACTTCGGTTCCAGAGGTGGAGGATAATATAAGAACCGTTAGAAAAAGAGTCCCCTTATCCAAAATTAACAAACATTAGAAACTGTATTTAAAAAAACATAAACATTAGAAATTATATAAAAAATTAACATAAATTGTATTTAAAATCATTTTATATTGTTTTATGTAACATTCTAGTCGGCACGGTGGTCTAGAGGTACCGTGTCCGCCTCTAGATCCGAAGGTCGCGTGATCAAACCCGGTCGATGGATTTTTCAGGACGAAAAATTCCTGGGCACGGAGTCCTCCGGGAGGGACTTTAAGCTGCGGGGCCCATGTCATAGATTTACGGCACATAAAAGAACTCCAAGTCTAAATTAGAGCCTCTGGACAAAATTTCTCGGCCCTTTCACGACCAAGTAATCCTTTGTTTCCGGAGAGAGGTTGAGAGGCGATGGGTATACCACTTGTCCCTTTGTCCTCTCTCGGAAAATAAGCGTAACAAAATTCACATAGGTAACAGAAACCTCCACTTGGAGGCCTTTCGCCCAAACATAAGGGATATAGGAAACCTGTTGCAGATATTGTATTATTCTCAATATTATATACAATATTGTAATATCCTCAGTATACCCAATTTATAGGATGTAAATTTAATACCTTAGTCCCATTCATCTCCTTTACATATTGTAGTATATGTAATCCCATTATATCTACCTTATTCACAAATTACTGATCAACTATTCAAGTATGATGTAGTAAATCATATTGCTCGAGACTACAGGGTGGCCGCGTCGCACGCCAAACCTTCTTACTTTCTTCCCCTTCCCAGCGTTAGCATGAAACATAAATAGAAAAATGTGTATCAGTAGATCTAAAATGTAGGATAAACATTTATAAAAGGATTTTTGTAAAATATGATATATAAAAAATATAGCACACAAATCGAACGTTTCAAAATAAAATAAAATAAAATAAAATAAAACCTACTATTTCCACACAAAATAAATTTCTAAAAAATAATTAGGTTAAAGAAAACTGATACTGGAGCTCATTTAATAACAAACAAAATAGAAAAAAAGAACTTGATCCGATCATCAGTAACAGAGATCTTTGCTGTTCCGTAAATAGTGGTATTTTGAACCCTTGAGGGGGGCAAGCTCCAGGGAGATTTGTGAGGATTCTTGTAAAAATATTCCTCTTGTAGTAATGTATCAATGGTAAAATTCATCTTTACCCTAATTATTTCCGAAGTTTGATGTTCTTTGATCTTCATTGACAGGCTATTATATTAAAATTTGTGATAATCTTATATCAAGCAAAATACACAGGTTGATCGGAGGATCATAATATGGAATTATGTGTTTGCGGACATGTGGCTTCTCGGCCGAGAAAATTACAAATAGGACGTCCCGAAGAATGTAAACCAGTGGTCACCTTAATACAGGATGACATAATGTCGAAAACTGGGACATCATAATACGTCCATAAAAATTTTCAAACGCTTTATTACTACCTCATTATGATAAATATAAGTATTTTAGAATCCCAGAAAGGATACGTTACAGAGTCGATTGAGGAACTCCGGTAGGCCTAAGTAATATATCACTGAATCCTATTTATAATTAAGTATCGAGATTGCCTCAAAAAGCTATTAAGGCACGTATTCAGAGAAGTCTTTATTGACACCTAGCTTGAAATAAAGTCGTTTCATTCCAGTAATAATGAGTGGATTGTGCTGTTCGATAGTTTTATAAATAATTTGCTATGAAATGGACTGCTAATAAAAGAACCATGGTTGAACTCCAGGATTTCAACCGAGTAGTTTCAGACTGATAGACTATTCCATCCCGGTCAATGATGTAACTCACTCGACCTGATTATTCTCGCATATATCCTATTTATTTACATCCGTCTGCTGCATTTAAGCCAGTGTCTTCACTCGGATTACTGCGGACGTTTGCATCAGTTCATTAAGGGATGTTTCCGTTAACGCGGCCATCATTCAACAGCAGATTTTTCATTAAAAAAGCGTTATAAGTTTAGGTCGCATTCCGAGGAACAAAGCAATCGAAACTTGTTTCACCAGTGCTGTAAGTAGAGTACGGATGAAAACACATTAGCGAGGAGGGTTAATAGAATTCACACAAACCGATACATGTTTACATTTCATATTGTTTTAATAGGAAATAAAACTAAATAGCATTAATAAACTTCACGTGCGGAGACGGGTACATCACAATACTACATTTTCTGATCATTTTATAACCCTAATAAATATTTTAATTGTCTTGATGTTGGACAATGTTATGGATAATATTATTATACGCAATGATAAAGTAAATTTATAAGTACATTTATAATACATTTAACCATAAATTTGGATACAGTCTGGGATAAAATTAATTTTAAAAAGTTATTATTTTTTGCACCTCTCTTTGCCAGAGCCTTACAGGCAAAGCGACCTGCTGGGGAGGGATTAGCCATTGGACACAGACAAGGAAATGGGAACTTCCCCGAATGAGTGATCAGCTCCATGCCCAGGTCAACAAGACACACCATTGCTCACACACTCTGAACAAGGTGCAGATGAGATGAAGTTTATAATGAAGGGGCGAACACATTAGCCTAAGTTTCTTGACATTCACCTTATAGGTGAGGGAAACCCCCAGGAAACATCTCCCGAACGGGAATTGAGCCCACTGCGGGAGACTACATAGAAAATATCTAAAGTACATGAAGAGTAGATCCTAGCCTACCGAATCCCTAACATATGAAGCAAGAATTTTCCAACATAGGCCTACTGCTAATTTACTGGCCAAATGTAGTCTATACATTTTATAATAAGACTATTTGCCAGAAATCAGTAGGTCAGTAAGGATTTTTCAAGAAATTCAAAAGTGGCAAAAGATTTGTGCTCAAGTTAACACTGTCTTTGTTCAATTGATGTACCATTCCATGTTCCCTGTTCTTAGTATTCCAACAAAAAAGTCGGAGAAAATAAAATAAAGAGTGTATTGGGCATATTGTTCCTCGGGCTTTCAATCGGGAGGATTGGTTCCGAGCTTTCGGCAGCTATCTCCGCTGCCATCTTCTGGAAGAAAGTAAGGAACTACTTGAGTCAGGAAAAAAGAAGATAGGATTACTATAGATTGCGTAAGAAGAGAAGAAGAAAACAAGAAAATAGTTGTATATTATTTCATAATATATGTTATTTTATAATATGTACAATAGTTATAATGACTACGGAATTATGTTAGAAATTTGGTACATTTAGTAGTAATATTACATGTGCCAATAAAAAGCAGACAATGATGTCGCTTCCACAGTGCCGACCGCGGCGTATTGGTGGAAGGTAGTGTAACTTGCTCCACGTGTGTTATGCTTAAAAACCATGTCCATATTCTTGAATCTGATGTTTCCAGCTATTTTATTTGATTCCTTTTTTCGGTTCCTTTATTTAACATAAAACTTTAAGAATGGCAGATCAAGGAGAAAATTATTTATGTTTTCGCGAAAATTAAAACAAAAAGAATAGATTTCATTTTTAAATGAATAAATCAAGCTTGAACTCTAACAATAAGTATTAAAGTAACTAAAAATTTTGATTTGTTCTTTTATACTTTTATGAAGTTTCTGAATAAATTTTCTTTTTATATAGCCTATATGTTTCCTTTACACAATTTGAAAACAAAAGCTAACATTTTCTGGAGCAGCACTCCTACTAATTTTAGCTACAAGCCGCCAATGAATATAAATGTGGAAATTCAAGGGGGTGGTAGATAACATTGAAATAGACATAAAACCTATTTTTAATGTTGTGATTAAGTCTATGTTTAGTGAGATAATTTAGGTTTAAAGGTTCCACAGAACAACAACATGCACGGCCAGATGGCACCTAAGGGTATCAATGACTACCGTCACGCGTATTAAAACAAACACTACGGGAGAAATACTCGTGCCTCGACATTGCCCTCTTTCGCGGAGAATGTAGCATGAAAACTGCAAACTTTATTTAAGAACCGTAAGGGAAACAAATTATTTATTTTTCAATAAAGACCCCAAAGAGAAATTATGCTCATAACTAGGGGCAGTACATTATAATACACAGGGAACAACAATATATTAAGAGCTAGGAAAAAGCACAATTATTGAAAATAATCAATTATCACAGAAGCCATAAATTTAACAGAAAAATAGAAAATTAGGAATCATGAAAGTAGTTGTGACCAGAAAAAATGTAGTCTTTGAAGCAATAGTCTTTATATTTATGATATCCTTCATATCTTGCGGAAATTCATTATAATTCTTGCAAAGGGAATAATGAATTCCTTTGGTACCATATTTGACTGAAGAATTTTGCAGTAAGTGTATGGAGTTATAATTTCTAGTAAAATAGTCGTGAATATCATCATTAAAAATAAAAGAAATATGATGTGTAATATGTTACCCGAATGTCGATATAATTCTAATGATGGTGTAACTGGATGAAAGTTGTTTAAGGCTCTTAATGCTCTATTTTGTAAAGTTTGTACAGATTTTATATTGTAGCCAAAAGTACACCCCCACGTCGTTAACATATAAGTTAGATGGGAGTTAATTAAAGCATAATATATGTTCTGGCAAAACTTGTCTCAGTCGATGTAACACGCCTATAAGAGGAGCAATTTTTTAATAACATACTCTACATGATGTGACCAATTAAGACGTTGATTCCAAAACAGCTCAAAAAATTTAGTTGAATTAACCTGTTTAATATATTTATTATAAAAAACTTAAAAAATCATCCATTACTGGTAACTGAATACGTGGTTTATTTAATACGTGGTTAATTTATTTAAATTAACAAATTTTCTAGAATTTTGATATCATGAGCCATATCATGAGCCAAATGAAATTTATCAATACTATCCTTTAATGTATTAAGACAGTCAGCAGCATCACTTTTCTATTTAGTTTCCATTTAGTTTCAATTCACTTATTTCATTTACATAAATTATAAATAATAGTGGCCCAAGTACAGATCCCTGCGGGACACCAAAAAACTGGCAGTTCACTACTTATTGTTCCCTTTTTTAGAGAAAGATAGCCTGTGTTCTATCATGAAGCTAATTCCGAAGTCATGCTACTGATAATCCTCTAAAACCAAATCTTTCTAGTTTACTTAGCAATATATTATGATCAACAGTATCGAATGCTTTTTCTTCTCTGCTAATGTGGGTAAAACATAGAACAATACTGATACTACCAATCTAATAAAGCACAGTTAAAAGTTAGGAACAACATATTTTTTTTAGCAAAGTACTCATATGGGATTTTATTGGGATTGGTATTGGATCTTATTTTTGATTCTTTCTACCGAAGGAATAAATGGTTCATATCTGCACAATTCCATACATCTACTCTTATAAAGTGGATAACATGAAGACTGTCTAGGTTATAATTATATACCTAATAATGTATGTTAGTTTAAGAAAATATCTTATTTGTAGCCTAATATCGCAAAATTACAAGTTTTTTTAGTTGTTTCTGTATTGATCTGGACCTTAAGAATTGAACTATGGAACTTTTAACATCGGGAAGAAGGAACAATTCAATGCCTGTCTTTGCATGAAGTAATAGGTATGTAACTGAAGGTGTAAAAAAATTGCAACATAACGGAAAACGTTTTTTCTCTGGAAGGAAAAACAATGTTGTCATCAGTCAGGAAAACAAGTTTAAGAGCTAGAGAATGTCCCCTTCATCCCCGCCAGTTTGCATATTGGAGTACTCTTACCTCATAATTGCAAGTTAGAATCAATTTAAATTATATGGAGTTTTTTTAACGATTGCGGTAAGTTTTTCTTTCAAAGATCGGAAAAAAATATTACTGTTCGGTATTGAAGATAAAAATTGCACGGAAACAGAACTTGGAAATCCTCCAACTCTCATTATATCTCAAGTGCGGTTTCAATGAGTCGGAACGCTCGAGAATCTTCTTGCAACTCGTTTGTCTACTACAGGATACATTGCCGTATTTGAAGAGAATAGTTGTATTTTCGAAGTGCTGACAGTTTCTCGCTATTTAATTTCTTACAATAAATACAAATTTCAATGGAGACAGCACAAGAAAATACTGAGTACAATTTTTGTAAGCTAGATGCATACTCACTTTTTCTTCTTAAGTTAACTGAAAAGTATGATCTCACTACAAATTTCTAAGTTCACTAAAAAAATGTACTCTAAAGACAAGTGACAAATTACTATGAATTTAGTTCATCGTGCTTACTCTTTTTTCTTTAGAATTCTTTGTTGGAATATCTTCAAACTTCCACAATATAAATTTGATCCATCTGAATTGTTGTTGTATAAATGTTTATTTTACAATACAGTCAGCACGATTTTATGAGGCATATGAACTGAGCTAATGCATGCACTAAAATGACAAATTTTTAATAGTATTTTTGGGCGATTGAAAAACAGAAAGTCTTTTGCTCACGCTTGTGCCGTGGGCGTCAGCCAAACTAGGCTACATAACTTCTAAACACTAATGAAAATTCGTCATTTCAATGAAGCATTGCCCCAGCTCACTTCTAAAATCACTGTAGACCATATGCGGGCTACAGAATTATGTTGCCGTAACTCATTTGTGGGTAGGCCTATAACTCCTTTGTGAGTTATATCCACAGTGAAATTTTGTTTGGGAGGTGTTCAATGTAAAGTTATCTCAGCTCCATGTCCTTGCGCACATTGTAATTTGGCAAATTATTATAGTACTGCACGATGTATTTATATACACTATGAACTACGTAGATTCCACACGAATTCTTCACGCTGATCACTAGGACCTTTATTTAAATCAGGTAATATCGAGATCCAAGTCTGAACTGAGTATTTATAACACTAGCAGATTTGTAAGTTCTAACCATATTTGTTTTGAAGTTACACAAGTACCAGTGCATCTGAATCCATAGATTGACTGCAGAAGTAGTAATTTCGTAAATCCATTCGAAAAATGTTTTGTATAATATATTTAAATTTTGTAGGAATTAGGTTGAAATTCAATGAACTTATGATATCCAATTATCACACCACATCAATGAGGCATCGAATCGTTTGAGAATTCCGCAGGGGGGTTTTACTTACCCTATTAGTAATATGTCACTGTTATTAAGTAGTTTTGAAATTTCAATCTTAAATCACGATAGGCCTAACTCTTAATTAATGCTTTGATTTGGACGAAATTGTAAATGTAACAACCGAACCAGTGTATTTTTATTCATTTATTTCGTTACTTGATGTTTTAATCTTAAAAATATTGCAGATATTTCGTGGGGTTTCAACCCCTGAACCCCCAATACCGTACGCCCATGACAGAGTATGACTTCCCTGCATATTACAAACTGTGATAGAATATTAATGAAAAATCACAATCGTGGTAAAGACGGTACATTCAGAATTGAAATATAATTCATCTGTTGCCCTCTTCTAGTATTAATTCCGTTATGACTTGTCCTTACTGTTTTTATTCTTCGCTTTAATGTACGAAAGCTAAAGCCATTTTATCAGTCCGTTAAAAAACGTTTCAAGAGGTGTGATAGGCACCTAGGGGTCTTCTGAAAATGTTCACTCATTCAATTATAATTATAATATACAAATTTTCCATATTATTATAATTTGTTTTATCAAGACGCCACCCGAATGAGAACGTGGTCCTTGAGACTAATTTTCGGAATGTTTATTTCTTTTTCTGATGAAATAGCATTTCAACACTTTAAATCAATGTTCGTGCAGCAGCTAGTCTAAGTTAACACTTTGATTTCATCTTTCTCTGAGTCTTACCTCCCCTGTTGTAAGGATATTTATTCGCCCCATGCCCCAATGGCCTTATAGGACGGTTTTGTTTTCATCAGTGAAAACCATGAACTACTTGGAATATTCTGCAGGATCGCCAGAGATTATCCATGACGTAAGTAGTTAATACTATTACCAATGAAATGTAGAATTTAGTAAATACACGCTTGATGTAATAAACTTGGTTTCGGTTTAGTTCTTTCCGAATATAGTATGGAGAATTATGAGTAGGGCCTACAAGAGTCAGTTCCATCAAGATCAATTTCAATAAAGCTTTTTAAGTGTTCAGATTGTGCATGCGGAGGCGAACTCTGGTCCTAAAACCTAAGCTTACGTTGCCACAGTTAAAACGCTTAATAACTTCTTGATACTACTTACTGAAACCAACTAAAATACACTAGGTTAAACTAAATTAATTGTAGGCCTACTTATCCTCGTTGCACCAAACTATTCAACACTAAACTAAATTTAATTTAATTTAATTAAATTAAGCTAAACTTAACTTAACTAAACTAAACTAAACTAAACTGAAATGAAGTAAACAAAACTAAGTAAACAATATATAATCAACTATTTGACACCGAATTTATCAAAATTAAAACAAATCACGAAGAAGAAGCCGTAATTGAAACTAAGCAAAACTGAACTCCACGAAGCTAAATCTATTCGCTGGCCTATGTCCATTGACTTCACTGATAGATGGCAGAATAGATTACTGTAGGGAGTAACTCTTAGGACTTCCTAACGGTTTGCTAACGTATTGAGCCAAGTATTTATTAAAAAAAAATTCTTCACGAGTGTAAATACTTTCCAGATTTATGGACAGCACAAGAATCGGAGGAAGACTCAAGGTTCGGACCCTGGCTTCCAGACTTTTATTAAGCACAAGGCGGTGTAAGAGTAGATATATTTTTAGAGAACAATAAATGATTTCAACTTGTTTTAACAACCCATAAAAGCTTAACATATGATGAAATGACCAACTATTGTGTTTTTTATCACGTGGCAGCTCTATAAACCGGACGAATGAAATGGATTTACGTCCTATCTTACCGTTTCAGTTGATAAAACGAATACTGGTGTTACTCTAAGCAGTTAAAATTCTGTTTTATGATTTTAATTCCATTAGATAGAAGTTAACTCTCACATTCAAGTTGATCATTCGCTAAATTTAGCAGTTAAGAGAATCACTTAGCTTGTAAAATGGTTTTGATGTCGATAAAGCGTATGCTGGATGCCTCTTCTACCTTGATTTTTCGTTTCATGCTCCATATGAAAAGTTTCTGTCTTCCACATTGGATTTCAGAAGTTGCTAATTTAATTATTAGTGTGCGTAGAGCAGCATTAACATTAATAAAATTAGTTCATCAAAATATTTAATCTTCCAGCATTTTCAGACCTTTAGAATCATTACATTAATTTTCACTGAGATCGGGGCCTTAACATCTCGGACTCGCGTTTGAGAAGTAGCAAGTTCGAATCCCCTGGCCTGCCAAACATCCCTCACTTGCAAAAGCGAATGCTGGATTGGAATGTTTAAAAATCTATCCTGAAATTTCCTTATCTGCTTTCTGTATACGTGTATGTTGTACGGTATTTTGAAGATGCCCTATGTCATGATGGTCACACAACTGGGAGACATTCCATATCATGTCACAATATCTGGGATGCCTAAAATTGTTCTCTTTCCTACGGGTATTGGATTGTAAAGCCCATGAACAGGAGGCAATATAATGAAACAGCGAAAAAAGACATTTTCTTCCACTATTTAGTCAGATATCACTTTTCTGGTTTGAGACAATCACAAAGAGTTGGGTGACAAGAGAGCCACTTTATCCTTCGAGTTTCATATCGAATTATTCTCTTTTGTATTACTTACTTAATGGAAATAGACAATTCCTAAGCAAACTAAAGGAATGGTATATGTTTTATGGAACCTGAAGGTTCATTACCGCGCTTACATGAGCCCGTCATTCAACCCTATTCTGTGCTAACTCCATTCAACGATTCCAAGCAAATCTTAAGTCTTTTCTAATATTGTCCTCCCACGAACGTCTAAGTTTCAAGTGGTTTCTGCCCTTGGGGTTTCTCAGTTTTCTTTTGTATTGTGTTATTATTATATAGTTATTTTACGATTTTCACCTACTTATTTTCTTCCAATAAGCCTCTCTTAAGTCCAGCACACAATAAAACGATTATTTCATGTTTTCATAAGAAACAACCTCAGCGTTGAAATGTTTTCCACCAATGATCTTTTCAGATGAAGAAACAGACGAAAATCGCTTGGTGGCAAATCCGAACTGTAGGGAGGGTCATCGAATTGTTCCCAACCAAAAGATGCAACCAGATGCAAGCGGAGTTTTTTTATTCTTTTTGCTTATATCTCACGTTCGAAAATAGAGTCTAATGACTCATGGAGAAACAAATGTTTACATAAAATCACAGAGCTGTCCACAATCTTTCGTTTAAATGCCATTGTCAACTTATCTTTTAACTCTTTGCGTGGGATATGCAAGGTTAGAATTAAAAAATTAATGAGGGAATTATGACATAGCGCTGAAAATTGTTGCGGTATGATTCTTCCCTTTTAAGCCGCTTTGTTCAAACTGTATTGTTTTTGCCTTTGCACTCACAATAATCCTTCAAATAGGCCGTTTTCACCGATTGTAATATTACGACCGTGGCTACGGGTAAAATCGTTATCTCTTTGTGGGTTAAACCTTTTTTTACCATTGCATTACACAATAAAATCAGGTAAACTGATATAACAAAGTGCCAGATTGATTTTTTAATCAGTGATAATTGCAATTATGATAGGTCCATTTAGAAAAGAAGTTATTTTTGTAGTAGATCTCCGAGTTAAACTCCAGACCGATTCACTAAGCAGGGCTTACGAAAGAACAAAGGTTGAAAGTTTGATTCTTATCCTTAATTCGTATTCTTATACACTGATATAATAAAATTTCTTAAAATATGTCAACATTTTACAAAGTGCACTGGCAGTAATGTCAATGATGTAATAGGCCTACGATTCGCTGACATGTATGATTCAAGTTTAAAGCCGCCGTAAAAGTTATTAATGAATAAAAAGTCAATCAGAAATCAATGTGTCAGGAATTGCAATAGGTACATTGCTGCACAAGAGCGAATAAGAAAAATACTCACGTTAAAATATAATGTAGATATCGGTAGTCATACATATCGATAGAATGCACAATATTATATCAATATTCAACGGCTAGTTGTGTTTTAAATATATTAATTACATTTATTGACACTGACATTGTTATGGAGAAATTAATCAATCAAGGCGGGCTAACAATAACAACATCTATCCATGATTGCCAATTTGTTACTTTATGTTTAATATATCGTGGACCATGCAATAATATTGTAGCGTCTTATATCCATTACAAAATTAATATTTATATTAAATTGTTAATGAGCCCACGCTCTTTAATAAGTAATTTTGCCTATTATTTCTACTTACAGAATCTGATACATCTATACGTGGATTGTCTTAAATGTTTATACCGAGTTTCGTGAAAATCCGATAAAGCGTATTTGAGTTATCGCGCCTTTCTTATTTATCTACTCTTATACAATTCAACGGCCCTAAATAGCGTGCTCACTCGCTCGCCCGCTTCGTGAGACATCGGGTATACTCGGCGATGTTCGTCTCTCGAAGTCTAAACTTTCAAGAAGAGTACTAAATTAGGAAAACCGTTTCTTTATTATATAAAGCCAAAATGAAATGAACACAATGAACAAATAATCTAATTTTATTTTTACTTACAATTTTCATAGCTCTGAACCACAAACATTTTTAATAAACTGCCAGTATAAATTTCTTAAAAATCCTGGATTCAATTAATAATGACGGGTGAAGCGGGCGATAGTTATCGCGGACAATAAAAATCGAAACAAACCATTCCTTCCCTTGAAAAATTATATAATTTCTGAAAATTATACTGAATTTATCAAATAAAATTCACATCATATTCATCTGTCAACAAACAGTTGAGAAACAATATGTATTATGTGTTCCACCGCCACAGTCTAGAAGGCAGTGATGTGTTCACAGTTAGCTTTGGAACTGCATAATTGAATCTGACATAGTTTTTCCAGGCGGCGCTTTCTAATCGTGGAATGTACTCTGAAGCCGGAATTTTAGCTGTTTCATTAATTATTAATGGTTTAGTTTATGAATGATTCGCGTGCAAGTTTTAATAAATATAATGCTTTAATAATTATTATACTCTTAATTTTTCATTTTTCAATTAATTATCGTGGGCGAAGCCGCGGGCACCTGCTAGTTACCTTACAAATAGGCACTAAATTGTGCATTATTCCGATACCGGTCAAACCGATTTGATTCAATATCAATAGGCTTCTTCCCATGGACGTTATAAATGCATAAGTTACACCAAGTTTCATGAAAATCCGATAAAGCGTACTTGAGATATCGCGTGTATACACACACTGACGGACGGACGGACGGACGGACGGACATACGGACAAACGGACAGACATTTTCCCGTCCCCACACAAATCTCATAAAGTACCATACTGGCACTTATTAATGGTTGAAAAATCAGAAACAAGTTTAATTCTGGCAGATAAATGAACATTTTCTGTTCTGTTGTAAATTATTCACTGCTCTCTTTTAATCTACGTAATTAACGCAATGATGTGTTATATGAAGATAATTAATGACGCTAACTGACTTAATGAATGCTATATGAACTGGGAGGGTGTTTGGTACGAACATGTATACAATTTTATATAATATGATATCTCATATGATAAATGGACGTTGTTAAGAGAAAGCAGCAGCTAACAACTGGTTATTTATGTATTTTGTTTCAGACTAAAACAGCTTTATATTTATCCACCGAACAGTTGAGTGGCAGTTGTAGTTATTTTGCATGGGTTAAGGATTTGTTTTACTGCGGATTTATTGTTGTATATAAAAAAAACATTCTAAGTCTGCATATTGTACCAGCTCCAGTTTTAAATTTTTAGGCCAATTTATTTCCATTCGATGGGAGGGGGCATATCAAAATACAAAAAGAATACACCAAAAACGAGCATAGCTTTTCCATGGATAAAAATTAAACAATGAATTTGTACTGTGAAAAACATAATCGTAATACGATGCTGTAGACTTGAACAGCAGTCACCTTAAAATATCCGTGTATTTTCTGCATCTCTCATAAAGGGACTTTTTATTCGTTTGAATGAATTTGCATTAAATTTACCGAGCATCTTTGAGATGTCCGGATTAACAATTTTACCTTAGGAATATTTACTGTTTCACATTCGCATCGAACATTTTTGTGATACTGAGATGAAATTTTGCACGAAACTACTTTCACTTTTTATTTTAAATATACGTTGTTTAATTTTATTGTACAGTTTCATTTGCTGCCTTCAGTGTTTCAAGATTTTTCCGTGTTCGTTAACAAACGACCACACTTGTGACATAATGAAAATCTGTTTCGTAATGGATATAATTATTGTGATACCGTTGCATCACTTGTATGAAGCGTACCTGTATTGTACTATGGTCGAACAAAGCATATTCCTGAAACCGTATGTAGATAAAGAATGAAGATAAACTCTCTAAAACACTAAATCCAAGTGACCTAGAACAAGATTTCGTATTCGGTTTCTAAGAAACTGCGCTTGTGGTAAAATAAGTGAATGATAATGGTAAAGTAATTATTTCGAACAAGGGAGCATAAAATATTCTCTCGGTCTAAATTGCAAAACCGCGGTAATCGATTTCAATCTAAGATAATGTCGCAATTCGCCTCGGAACACTGCTCTCCTTTATTTGATTACCGGTCGTTAAGACACCTCCTGCCTCGTTTCTGAGGTAATCTTTCATTTTCCTTCCAATATCCGGCCTGGACTTATCCCGTGCTGTTACAACAACCACGTTTCTTATGCAAACGAAAGCTCCTCTCTCTCTCTCTCTCTCTCTCTCTCTCCCTCTGGCTCTCTCTCCCCCCTCCCTTTCCACAAGCTTCTTCTTGTTAGTATTAATGTTAAGCTCAACTTCTCTTCTCTTTCTCTTACATTCCTTGCCTTTCCTTATAGGGTACCTTCTGATATATTTCGTTTTAATTGAGGGGTTGGGTGGTTTAACAACTTTAGTACAAAGTCATCGTTTCTAGAACACATTAAATGAAAGACTAATTGTGTACTTATGTGAATTAAATAGCTTACCATGAACACTTATTGCGTTTAGAGCCATGCACTGTACTTCATTTGTACAAAAGTGAAGACAAATAACAATAATAATAATAATAATAATAATAATAATAATAATAATAATAATACTTTCATCTTCTATTATAACCGATAAGGCATAATGTTACATAGTAGCATTCAAGTCAACATACCAGGGTTCACATCTGGTATAAGTTAATAACGGTTTAATTGCATAGCAAAAACCTTATTAACAATACCCTAAATACTACTTACTAGTACTTACATATGATATTAAAATACCGTAATACCATGTACTTCACATACGAGTTGGCCAATCATGCGGGTTTCTGCATCGCTCTAACTCCCGAGCGATCGGGTGAAATATCTACACAAATAAAACCACTAACGGTGTAATGATTCAGGTTCTCACCATTACAGTTAAAATTACAATGAAAATAACCACGTACCTCATCTCAAGAGATGTTGTAAATGTCTTCCTCTTGCATCCATACAACATTGCCACCTTTTAAGGAAATTTTCTTTCACGCGCGTAAGTTCAGCTTCCGAGATAGAGTTAATTTCTCTCGTGATATTGTCCTGTAAGTTCTTCTAACAGTATGAGACTGTTATTTATGGAGGAACTTGAAAAATAAAGTGTATAGGTCAACCCCCCCCCCCCCCCATTAGAAGAGCTTAAAGACAATATCACAAGAGAAATTAACTTTATCTTGGAAGCTGAACTTATGTGCGTGAAAGAAAATTTCCTAAGAAGGTGCCAGTGTTGTGTCGATGCAAGAGGAGGACATTTCCAACATCTCTTGTGGTGGGGTGCACCTACGTGGTTATTTTCATTGTAATTTAAACTGTAATCGTGAGAACCTGACTCAATACACCGTTAGCGGTTTTATTTGCGTAGATATTTCACCCGATCGCTTGGGATTTAGAGCTGTGGCCGCCGTGATGCAAAAACCCGCACGATTGGCCAATTCTTACGTGAAACATACTCTACTATTTAAATCCAAATATTTACATAATACTTGCAACCTAACCGTCTTTTTCACTGTCACTTTTCGTCACTTCCGTATCACTGCCTCTGTTAGCTGTCATTTGAATACTATTGTAGAACGATTTCAGTGTAAACGCCTTGTCGCTTCTTGGGAAAGCCTCTAGTACGTATTCAGGCAAATCATTCCAATCCTTGATAGTCCGGTTTAGAAAAGAACATTTTCCTTCGTCTGCTCTCTGTTTTCTTTAGTTTATTTTATATGAATTGCAATGTGCCACAAGTGACAGCATTGGTTTCAAAGCCCAACCTCCGTCTGTATATCATCCGTTATGCATGGAAATGCTGAGTAAATAAGTCTTACCGAATGCCGAAAATATTACGAAGAGTAGTCGCCGAGGATGGGCGCAAATTGGGACACAATTTGGTGAGGTGAGGCGAGGCGAGGCGAGGCGAGGCGAGGCGAGGCGAGGCAAGATGAGGTAAGGTAAGGTGACTCACCGTGAGTTTCTCTGAAACACAGAAATAAATACAACCTGCGTCACCTCACCCTGCGTGCGAACATTCGCTGTTGTATTTATTTCTGTGTTACACAAAACTCGCCACTGCGTTTGGTGAGGTGAGGTGAGGTGAGGTGGCACAGGGTGATGCACGGAAGCAGGATTCAATTAACTGCGCGCAGGGAGAGCGAAGGTTGGGAGGCAGTTCGATCACAACTGCGTGCCTGTGAGGTAGTGAGCAATGTGCGCAATGACTGTCATGCACATAGAATCGTTATTAAGTTCAGAATCGGAGTCAGATGAACTCGAAGAACAAATAATTACAACGTTATTACACGAAAAGTTTCCGAAAAGCAGTTACTTACATAAAAAAAAAAAGACGCGCGGAGAATTCATCCTTAAGGACGAAAAATTAGAAACTGTTACCATGTAACCCGTGAACAGTTTACTGAATTGCACGGATTAATCAAGTAGTCAATAGATGCTGAAGGATGCAATGCGTCAAGATCTATCGGAACTGAAGAAAAACTAGACGTAATTTTAAGGTGAGGAATTTATTAATTATCTACAAATTTAAAAACTGTTATTTCTTTTTGGATTTAATGTTGCCAGTACTTAGAATCAGCGATTTAATAAATTATGTTATTTAATTAAACTCCAAGGAGGACAGTAAAAATACGTTTAATAAAATAACACAATTTATTGTGTTTTCTTGTGCAAGAATGAAAGGTTGTTAGAAAGAATAAATCAATTTTTAGTTATTTATATAAATCTATTTATATTAAAAACTGTTGAGCGTTTCCGTTATCTCAGAATTTGATACGGCTATACCCAAAACGAAGTGTCAATGATAACTATGAAAACAAAGTTTTTAATTACAGACTTTGTGTGAACGCGCCATAGTTTCTCACTTGTGACTATTTATCTGTGCGTGAAAACTTGTGTTTGTCCACCATGGAGGAGAAATTAATTGAGGCAGGTCGAGGGAGAAAAATTTGTACGACACGTTACATGCTGACTATTTAAAAGTCAAATTAAAATTTCAGATTTGGGAAGAAATTGCGAAAGACATTGGAAAGAAATGTGGTAAGTTGTTTAATTTATTTTTTACTTAAAAGAATAAAAGAATAACAGTTTTTACAAGGGAAAAACGGTATCAGTCCGTTTTAATGCACTTTGAGATAATAATGCCTTCTAGTAGTGAATTTGGAATGTTGGAATTAGTTTAGGGAGAAAGCGGCAATATTATAGGTAAAAATAAATTATATAAAGGGGGAAAAGGATCGTATTCCATGAAGTTGCAGAGATAAAAGATTGATGTCCCCTCCAAAAGTAAGCAATTCTATTCTCCTCAACTCGTTCATATTTATTGTTTATCACTTTGTTGTTATGCTTTCTTTCAATGAAAAAGTTTCTTGAATTAATTTCTATACAATGTGTTCATTTTTTCTAAAAATTCCTCTTTTTGGGCCACTACCATTTTCCGCTGTAGGCCTACCCTTAATTTTATATACAGGCACAGTAGACTTTCAACAAAAATAAAATTGCATAAGGAGGTATATAATTATGTGTACATAAAAATAGACTACAAGAAAATTGCAAAATTCAATATTTGCGGAAAATTTTAACCAAATTTACATTTAAAAAGCTAGTTGCTTTCATTTATCTTGCTGGGAAGATTTCTTTCTTCACCATCTAGGACAAACAGTGAAAGAAAAAATCTAAAATGCAGTGGTTAGTTGTGTAAAATAGCTTCGAACAATAATTTATGTAGGGAAAAGTTTTTAGAAATTTAGAATTGAGATTTTTTACAAAAATTATTTGAAGGATTATTAAACATTTATAAATTTAAAGAGTTATAAAAGGGAAGGAAATATTTTGTGGAAAAAGTAACATCGTTGGGAAATTCAGGGAAATCATTGTCGCATTATATACCTAGGTATGCGTCGACTTGGTCCAGAAGAGATCACAATTTTTGTATAAATATGGGATCTATAAAGTACTACTTTTAAAAATCCACAATTCAATAATAAGTGTGAACTAAACCGTACCTGAAATCCATCGTATGTCCAGGAACCGAACTTCATGACGCAGGTCTGCTCGTCGAATGGAAAATACTCGACATCGATCTCGCACGACGACTTGTAGATAGCTGGTGGTTTCCATTCCACTCGGCCAGTGAAGTTGAGCGTAGCCTTCGTCGCCAACGTCACTTCGAAATTGCCATCAGCACTGTAAAGGAAAATGAAAACGTAGTAATACTAGTCGAAAATAAATAACTTTGAGATGCCCAATTGAAAATTCAATTTGTCATTATCAGTTAAATTAGTAAAAGATAATAATAACAATAATAATAAAGTAATTATAAAATAATATATTGTGATAAATAGACTTCGGATTTTAGGTAAAAACCAATTTTAATCCTTAAATGATATATGGACGAAAACTTGTATATGAATGTTTCATAAGTGACTATGCCTAAAACTGATACTTTTATAGGATCTAAAACAGCCTATTTTTACGTTAGAGCCTAATATTGCCTTTTTGCTTGTTTTCCTCTAAAGTTCAAAATAAGTTATTTTTTGTTAGAAATTCTAGCATTTATTTTCATTTCGTACTAAATTTTTAGTTCGTAATGTGCAGTACATGACACATTTGTGACTTAGTTAAATAGTAAGGAATGTTTTGTCTTCAGTAGAAAAATTCCTTGGAATTCCCGAGAAAATGTAGTGTTTCTCTCCCGACTCCCACATCCAGTAACAAAAAAAGTAGGCCTACTGTAGTTCTCTGAATTATGGAGGGATAAAAGGGGTTGAATATGCTAGCGTGCGTAGCTTCTGCTCGCAGGGATTAGGTTTTCACTGTTATGGTACTAATACAGGCCCTAGTAATAGGTCTAAATAATTCTGAGTACCATAAGCCTATATCTGTGTTTTATCTTGATTATTGATTAATGGTGGCCAATAAATATAATATTCTGCATTGCAATTGAGATATTTCAGAAAATTGGCAACTTAACGATTTTGTAAGAGCCAATTTTACGATTTTTAGAACCTATTTTTCAATTTTTAGAGCCTATTTTAGGTACCTAAAACAGCATTTTTAGCGACCTAAAAGTCCGAAGTGTAGTGATAAAAGAGCGCTTAACATACTTCTCGTTAGATTCAAATTTCTCTAGAAGAAACCCGACTGATGAATGAAGAATGAAGAAAACAATATAGGCTACAATATACAATATAAATTATTTTAGAATTAAGTTACAACATGAAATATTGTATAGAAATCATAATCATATCAAGAGGGAGAGGAAAAAATCGAGTCTGGAAAGGTGTACAGGGGAATTTCCTAAGATATTAATAATTATTTCATTGGTTATTTTAATCTAATGTCAAGATTATGATGAACACACAGGTCACCATCTAAATGATATTTTTAATTTTATCTTAAGTCTAATGCTGAAATGTTACTGTGGTCGACTCAGATTTTTTAAATTTTAAATATCTGTAAGTGTTGTAGGAAAGAGTGTAGGTTATATTTTTCATATGTGTAAAATATATTTTTTAACTTCATTCCATTATCTTAATTATTTCAGGAGTTAATAAAAAACAGAATCAGAAAGAATGATGACTAAGTAAAATTATTGCTGAAGCGCTTATTACCTCACATAGTGGAAAAGCTGGCACTAGAATAGCCATGCAAGTATCATATATGACTAGATAAAATTTCTATAGAAACGAATACCTTTAACCATCAGTATGTTTTAATCCTCGGTACTTTCAAAGATGTTTTCGCCTGCTAGATAAATATCCTATTAGTTTTCAAAATGGCCGAGGAACCCAATATGTTATCTGTAATTAGCATGGCTTATAGCATAGGAGGGTGAATTTGAATAATTAACATTCATTTGAACACCGTCCTGCATTATAACAAATATGTTAATACTAAACATCGACTTCGACTCTCTTAGGCTCGGTTACATAAACCTTCAGATATATCTATTAGACTCATCTGCGTTTTATATCTCATCTGCTGGATAAACTCCCTCCCGTTTCCGAAAGCGAATACATTCGTCAGATAACCATCTGTCAGATAAATTTAATGTACAGTTTCTTATTAAATAATGAATCAGTTCAATGATAATTCCTTCACAATGGCCGTGTGAATCAGTTTGTTCATTTATACCACAGCACATAACCATCGATAGCAAAAAGGTTATTTGTTACAGATCTTTAAAGTGTATCCGTACATGGATGCTCTTATATAGTCTACGTATTCTTCTTGCTAATTGTTGTATGTGCTTTCTAGCACCAGGATTAGTTACGGCTGCCCCTGTTTGCCAATCAACTTATGTTTCCCTCTTCGTCGAGGTCAATTTTCCGCGGAGATTAAGTTAATTGCATCCAATGCTTATGGCACAAAACCTAAACCACTTTCTCTAGAGAGTGGACAATCTACTCTGCTATTATGGAAGCCTATTGAATTATTGGGGCAGAATGCATTCTCACTTATAGCTTCAGTGCCTCTAGGGCCTCGGGGAGTTTCGCAATGCTCTACATGAATACGGCAATGAATAGTTTTTCATACGTGTTGCATGATTTAAGAGATATATTTTCATGTTTACTTCCTTGACTCGTACGATAGATATTATTCGCATAGGGGGTTCTTTGAAGTCGTCCTAAGTCAAAAAATGTAATTTCCTATCTATGTGTTTCAACTGACTGTGCCTGTGTGAACAGCGTGGCTCAAAAATGAAAAAAATGATAGAATTAATATCTTTCGCGGGTGAAACAGGAAGGAAGTCGACGATTTTATCTTGTTCTTCGTTACTACGAATTTACAAAAAAGAAAATTAATTTTACTTTTTACAATTTTGTCAAAATTGTCTCTAAAAATGTTGTTTATTTTTTTGTGCACTAACGTCAAATAATTATTTCTTTGTCTCTTTACCAGTCGGTTGTAGAAACAGCAAATGTGGCCAATGCTGCCCTGGCCTTAGAGGACTGTGATTTGTCGGAAGAGAGATTAGCCATTGAATCACATATATACTATTTTTCACTTACCTATAATGAGGGGGACAAAGTCGTTTGTGTACTACATAAAAATGAAACAAATACGGGGAATGGAAAATTACGTCACAGAATTGGTTTTTCATGGTGGTGGTTAGGGATATGGAGACTTAAGGGGAGAGCAGGAATTTTGAGAAAAGTCTAAGTACTTTATGTCCAAATCAAATAGAGAAGACGCCAAACACGTAATTTTAGGATGACAGGGAACTAATGCGATCAGATATAAATTATCGAATAAAAAATTTAGAACAGAGGTTCACAATGCAGTAATGGCAATGGAGACAAAAATAGACAGGCCAAAATCAAATCATATAAGTAAAAAACAACTTTACATTAGCAAAGTCTAAATTCTAATCGACAAGGAGCCTTCGCAAGTTCGTCCAATACTTCAACAGGAGTAACATCAATCTCTCTGTGCACATGGGTTGGGAAATAGTTGAGATTTACAGAGTGCATTTCTGTACGTCAGTTTTCACGGTGGTGTGTAAAGAGTATTAAAAGCGGATATTATGCTTTTTTTCAGTAGGCCTACATGTACAGTTACGACGGAAAGTCATACACTCGTTTAGAATAGAGTAGGCCATTAACATATTTACACGAAATTAAAATTGCAGCTTTGATTATTTCTGTAGACTGATGTACTAATTTTATAAACTGACTTCCGTTCTTAACATGAAATCAATTACTTCTACTACTTTTCCTGAGATAATGACGGGGTAGCCCCCATCATGACACATATAAACAGATGACGTGATTGGGTAATATTTCCCCAAAATGTGTTTGTTCCTTATTTCACTCTCCGAGAGTCTTATCCCTCGCAAACCACACAGCGTTCGCTTCCTAAGCGCGTCTATATAGCGGGTAAAATTAATTAGTTTCAATTGAATATAGTAGAATTTCATTAATGTGTACTTGTAATGCATTTGTGTGCGTATGTAAGCGTGTACGTGGTAAGTGATATAGTAGTGTTTCATGCCTGCTAATGTAATAAACTTACTGTAGGTTAATTGAACTTAATTAAATTTCACTAACTGCCTCGTATATAGCCATTAGCGGCTGGAATACTTGGTAGCAAACTCAAACAACGAATGCTCAGAACCCGTCTGGTACAATGCATTTGTTAGATGTAATTTCCGCAGCGTTCCTTGATTTCTATGGAAAATAAAACCGGAGGATCCAAGTGGCGGCTTAACGCCAATATTAAGATAAAACAGGATTCACGTGGGCTAATCTATGGATTTTTCCTTTTTAAGAAAGTTTCGAAAATTAAATTCGTACGTCGGTTCAGATCTCTCTGTTAAAATTTATTTCATTAAGCCTGCAATATAATGATTAGGCTATTATCCATTCACTCATATTTTAACCATGTAAGGAAAATATTGTCCTCAAACTACAAGCTTTACCTAACAATCGGTTTATCGGAAGATAGAACATTGTAGGCCTACGTCATAAGAGTGTCGCATACTATGCTATTAGATATATACTGGGTACATATAGGCCTATATATATATGTATATTTATTTCTTTATCCTAGCTTTATTTAGGCGTTTCAACTCAGAGGTGTTACGTTCTGTGGGTATACTAGTTACGTCATACAACCATTGATGGAATGCATATTTTGTGTTGTATTATGTTAATGTTTTATGGCATTCGTAAATTTTAACTGATATTCAATTTTTGTTGATGATATAGGATGAAATATCGATTATTAATCAAGGAAAGTAAATTTCTACTTCGGCATGGAAACAATTATTATCGTCGAATTTGTAGACGCTTCCTAGGCGTATGCTCTTCCAGCTTTCTCGAATGTTATCTCAAGTGGTTGCCTAAGTTTACAGTCTATCAAGTCTTAACTACAACTATCGTCTGAAGAAACATAGCTGACTTCAGGCTATTGTGTCCAGCTGAACACAAGGGATTTCTCACGATCTTGGCCAAAGATGAACTTCGTTACTTGTAAATATCAGAATATATTTTGCCTGGGCGCCGTAACACATCACCTATGAAAACTTTTACTTTGAATAATGTAATGTTACTAAGCTTATTACAATAAACATACACACGTAAAACCCGTACACATGTAATATAACCATAGAAAACAACCACGCGTACTCAAATCAAACAAATGGAACGCAATTAAACATAACCAAAACACTTATAAGAAAATAATAATAATAATAATAATAACTAGCCAATAAATTGACAAGTAAATATTAATAAGCAGTCAATTACAGATGGCTCACAGTGCACGTAAATTTTCTGCCATTTTGTAAGGGTAATTACCCGTAACTCTACCATGCAGTTTTAGAAAGTCAATAAAGATCATTACGAAATTGTAGAGCCTAACCCTTAACTTTTCCTAACAAAATGTCGCAGTGTTCCTCATCAATTGTTGAGAAAACAATTTAGATAGTGAAAATTTATATGAACTTTTTCTGTTGTATTGCACTGCGATGGAATCAGTTGTACTTAGCGTTATGCATCTATGGAGTTGGCATGTCGCTGCAAAATCCTATCCCTACTTGTTCGAACGTCAACAGCCTTAGTAATAAAAGTTGCTTATATGTTCGTTGATCGGTTGTTTGGTTGATCACCGCGCGAGTTCTACATAAGCCGTATCGCTAATAAATAATTAATATAATTGCTAAGGTTTACACTGGGTTTGAATGTGAAACGTAATCAAACAAGGCATGCTGGGATGATGTTTCTCGCCACGGCAGTAAAGGAAGCACGCCATCTATCCTAGCAGTGAACAAACAACGCCATGTATCTGCCGTGAGAAAATAAAAGTTTCAGTATTTCATTAAATTGCTTGCAGAAAGCTTCAGTATTTCATTAAATTGCTTGCAGAAAGCTTCAGTATTTCATTAAATTGCTTTCAGAAAGCAGTGACTATGGGTAAAATTAAGAAAATACGATCCGCAAACAAGGAACAATGTTAATAATTCAGCAAAAGCAGCTGAGAATGTTTCAAAGCTTATTACTTTAAGAATGGATGAATAACCTCAAACTTAAATCTCAGACATCCACCAAACGACCGACTGTTACAGATATCGGAATTATTAATAATTTTTTTCTCCTCGGATGTCCATATTCCTGATAGTACCATACTCTATAATAATATAATAATCTATCATATTATATAATATTATAGATTATTAGTAGGCCTAAGATTTGCAAGAGTTAACAGCAGTCTCCTGGTCTGGAGATCCCCCAGCTATGTGCGAATATGCTGCCATACCTGGAGAAAGTTCGACACTTCATAAATGCCTTAAGATAAAGATGGTAAGCAGAACTTTTAAAATAAAAGACAACGATACCATGAAAAGTTTTGCCCGAGGTGTTCTGACTAGCCCGCTCGTAAATAAATGATGTTGAAAATGTCAGGGTTAACCGGGAATCTAACACACACACACTGTCTCCTTCAAATGGAAATCAATTAAACGTTCACTGAGTTCAATTAGTTCCGTTCTAAATTGCACAAATAACTGTGGATATTCACTCCACTGGAACTTATTTTGTTTGCATTTCCACATAAGTCAAATCTTTGCTCACGTGTAATTTGTTTGTTTCTCTGAAACGCAACTTCAGTACTGTCCAGCACTAAATCAATATTGATTTCAAATCCCATTCTACGTGTACCGTACTTAAAAGTCATAAAAGATTCAGTGATCGCCCCATTGAAGAACAAGAATGCTTCCACAAACTTCCCATTTTCGAGTTCAGCATGAAAATGTTCAATGAAAGGAAAACAAATTAATAAGTAAGGTCATACAAAAATAAAAGAATTCATAAAAACACAAATTTAAAGGGGAAATACAGGTTTGGGTACTGAGAAATAGGGGAAAATAATTTTTTTCTCAGCAATGAATTAGTCTACAACATCGTAATGCTCTTTATTGACTAATTACTTCTAAAACTGTATGGTATTTTCAGAATTAATCAAACCGGTAGAGTTTCGCGTAATTATCGTTACAAAATGGCAGATTCCGTTTCGTGCACTGTGAGCCATCTGTAAATGGCTCCATATTGATATGTACTTATTAATCTATTGGCTGGTTATTATTATTCTGTATTTATAAGAGTTTTGGTTATGATTAAATGTGTTCCATTTGTTTGATTTGAGTACTCGTGGTTGTAGTATTGTTTTCTGTGGTTATAGGCCTATTACATGTGTACGAGTTTCCCTTTAGCATATTCTTCTTTTTGAGCTCACCTTCTCTAGAGCCGTCGACCCGGCAGTTTTCGTGCTAGAGTATCACGCGGCCAGGCTTCAAGAGTGATATTGTTTTATTTATTATTATATTTAATACTTGAATACGTTTTTCTCCTGTCCTGGATTCCTATCAGAGGCCTTTACATGCACTATACAATTTGTAACTCATTAATTTATAATACATAGGTTATATTAATTGTTTATAAATTAATCTAAAGAACACACACACATATACATATATAAAGAGAGACAAAGAATTTTAACAATTTAAGAAGAAAAACAAAAACATTTATAACCTAATAATATACCAACTACAGCAAGTGTTGAATCTGGGACTTTGTAGATTTGTGATGACGAATGGGAGGTTGCGCCTAAGCATGCCACACCTTTCACAGATGCAGTACACTCCCGCGTCCTCAGTACCATCTCATCAACAAGGTGAGTCCCTGTCGTCACCGGAATCCTTAGTCTGGAAGCCAGACTTCAGGCATCGGCGTCGACGATTAGGTCATCCTGGCACCACGAAATCATATTCAGGTGTTACTTATCTTTATTTGTAATTTGTCTTACGTTATGTGTTCTTGTGTGTCTCTTATCATACGTCTTATTGCCTTTGTCCATGTCTGCTATTTATATAGTCTTCTTCTGCTTTCTGGGAAACTCTACTTACTGCTTCATGCAACAACTTCCACGAGTAGGGATCTCTTATTATTTTCCCTATTTGTCTGCCTTGAAGTAGTCTCTGAAAGGTTTCCCTCAAATGATCAGTGTTTTGGCATTCCCAAACCAAATGCTCAGGAGTACCTATTTCGCCCTCACGAACATTAGTTAAGAGTCCGCAATAACCCTTTCCTTTAAGAAAACCATATAGGGTCCATGGCCCATCAGATAGTGGATAAAACCTTGAACAGCAGTAGATGTCGCCCCTGTTCTAATCTTTCGTACACGTTCTTGAAAATGTCGTACTTCAAAAGTGATAGTTATTCTCTCTATTTCTCTCCCTCTCTCTTACTCTTACTCTTCCTTACTCTCTCTCTCTCTCCCTCTCCCTCTCCCTCTCCCTCTCCCTCTCTCTCTCTCTCTCTCTCTCTCTCTCTCTGAGTATGTAGTTATATTTGTTAGTGGGTGTGTTTCTGGTATCTTCCAGAAGTTACACCAGTTTACAGGTATGTTTTAAAGTGCTGGAATTATAATGAGCTTTTAATTAAATAGCTAAGCCTTGAGCCCAGTTCTCATTTTGATTGCTTTTCTTATGTGTTAACTTAATGTTAGCTGGTTGTGTTCCGTTTCTTTCGTCTTTATTTTCAATGTTACAACCATGCGTAGGTTAGGTTTGGTTTAGGTTCATATTTTGGTGCTTTGGCTAGGGAACTACAAGCGTTACTTACCATAGATTAAAATATTAAACTTCTTCCGCATATTGACTTTGATTGATATTCAAAACTCTCTTAATCAGTAACACTACCACTGTATGTTCTTGCTTCAAGCTTGTATACTGTTATGATATTTCATTTATATATACATATAAGTTATTATAAGTTCCTCAGCCAATATTTGGGTAATTACAGTAAAGTTTGGGAAATCACATTTTAATCGTTTGTCAAAATGGTAATGTCTTAACGTGTTTTAGGTATTTCCATACAGACTTTTATATTGTAGCGGTTTTTCGCTTTTTACTATTTATTGAACATTTTGTAATAAAACCCCTGTTCAGTGATATTGTGGTTTAACATATTTTATATTATTGGATATTTGGATTTATATTCCTGTACTGGCTCGTTTCTATGGCTCTTGGAAATGATAGACTATAAAATATGTTGCGTTACAATTGACAGTACAACTAAAATACCGTTTCCGTGATAATATCCATAAATATAAATACTTCCGAGTAAATCTTTTTTATAGCTATTTCTTACTATCTTATGAACAACACTCTCTACAATCAATGACTTTCTTTAATGTAAACGAAATCTAGTACTATTCATGGATTTATTTTTAGAACGTGCGTACACTATAGATATTCCAAAGATTGTAGGTTTTGTTGTTCATACGAAATTTACAAATAGTCTGAAAGAAGGATCACTCGAAAATATTGAGATTTGTGCAAAAGTCTTTTCAGTGCACAAAACGTGGCTGTCATTTTGCAATGGCGATTACCGGAAACTGTAACAGTTTACTTAATTCTGAAAATAGTATGTAACTTTAGAAGTGGTCAATAAACAGCATGATAAGAGTACAAGGTTTCAGAACAAATCATTGACAAAAAATATGAATTGCACCCATTTCTCTGTACCGAAACCTGTAAGTCCCCCCTTTAAAAATGCATTAATATTTTGGAATATTTTGTTTTTGTTACAATTACTTTTTACGAGTGTAAACCAAAATTCTCAATAGAATTAGGAATAACTATCCTCCAGTTTTGTGTTATATGCGAATGAAACGATTAGGACGGAGAGGTTAGATTTAAAGTTTTTCTTCTTCTGGAATGTGTTCTGAGATAATGTAATATTAGAGTATGAAATAAATTGTAAATTACTATGCTTTTCTAGATTATTACTTCCTCTGCCCGTACCATAGCTACTATAGGTAAAGGAAGTATTGAGTTCGTCCCTGAATTTCGAAGTTGAGTTAACATAAGTACAGTTTCGAGGTCCCCTGAATCCAAAAATACTATTTTCAGAAACATGTATGTGTGTGTCTGTATGCCTGCGTGTCTGTGAACAGCCTAAAAATTATATTTGTGTTGGTACGAGGGAAAGTCAATAAGTAGGTTTTTGTTTAATCTTTGTAGGTTGGCTGCACCGCTTTGTGCTCGCGCACGTCGACATGGCGTTCATTGGTCTCCGCTTGTGGAATGTTTGACCTTTATGAATCCACTGAATGTTGCTCTGGTGCAAATTAAAATGGCTACACCTCTCGCTCAGCGTTTGCACCAAAGACGAACAGCGTTCCGTTTTTTGTCGTCTGAAGGTGTACCAGGAACCGAAATTCATCGAAAACTTTCCGCACAATATGGGGCAATGTTTTACCAAGGAAAAGAGTATAGGATTGGATTGGAAAGTTCAAAAATCTTCGGACAAATGTGAAGGACGAGGAAAGAACAGGACGACCATCCACATCTACTAGTGACGCCAACATTGAGCAAGTGTGTATCATGAATCAGACAAACTGAAGAGTGACTGTGACAAACTATATGCAAATTAGCCAAGATTCTGCAAATGACATTATTCATAACTTTCATAAAGTCTGTGCCAGGTAGGTCCCAAAATGGCTCACTGAACAGCACAAGCACAATCATCTGTCCATCTGCCAAGGCTTATTGGACCGCCATACTAAAAAGGTGAAGCTTTTTTAAACGAATAGTCAAAGGATACGAATCATTGAGCAAAAAGTAAACGCCAAATCATGGAATGGAAACAGCATACATTCCAGTGTGATGCTCACACTTTTCTGTTACTCACAAGGTCCAACACTGCAACATTACTTGGAGAAGTGCTGAACAATAAACAGTGCACGTTACAGTGATATTGAGCAATGAGCTGAAGCCTGCAAATTCGAACCAAACGTCGAGGCCTATTGTTGAAAGGAGATGTTTTGTTGCAACGACAATGCGCGCCCACATACTGCCACCCACACTGCTCAAACTATTGCGAAATTGGGTTTTGAGGTGTTAGAGCATCTTGCATACAGTACCGATCTCACCTCGTCAGATTTCCATCTTTTTTGTCCACTTAAAGATGCCTTAGGGGGCCGTAAATTCACCAAAGACTAAGAACTGAAGGAAGCGGCGCATACGGGGCTTGCTACTCAGCCGAAAAAAGTCTCAGAGCATCAGGAAGCTTGTGCAACGATGGTTGAGAAGCAAGGGGACATTGAAACATTTTATTTTCAAAAAAATTCTCTGAAGAGTAGTTATAAGCCACCCATTGTTTGTAGAAACTCACTCTTGCCTGGTGAACAATCAAGCTATGCATCAGGTTGAAAATCTGAATACGTGCTCTTTGCAATATGGCCTCTTATTATTTATCAGAATGTTAAGAGAGAAAGATGTATTACCCATGCTTATAGTAAAGAAAGTTACGTGATTGCAATAATCAGATTTTATTTGAGTTTTGTATCCTTCGGGGATGCGATGCGGTGCGGTAACAACATTATCTTCATTTTGCAACCAATTTACATGAAGAGAATGTAAGACATAATAATTATATTATAAGCTTACTAAGATTCAAACTTTTATTTGGGCAGAAGAAGTTATGTGAGTTTCACGTCGGTTTTTTCCCTGTATTAGATTCCTGTGTTAAGTAGGCCTACGTGTTTGTAGTAAAGAAATGTTTATTATTAGGCCTATAATGGGTTTAGAACTTACGTTGGTCAAATATCAGAGGTTGTTATAAAATAGTTACAGCAGTAAATTGTTTTAAGTTAATTTTCTTTACAAAGTTTTATTCAAAAGTTATAAAATGTTTTAGTCAAATCACAGTAGGCCTATAGTATAACAGTAGCGAAGCTCCATACAGTTTTTTTCAACCGGCGCGACTGCAGCGCTCGTAGCGGTGAGCAAGAAGCCACACAATATGTTACATTGTTGCTTATGAAAAATGTCAACAATATTTTATGGAAATGCTTGTGGTGCTATAAATTGCACCAACAGCCAAAGGAGTTCTCCCGATTTATCTTTCTTCAGGTTCCCTAAAGATCATGAGAGGTAAGCAAAAACAGTTAGGCTATTTGTGAAATTAAATTGCAAATTTGTGATTATCATGCTTGCATCCATACTAGAGTATTTACTCCTATTTCTTTTAATTTTAGGAGCAGGAAATGGCTTGTAAATGCTATATACAATTAATTATTTTTATATGTATATCATAAATGAAAATCCTAACGAAACAAAGGTTTCTACATATATAGGCCTATTTACAAATACCCCACCTGACCCTACTAATTTTGAAAATGTTTTAACACGAGGTTATGTTAGGCCTATATAATTGAATTTAACCAAATTAAACTGTCGAGAATAAAGATAACGTGTTTAATCCTTTACTTTTTAATAATTTATCGTGTTTAACAAAATGAAGAAAAAGACAAAAGTGTTTTGCTATTGCATCTGATACTGACCATATCGGGCTATATGCCTATAGAACTTTACTTTCCCCCCTAATTTCTGAACTAGTACTACTACATGCTTACTGAAATTATTAAGTTTTCCTATTTGTCAGAATTTTCAGTGTAAGTACAGTATATGTTAGAAGTAGGTCAATTAAATTCTTGAAGATTTTTCGTAGGGATGTAACTTATATGGTGGACGGAAACCGGTCTGATACTTTATAAGATATTCAATGTCATCGATCTTGAAACTACAACTTCTTTATATTCCCACAAAGTCTATGACTTGATGAGTTCACCAGTATGCCTTTCCGGTAACAATCACGTTCTAGTAATTTTAAAAATAAAAAGAAATACAGCCATATATTCGTATCTTTCCAATGCTGGAAATGGCTGTTTGCTAGTTCCATCTTGCTGGCCACTTGAGGTGCTAGTGTCGCACCGATCTGTCAAAAGGATGCATTTTCCTTTCATTAGAGCTTCGCTACTGTTATACTATACTGTGGTTAAATTTCTTTAAAATAACAAGCGAAAACTGAAGAGCTCCAGAAATTTTGATTTAGATTATCCTTTCAGAGTTGAATTTGTGTGTTTATATAAGCCGTAATCAAATAAATCTATCAGTGGGCTCTAAGTTTGAAATCAATCAGAAAACTTTCCGTGAAATAGCTGGTTTCATTGAATGATAATTATTGTACCACATGGATAAAAATCTTCATATTTCTCATAAACCAATACAGTATTAATCTTATAACTCTGCTACAAACCGTATTTTTACGTGACGCATTTATACGTCAGTAGCAATGAAAAAGTTGAGCATTTCTTGATCCCACAATCACAAATGCACTATTAGGCTACTTAGTATGATAGACCGTCGGAATGGTTTAGTAGTTAGAACTGCTGGCTCCATTTAATTTGAAGCAGGTTCGTTTACAACTATGTAACATGTTACATATGTAAACAGGGCCCGGATTCTGATGACCTAAAATTGTTTTAAAAATGACCTATAAAATGACCCTAAATTTTAAAGAAAATGACTTAATAATTATAAAAAATGACCTGAAAACCGATATTTTATTTATAAAAAATTATTATACACACAAAGTTATAGACTAGTTTGTACATAACTAGGAGGTTCCCGTGGCTTCGCCACGATAATTCTTTTAAAAATTAAAAATTAAGAGTATAATAATTATTAAAGCATTATATTTATTAACACTTGCACGCGAATCATTCATAAACTAAGCCATTAATAATTAATGAAACAGCTAAAATTCCTGCTTTAGAGTACATTCCACGACATGAAAGCGCCCCCCCCCTGGGAAAACTATATCAGAATCGATTATGCAGTTCCAAAGAACCTGTGAACACATAATACGTATTGTTTCTCAGCTGTTTACTGACATGAATATGATGTGAATTTTATTTTATCAATTCAGTGTAATTTTCAGAAATTATATAATGTTTCAAGGGCAGGAATGGTTTGTTTGGATTATTATTATCAGCGATATTTCAAGAGATAAAACCATCAATATTTTACAGCTGTTGCCCCCGGCTTCGCCCGCCATTATTCATTGACTCCAGGATTTTTAAGAAAATAACACTGGCAGATTATTAAAAATGTTTGTGGTTCAGAGCTATGAAAATTGTAAGTAAAAATAAAATTAAAATATTTGTTCATTGTGTTCATTTCACTTAGGCCTTATATAATAAAGAAACGGTTTTCCTTCCTAATTTTGTAGTCGTCATGAAAGTTTAGACAGCGAGAGACGAACACCGCCGAGTTTAACCGATGTCTCACGAAGCGGGCGAGCAAGCACGCTATTTAGGGCCGTTGAATTGTATAAGAGTAGATTGTAAAAACTGTAAATAATTACTGTAATGTTGTGAATGTTCTTTTCTCACGGAAATTTATACCGGCACTGAGGCACTGAGGCACTGGGGAGTCAAACTTCGGCATTTCCTTTTGCGGTCTCCCGGATTATATTATTGTTTATTGAGGGTGAACAGTAGTTTGCACTCTCAAATCCAAGCAGGTGCAAAGTACATCTAATAACAATAGTAATATAATACAAAATTTTGGCGTTTCTTTGATTCTCATTTCCGACTAAGACATGTCAACACTTTTCCTTCTTGCATTAAACAACAAAGACTTCAAAGAGAGAACCGCTAGCGACGAAAAAAGTTAATACACTCAGTGTAAATACATGAAAATGACTAAATAAGGAAGCAAATGACACGAAAATGACAAAATAATGACGTAAAATTGAAATAAATGCCCTAAAAATATAAAATTGCATAAAATGACAAAAAATGACCTAATAAAAATGCATTTCTATAATCTAGAGGCAATGATTAGGATTTACCTACAAGTTGGCAATATCTATGCAGCATCAATAAAAAGATGACATGTCATTAGAATCCGGGCCCTGGTACACTATAATTTGTTTTCCAAAATTTAAGACACCTGCATTTAGAAAGAAGTTATTTGAATTTTAAAATGTATGTTGTTTAATCAAGGTTGAATTTAAAATAAAATAGCGTCCAGCAAATCTTTTTAAGTTTGTAGTAAAAACGAAATTACAACTCAAGCAAGATCATTTTTAATACAGACGTGAAACTGAAGTGATGAGTAGGCCTACACTATTAAAAACGTCTCAGAATTTTTTGGAAAACCAGACACAATGCCCACATTTATCTCGTACTATTTAAAAAATTTATACCCAAAACGTAACACTTGATATAGTTAAAGAAGTATGAACCTTACTATTACCAAATGTGGCACTTCTGGATTGCATCACTTAGTTGACACTTGCACTTTAAGTGGTTTGCACTTTTCGTCAAATACAGTAAAATGGTAGCTAAGTTACTCGCATATTCCTAAGAAAAAAATTATGATAAAAGTTTGAGAGCCATTGCCATGTAGAATAACTATGGGACCCTAAAATCGTTTCATACATAAAAGGAAAATTATAATTAAAACATTTTTTATTTCAAATCATCAATAATTATTACCATTAGTATTACTGTTACTTTCATTATATCATTATTTTATTAAACGGACTATATTCGGAGTAGCCTACCTATACAGCAGCACAATAGAGGGAAAAAAATACCAAAATGCTTACTGTGAAAACACGCTGAAAATTAAATTTATGGAGGCTTGCATTCAGCACTCAGAACTTCAAGCGTAAACCGGGGCTTGACACAGCCTCGGGCGTTAAGCTCTGGGCGATTTAATCGTTTTTATGTATCAAATCCAGTGTTTGGTCACAGAGTCAGTGAAACGGGTTTGCTACGGTAGACAGAATAGGACAGTGACATGTTCCAGGATTAGTATATTCAGTTTTGGATAGAGATATACCTTGTTGACAATAAAATATTAAGGTATCAACAGAATGAATTGGGAAAGTGCGATTTGTTATTATCTTGGTTTTAAAGCAAAACTTCCATGCTTATTTAAGTTTGAAACTGGAGTACAAACTTTATAAAAAAAAATTGTAATTTACTTGTGAACTCAGTGGAAATACCATTGATAAGTATTTTTTGCACGACTTAACTAATTAGTGGTACTTACGAATGTTGTTGCCGTGGATCGTAAGTTGACATTCCCACAAGCAATCTTGTTGCTATGTGCGGTAAGAGTTTCCGTGCGGAAATAATTTACTTACGCCACACCTCATAATACAAGCCTTTATGGAGAAGGCCCCCCAGGACAAATATTCGGTTCACATAAACAACAACAAATGCGAATCACTTTCTGAAATAAACATCTATCTTCAATAATGTATATACATAATATTTTCACGTAATATCTCAATTAATTTCAATACATTTATATAAATAACCATCGTGCAAAAAATAGCATGCAATACTCGTGCCGTAAGCGCATAACGAATCTCGGAAAATTGAAAAAACGAGGCGCTCGCGCCTCGTTTTTTCAAACTTTTTCCTCGATAAGTATGCATCGCTTATGGCACTTGTATCGCAATATACTATTTTATACCAAAGGATCAATCCAATTGTAAAATCACAGGGGTAATTTCACTTAAATGATATGAATATGAATAATGCAATCAAATCTTCTAAAGTGACTTTTTACCAAGTTATTATATTAATTTCTCGTTCTTTTGTTTTGTTATACAATATTTTTCCCTTGTTTTTATTTTTCCTTGTTTTTATTTTTTCTTGTTTTCCTTTTTCCCTGTTTTCCTTTTTCCTAATTACTCACAGACACTTATGCCCGAGTCGGGACTCGAACCCACACCTTTCTTCACGACGGCTCCAAGACAGCGCACGCCTACCAAATTTCCAGAACGATTTTTTTCTCGTCGTCTTGTTCATGGTTTTTAAAACTATTTTACACGCACCCATGCTCATGTCAAATCATTCACGCTGAGAATATACTCCTTGAAAATTCATTAGTTTCTGAGACCCATCTTTACCTATTGTTTACTAATTATTGCTGCATCTTCCTAATTAACTATTAGTTTAATGGTGAACGTGTTTGATGGAGAGCATGCGAATGGCAGGTTATTGCTCCATCTAGTGATTTATCTTCTAATATATAAAGTCGAATGTGTGTTTGTGGATATGTGGGTATGTATGTATGTATGTTAGTTATACAAATCTACATTTCTTGACCAATTTGTACAAAAGTTTGCACACATACCCAGTTAAGCCCGGAAAGTAACGCGGTCAACATTAAAATTCAAACAAAATACTCCTTCCCTTGAAAATTATATAATTTCTGAGAATATTGTACTGAAAAAATGAAATGCTGTTCAGTTCACATGACAACAGTATATTGTTTACTGTGATCACATAGGGCTTTGGCAATCATATAATACTGGACTTTAACGAAATATGATTCCATCGATGTAATATATTGGCGAAAATAATTACTGAAAAATGAAATCCACGAAAATGCAGCACAGTGTGATGCAGTCACATAACTATCTCTACCCTCGACATAAGAAATATTTTCTCACTTCACATTTTGATGTAGAATAAGAGGTCGTATTGCAGGGACAACTTAAGTGTGTGAGTATGCTATATCAGAAGTCGGTAAATAATCCTTTCCGCTGATACGTTATCCATAGCTGTAGGCTTTGTATTAGTTGAGATATAGGGAAGTTTATCATAGGCCCTGAGGATGGGATGGAACATTTTGAGTCCTATGCTTGCAGTATATTATGTCCCGGGTTTTAGGGGAGGAAAGTATGAAAGTGATACTGCATTTCTCTTTTATTTCAGCCCCGAAACGGTTGTATGGTAACATGAGAATGATAAATAAAATTTTCCGTTAAGTCAATACAATCTTATGTAATTTATGTTTCTTATTTCAACCCCTCCCAGGCATGATGTGTAGAAGCAACGGAATGCAGCATTCGAGATCCTCTATGAGCCATAAAAAGCTATTTCTAGCGTTTTCTGATGGAACAGATTGAGTGTGATACATTTTTTTCTTCATTTCAAGTTCTACATACATATTATATAAGGACCAAGAGTTTCAAAATTAAATGTCCTCCATAAGTTAATTTCAAATTAAAAAATACAAAGCCCGGGCGATGCCGGGCCATTTCAGCTAGTGTCTAATATATAAAATCGAAAGTGTCTGGATATGTGTGTATGTATGTTCCCTATACAAATCTACATTTCTTGAGCAATTTGTACGAAATTTTGCACACATACCCAGTTAAGCCCGGGAAGTAACGCGGTCAACATTAAAATTCAAACAAACCACCATTTCCCTTGAAAATTTATGTAATTTCTGAGTATATTATACCCAAAAAAAATTAAATCCAATTCAGTTGTCATGACAACAGTGTATTGTTTACAGTGTTCACATAGGGCTTTGGCAACTACATAATATTGGACTTTAACAAATTCTGATGCTATCGATGTAAGGTAATACATTGGTGAAAATAAATAATGAATGATGAAATCCACGAAAATAATGCACAGTGTGATACAGTCACATAACTTTCTCTACCCTGGACATGAAAAATATCATTTTCTCACTTCACATTTTGATGTACAATAAGAGGTCGTATTGCAGGGACAGCTTGAAGTGTGTGCCAACGAGTATGCTATAAAGAAGTCTGTAAAATATCCTAAGCATCTAAAAGAAGACAAAATAGGATGGAGCATTTTCAGTCCTATGCCCGTAGTATATTATGTCCTAGGTTTTTGGGGAGGAAAGTATGAAAGTGATATTGAATTTCTTTTCTATTTCAGCCACGAAATGGTTGTATGGTAACATGAGAGTGAGAAATAATACAATAAGACAATACAATCTCATCTAACCGGAATTTCTGTTTCTTCTTATTTCAATCTCTCCCAGGCATGGTGTGTGGAAGCAAAGCTATATCTAGCGTTTTCTGAGGGAATAGTTTGAGTGTGATAAGTCTTTTTCATTTCAAGTTCTACGTACATATTATATAAGGACCTAGAGTTTCAAAATCGAAAGTCCTCCAGAAGTTACTTTCAAATTACAAAATACAAAGCCCGGGCGACGCCGGGCCATTTCAGCTAGTGACTAAAAATAATCAGCATGAACTGAAATATCTTAAGCATACATTTCATTGTAGTACAAATGTGGCGAAACTAAATGCAGCCCCATTTAAGTTACTGTATGAAGTAGCCAGAAATGGAATTCTCAGAAGATGCTGCTGCAGCTATTGTGGCCTGCTTTGTAACGATGCTGTGTGATAGGGTACGCGGTAAGGTAGGAGTTGCTATATGAGGTAGGCTAAGTTGAAAGGAATAAAGAAAATACCTCCTCTTGTTAAAGAAGAAAGAACTGTACTCATATTTAAAGATGGCACTACTGACGGAATCACAAACTGGTGACCAATCACGATGTGTTCGGTCGTTAGAGAAATAATAGAAGGAATCCTCGATAAGCGGCTTCGAGAATTTATTGCTTTCACTCTTTACACATTTTTCAGGAGCCCCCATTAATACTTCCGCCTCGGATTCAGCTAAAAGTAATAAGACAGATGTAACTGTGGTATTTCTAGACGTCAGAAAAGTGTATGCACTGTAAATTACGGAGTAGTTTCAATTAAACAGGATTTTCTAAAATTCAAATTGAAAAAAATTATATATTTACTCTTCAAACTTACAAGTATCCACAAATAGAAACCATTATTGGATAAACAACTCCTTTAAATATAAAAGAGGATGTTATGCAAGGATCACCTTTTTCCCCTAGTATGTAGGCCTATAAACTTGCAACAATATAACTCTAGGGAGAAGCAATTCGTTACTTAAGAGTGACATATTCCAAAGAAATTACATCATAACCCGCCTAAGTTCTGTACAGTTTAACTATAAATCTGAAAATTGACATGTTCACTATTGCTACAGGAAGACCAAAAATTCGTCATGCTCAACATTGTTTTAAGCCCAACTTTAATATATCGCTTCCAAATTGTATCACCATTTTTAAAAATAAGAACATGGTACAGATACAGCAACACGAAACACGTCTAAGCAAATCCTTTAGGTTCCAGCAGACAAATTTAATGCTATACTATAAGCAGAGGAAAACATACAAGGGATTTGGACTATTCTTTACATATTGGGAAACACATCTCCAGCACATTAACATATGCAATATATTAATGCTCTCAGGCTAACTAAAAAGTCACAAGAAACTTAACAGCATAAATAACTTTATCCTCCAATCCCTTAATGTTCCTGCATCTGATCACCTGAAGGATTATCGTCTGGGAATACCTGATGAGATAAGAGTTAGAAAAGAACTAAAATCCAGAGCATCTAAAGATTGGAGCAATTTGCAATATAAAGAAATAGGAGTGCACCTATTTTCTGAATTTACAACAGCAAATTCTTTAATCAGAGGACATCGCGAATTATATTGTAGTGTATGGCGCGAAGCCATTAAAATGATAGCTAATATTTCAACATTTAGATCCATAAATTGCCAATTTCAGAACAATTCTCTATAAGGCAGTGCCACAGGGATATCGACACATTGCACACGTTTAAGGATCCTGCCTCATATTAAGAAACTGGAAGATTAAGCTCATTATAATGGGAAAATACAAATTTTACAACTAAGGGAATTTTATCATTAAATGAGTTTTACCGATATAGCAGTATAATTTTAAAAACCGAACAGTTAACACATTGAATTATACCACATTAGTAATTAATGTACAATTAATCACAACGCTATAACTTAGCTACACCTCAGCTACAGAAAGTTGCATGCAATCTACCTTATACCACCATCGCAAGAGGAAATTGTAAGCAGTCCATACAATGACTGTATAGGACTGCATAAGGAACAGCAATTAACTTTCATCAAAATTTAAATTTAAATGTTGACCAAACCTACTGTGCTATCAGGAATGAAATTGGAAATAGTCATTCCCCATGTCATGTGTAACGTACGGTAAAATTTTCAAAACTCTAGGTCAAAGGGTCTCGGAGAAGCAAGCGAGCACATAAACATCTCAGGGCGCATTTGGTATGTAATATCCGGGAGTAGACCTTCCGTTCTATAGATCGTCCCAGCCTTAAAAGACAGTATTGAGTTAAATGTAGTATTTGCATCTCACTTGCACTCGTACGTTCTGCAATTAGCTTCGTCCTTTTCTATCCCGACAATGTTGCCATTTTCCAAAGTGATAAATGCAATAATGTGATTGCGTGGTCTGATAGGGAATTTTCCGCCCTTTCTAATGATGTCAATTGTAAAGCCATAAATAATTAATATGAGGCCTATTTTTCATAATTACGTTATTTTGGCGGAAGTCAATATTTTTGCACATTAATAACTTATCACGCGATAGACAGAAAACTAATAATCAAAACAAGTAAAGATTTTTTTCTTGGACTGCCTGATGGTGAAAGAAAGTACTCCCTTTCCGTCGGCAATAAATTTTACATAAGAAGAAAGCTATATATTTTTTTATTAAGTGCTACCTGAAAATTCTCGGACGGCAACACAGAAAAGTTAGGTAGTGAGTAACATACTTTGGTATTGACTTTACGTTGGTGACTAAGCGAGAAGAAATGTTTATAGATGTCTGAAAAAGTATTTAAAACAAACCAGAGCTCTCTATCATGTAGCATTAATAAATTATCACAGTTTTCCCGAGCTCAGCATTCTCGCGCTCATGACTTGGTTGCTTTGAGATTTTGTGTACTCAGATGTTTCTAAGACTATCGTGTCTTCTTCAGAGCTCATTGTTATATAGTAGCTGTGTAGTGAAGTTTAACTTTGATGTGAAGTGGTTCTTGTGTTTTTTTAAATTAAATTTTATATTAATTAATATTTTATATTAATTATGAATAGAGGAACTAGAAATCTTAGTGTTGACAAATTGGGCAGTAAAGAGCGAATTATAGTATTAAATATACTTAATTATTTCTTGAAGAAAATGAACGTTACCCAGGCAATTAAAGAGATAGCAGAAGCTACCGGGTGTCCAGAAAGTTTACTGTATAGAATAAGAAAAGAAAAAACGAAAGGCCCTCAGAGAAGGAATAATACTACTCCCTGAGGATAGTGAACAGGCCTAAAGGCATGTAATGTATTTTAACTATTACTTCCCTTTATAATTATATTCTTGAAAATTATAACACAATAATAGTAATAATAATATCAATAATAATAATAATAATAATGATAATAATAATAATAATGATGAAAAATAATATTATCGAAATGAAATTTAATATTAAATTTAACATTTATAAATTATTAGCTTAAAGGACCCGGCGTCACCTGGTTTTGTATTTTACTTGTACTTCGAAGTCAATTTTGGAGGAAGCCCCTTTAATTTTCAAAATTTAGGCCCTAGAGAAAGCACAACTTGTCACACTCAAGGACCCTATTACTTCTAAAGACCATGGAGGGTGGGGTTGAGGTAAGAAGAGACAGAAATTCCTATTAGTATTTCTTTTCTGTGTGTCAAGTCGTAAAATGAGCCAAAAGAATGTAGATTTAAACGTCATTTAATAGGGATTAAAACATTTAAGGGACTTTTTTTCCCCCAAATTTAGTTTTACCTAAGTTTTTCTCCTGGTTCTGTTAGCTCTGTGTAAAGTCTGGCAAAAATTGATCAGAGAATTTAGATTTAAATAACATTTATATAATAGGGGTTGCAACATTTAAGGAGTGGTTTCATCCAAATAAACTTTGGTTAAAAATTTCTCTTGATTCAATAGGTTCTTGGTATAAAGTCTGATAAAATTGGTCAAAGGATGTAGATAAATATATATCACAAAATAGGGGTGAAAGATCTAAAATGTGGTTTGTTCCAAAATTAGTTTTCCTACCATTTTCTCCTGATTCTATACGTTCTGTGTACAAAGTCTGTTAAAAACACGTCAAGAATGTAGATCTAAATTTTGGTGGTGTAATAGGGGTAGAAACATTTAAAGGGTGGCTTCTTCCAAAATTAACTTCGCCTAATTTTTCTCTTGTTTTTATAGGGTCTGTGTGTAAAGTTTGGTAAAAATCGTTCAAACAATGTAGACTAGTAAAAAGATCACAAAGTAGGGATTGAAAATTTCGCAAGGGGTGTTTTTTTCGAGAATGATTGTCTCGTAGAATTTTTACTTGATTCCACAGGGTACACGTGTAACATTTTGTAGACATTGGTCAGAAAATGTAGATTTGTGGGCCTATAGAGAAAATATTACTCATGGGGGTTGAAAATAAGGGAAGAAGGGTGTGCCGTCGTTCTATCTGCAGGGCATGATTTACATTAATTATTATGTACAAGAAACAAATTTCGATGTTTTCACGAGGTTTAAGAGCTTTTTCACATCATGTGCCGGGCCTTGTAATGTGAGTAGATCTGGCATCAGTGCGCTGCATAAGACCAATACTGTCATTTAAGGTTGGGACGGTCTATAGTATAGCTCCTGCTTTAAGATTTCAAGAGTTTTAGGTATTCGAGAAAGTACATTGTTTACCTGCAAATGAGAGTCACGGAAATATAATAAGGGGCTAGTTCCATAAGGGCGTAAGGCACATCTTGAATTTTGAGCTTTTAACATTTATGCCTTCTCCTCATATCTCTTAAATACTCAGTGAACAATTTATACTTGTGCATAAACCTCTGCTCATTCATAAGAAAAGACCTGTGCTTGTGAGTCGTAACATTATTTTAAAACATTAAGATTTCTCAAAACTATGTCTTGTGCCTTACGCCCTTATGGAACTAGCCCCTTCTATATATACATATATAGTGTATCTACATTTATTTGCTTTCCAGATACAAATTCCACAAAACCAAGTCATTAGAAGTAAACTCCAAAAATCAACTTATCTGTAATCCAGCTATACAGGAAAAATACCTTATGGCCTATGGGATTAATGATTGGGTGCGAGGTACAATAAGTCCTCGTTTCCTGGAGTTAGGGCAAAATCCATTTGGAAGTAATTAATAAATAAACGATTATGATATTGGGTAACAGAGTGGTGATATCATGGAAAGTAAATCCGGTGTTTGCCTCTGCGAATGAGAAAATCAAATCAAATTAGCCGGCCAGGAGGTTTGAAGCCGGGACATCTTGCCTCTGCTATCTCGCTCGAATTCGATTTAGCGTGTGCATTACGACACAGATTAATCATTTCTGTAAAATGGGTTAATAAACAAAAATGATTAGCATTATTCATATGCCCATAACATGTATGCATTTAAATCATACTTATTTCGTTTCCTTCTCGAACTGATAATTTTAAAAAGGAGCGCGTTTGGTGTAAAGAAGAAAATGTATTTAGGGTTTATTTCTAAAACTTCACTACATAGTAGTTTTTTTGGTAATTGAAGTGTAGAAATATACATTTCTATCAAAATCGTTATAACCATTTTTCAAATATGTAAATTAAAAGTGTTTTCATAAATCTACTCTAAATATTTTAGATACAAAATCCAGATATTATGGAGTCCATAATACACTACAAAAATTGAAGCAAACACGCTGTAACGTTTACTCGGGTCTTGACAGATAGACAGGCAGAGATCATTCCGAAAATTATTTTTTTCGGCTTCTAGGCATAGCGAGAAAATTGTAATTTAGATTTTCGATACTTGTCACCACTGTATGTTTATTTTCTCTATTCTTTGTATATGGAAGAAAGTAAAAGAATGGCTCTAGAGAATTCTGATAGGAAATCTTCGAACTTAAGTTACTAAAAGAGCTAAGTACTTTTTCTATTAAAAATAAATTAAATGGAAGTTTATTCTTATTCCATTTAGATTTTTCTTGATTACTTGAACTATGTCAGAAAGTTGTAGATGCCGTTAAAATCACGTTTCTTTTTCATAATATTTCTTTATAGAACACCAGTTATCGAGATAGAAATTAAAGAATAGTTATAACCTCCGTACACAATATCAGAAAATATGAAAATATGAATAACGCTACCGCTGTTGTTACAAGAAAGCTATGTACGACTACATTGTTGTGAAATATTAATACAGGACTAGGCCTACCCGTGGTAAAGGTACAGCCCACAAATCTTTAGTTTACCTGAAGACTCAACACAACGTTGGTATGAGAAGGTTTGTGAAGCGTAATTACACAATTTATTTTAAATTGAAGGTTAAAATAACAAGTAAGTGATCATCCTGGTGATGGAACAAGAATATCGAGGTTAGGCTTAAGTAAACGTTGACCTAAGTGATGAAAATGAAAATAATGGCATGGTTTATTTCAAGTTATGATTATCTTTGTCTAATATAAGACCTAAACAGCCTTTCATAACTATATTCCAGCAACTGCAGCCACGACGGTTTTTATTTAAATTGAAGAGAAGTGTAGGACCGTGTAATTGCAAATACACCTAGCCACGCTGAAGATGTCCAATTAAACGCTTTGAACAAAGGCGGAAGAACAAGTGAGGCAAAGCGAAGATGCTCTATTAATGCTTCATGACGACTCGTTTGAAAGGATCTATGGGATCGATAGCAGTTTAGGTTCCTGCAAGGTTCAGATAGGAATTGCAAATTCCACGCAACATCAGAGAGAATCGTCTATTGAGACAAAGCCTTCCTTCTTGTGCACAGGCGAGGAAGAAAAAACTATAATACTATAAAGTCCCTACAGCCGAGGAACAATATAATTCTTGTGATACCGTAAACCTATAAAGCACTTTTAGGGTTGTTTAAGAAATTGTTCTTGTGATAGCTCTTGTGATTTTGTTTATGGTTGATATTATAACAACTGTCTATAAAACCCTTTTAGTAGGATTCCCAGAACTTAATTTTTGTAAGACAATAACTATGAGTCTTGAAGACTATTCTGTTCACACGTTAGGGCTACTACGTTATAATGAAAATTATAACGTTAATTTAATTAATTATAATTTTCGTTATAATGAAAACAGTTTTACTACACATGGGCAGAGGCGCCAACTTATAAGGGCCCATGGGGCTGAAGCCCACCCAATAATATGCCTTAGGCCTATTTTGTTAAATTATTTATTACCATTACTGAAATATGTTTCCTTATTGAATCGCCGGAAAGCCAGGCTATTGTTGCCTCACTCACGATTATCTGAACATTAAATTTTTTCGTCTCAATCTGTTAATGAATTTTCCACATCCACGGCCATATTTTTATGGTTTTTATGTGTTCATAAAAAAAAAAAACTTAATCCCATTGCTGATCAAAATATAAATAAGGAGAGTGCGGAAAAGTTAAACATAGAATTGAGGTGAATAAAAATCACAAAAAGGATATTAATTTAGGATATTGGGCAAAGCAAGGAATTGTGATACAAAGTTTGTCTTCTGAAACAATTAAATCATTTCATGTAGGCCTGCAATACTACAGTATATTTATAACATAGTCATATCGATATTATATAAATTTACTAGCAGGTGTCCGCGGCTTCGGCCGCGATAATTAATTCAAAAGTAAAAAATTAAGAACAAATAATTAAAATACATTTATTAACACTTATTAATAATTATAATGAAACAACTAAAAATCCGGCTTTGGAGTGCATTCCATGATAAATAAATGATTTAAATAAAACATGTAGTTAGGTAAATAATTGCGGGGACCTAGGTTTATTGCCGCGTTTACCTGAGCCCGCCATTCAACCCTATTCTGTGCTAACTCCATCCAACCATCCCTCGCAAATCCTACTTGCTGTAAATCTATCCTAATATTGTCCTCCCACCTACGACTAGGTCTTCCAAGTGATATTTTCCCTTCGGGTCTCCCAGTCAATACTTAATTTTGTGATATGTCTTTCCTGCCCCATTCGCACAACATGTCCAGCCCATTTTACTCTCGCTGATTGAATTATCCTTACTGTATTCCGCGAAGAGTACAAGTTATAAAGATCGTCGTTATGCAATTTTCTCCAGTCCCCATTTTCATCTCTGTTAGGTCTGAATATTTGGAGCCTCAATAGAGGAGGAAGGAAATTCCGCCATGTTATCATTCACCAATTGGTGCATCAAAGCTAAATTAAAACTATCACCAGGAAAAAGAAGTACTTGCTCCTGAAAGGGAAATTACACCCAGGAAGACCTCCCAGAATATTTGCGCTGGGAACCCGAATCCATAGCGCAGTGTCCCTGCGCTATCTAGGCGTAGAACTCCAAGCCGGCAACAAGATGGATAGGCAAGTAGAAAAAATATGCACTACAACGGTAAACCTTTTCCACGCGTTAGGTAGGCTATCAGGCCAAACATGGGGCTACAAATATACGAATTATAAAAGGCTATACTCGGCAGTATTCGTGGCACTAATTACATATGCTGCCCATGGATGGGCTCCATACATAAATTCACGCCATAAACGTAAGTTGATTACGGCACAGAGAAAAGCTCTACTTAGAGTCACCAGAGCATATTCGACTACTTCAAATGACGCGCTACCGGTTACTGTTGGAGAAATCCCAGTAGATTTGCTCTTAGAGGAAGAAGTAAATGCTTACAAAATTCGAAAACACCTCCCTACTCGAATTGAAGAGTGGGAACTAAATCGACATTTACGAAAGATATAACCGTTCAGAACTAATGAAGCAGCTTAGAAGCGTAACTGTACATGCGTGGGAACGACGCTGGAAAGATGCCCAAAAGGGCCTCCTAACAAAGGACTATTTCCCTAGCGTCCGCAGACGAGTCAGTCAAAAATGGATCGTTCCTGATTTCTCAACATCCCAGTTCTATTCGGGACATGGCTACTTCGCAGCAAACCTATTTAGGTTTAACCTAGCAGAGGATTATCTATGTTACTGTGAAGACTGTGAGCCTGATACAATGTACCACGCCCTCTATACATGCGCGAGATATAGGGAAGCACATATTGTCCTAAGAGAGGTAGCCAAACAAGCAGGCGAAATGTGGCCACCAGAACTTAGTTTTTGGACGACAAAGGGAGCTAACACTGCTTTCAGAACATTCACACGCCACGTAATAGAAAGCAGGAAAGAACAAGAACAAGATGATGCTTAAGACACACCGAATTTGAGACGAAGGCACCTTGGGGGAATGCTCAGATCCCCTGGGGCCTTACCGAGCAAGACGGATATTGCAGATTGCCCAAGACTTGCCTCGGAAGCTGCGGGATAGAATCGCAGCAACCGATCTGAGTGAGGTTTTAGGGGGGTTTCCCTCACTCTATAAGGTGAATACCAGATCGGGGACACGCCCCCCCCCGCGACAACGGATAAATGAATAAGAGTAAAATTGAATGAATAAAATGCCAAAGTCAATTCATCAAACATTTTCCCTGTGTTCTATGATCAAGAGAAAGCGACGCGACGATCTTAGAACAAATGCGAAATCGGTTGTTGGACCGGAGATATAGCCTAAGGCTCAGGTACTCCGGGGATGGATGGCGGGGCCAAAAAACAAGCCCCCTGTTTTCAAACACTCAGATTATGTAAGGGGCCATGTCTCATATCCATATTAAGTTCTAGTTCTTTTTCTTTTATTATTTACGGTTCTTTTGTTCTAGTTCTAGTGATGAGTATGTGAATTTGTAAATTTCCGTCATTATCTCAAGTTTTTTTCTGGAGTTTTTCCTCACCTGTGAGACAAATGTCTGGTAACTTTCGGCCCTTGTGGTCCCCGGATATCATCTGGCCGTCATTATCATCTTCATCCCATCCCATCCTTCATTAGAGTGAGTGTGTGTGTGTGTGTGTGAATGGTGTGTCTCGTCCTATGTGTTTGTGTTGTCTCGGAGGTGGCCCCGGCATTGGGCTGATCACTCATCCGGGGAGGCCCTTCATGTCTTGTCTGGTCAAAAAAAGTATGTGATCCAAAGATAATCCCTCTCCCGACAGGTCGCAGCCCTGTAAGACCCGGGCGGCTTGGGTCGCTTAAATCCTAAAAGGGAGAGGTAAAACTAAGATAAAGAAAGAAAAAGAAAGAGATCTCATTTTTTTGCAAACTAAATGTTATTTTTCTTAAAAAATACTTACCGTATTATTGATTGTTAATGGTATTTATTTATAATTAATACTAAACGGCACCCACACAAGGGCAAAGCTCATTTTGGGTGATAAACTTAAATTCTGTATTTTGTGTATCATATATTCGAATAAAGTAATTAGAATGCAATACACGGTTTATCGGAAATGGGTTGTTTAAACAGGCGAAGGATACCAGATGAATGTAAGATTTGAGGCTATCTTATTCTACATAAGATACCAGATGAACATATTTACAAAGACGATTCGAAGAATTATATATTACTTACTTCTAGGCATATGAAGCATTTTTTCAGTGTTATCTTTATTTAGCAGTTTATAATCGGTATTCTTCCTTAGTATTACCACAGTATAGTATAACAGTAGCGAAGCTCCATACAGTTTTTTTCAACCGGCGCGACTGCAGCTCTCGTAGCGGTGAGCGAGAGATAACACAATCTGTTACATTGTTTCTTATGAAAAATGCACAATCTAGAAGGCAGTGGAAAAATGTCAACAATATTTTATGGAAATGCTTGTAGTGCTATAAACTGCACCAACAGCAAAAGGAACCAAAGGAATCTCTCGATTTATCTTTCTTCAGGTTCCCTAAAGATCCTGAGAGGTAAGCAAAAACAGTTATTTGTTAAATTAAATTGCCAATTTGTGATTATCACGCTTGCATCAATACTAGACCACATCGGGAAACCGGTCTGATACTTTATAAGATATACAATGTCATCGATCTTGAAACTACAACTTCTTTATATTACCATAAAGTCTATGATTTGGTGAGTTCACCAGTATGCCTTTCCGGTAATAATCTCGTTCTAGTAATTTTAAAAATAAGAAGAAATACAGCCATATATTCGTATCTTTCCAATGCTAAAAATGGCTGTTTGCTAGTTCAATCTTGCCGGCCGCTTGGTGTGCTAGTGTCGCACCGATCTGTCAAAAGGATGCATTTTCCTTTCATTAGAGCTTCGCTACTGTTATACTATACTGTGGTATTACTATTACGTATTTCGGAAAAGTAAGAAAAAGAAAACACGTAAGTAAAAGCCCAATTGTGGAGTTTAATATTGATTTGGCAATAGTATAATGAATGGTTGATTTATACGTTATTTTAGAGAATTTCGTTCCCGAGTTTTATATTATTATTTCTCTGTAGGTAATTTATTGTTTAAGCAAAGAAAGTACGACGATTACCAAACATAATGCAATAATTACCACCACCTAGCATAATACTTAGGTGCTTAAATATCTGGACCCGTATTAAAAGGCCTATAATTAACACATAATTCCAATGACTGTGTTGTTGTGAAATGAGACATTTTGAACTGGATGAATTCGTGAGTTTTTCCTTGCGGTGTATTCTGTATTTTGTGTCTCTTATATTTCACTAACTTAAAGGCTTCTTTTGGGTTTTGTATTTTGTAATTAGAAATTAACTTACGGAGAACTTTCGATTTTTAAATTCTACATCCTTATATAGATATTTATAATTTGAAATAGGAAGAACGACTTATCACACTCAAACTATTCCCTCAGAAAACGCTTGATATAGCTTTTTATGGCTCATAGAGGATGTAGAATTTTGCATCCCATCGCTTGTACAGTAGACAGAAAGCCTGGTAGGGGTTCAAATAAGAAGGAACAGAAATTCCGATACCATAAAATTGTATTGTCTTTGCGGAATATTTATTTCTCACACTTATGTTGTACCATAAAACCGTTTTGGGGACGAAATTAAACAGAAATGCAATATCACTTTCATACTTCTCTCCCCAAAAATATTACCATACCTCATATTATTTTCTCTATGTCCAGGGTAGAGAAATTTATGTGATCGCATTATTTTCGTGGATTTAATTCTTTAATATTTATTTATAACATGAATTATAGCTTCTCTAATTTCTCAAAGTCACATTTAATTTATTTCCAAACCCATCTCAGATCAGTGCCAACAATACACTGTTGTCATGTGAACTGTGATTTGGATTTCATAATTCTGTGTAAAAAGGGATTAAGTATTCTCAAAAACATTTAATTTTTGGCATTTAAAATCAAAATTTTGCAAAATCCTTTCTTAGTGAGCACTTACATTATGAAACGAAGGTACTGTCAAAATTCCAAGTCCCTACCTATTATAGTTTAGGTTCTGCGTTGATTCTCTGTCATTTAGTCAGGCAGTCAGTCATTCATTCATTCAGTCAGGACAAAGCCTCTTATATATACAGAGATTTAGAATCTCCCCCAGAAAACGCTTGATATAGCTTTTTATGGCTCACAGAGGATGTCGAATGTTGCATTCCGTTGCTTCTACACACAAAGTCTGGTAGGGTTTGAAATGAAAAACAGAAATTCCGGTAGCATAATTTGTTTTTTTCTTTACGAAATATTTTATGTTTCACTCTCATGTTACCAGACAACCGTTTTGGGGCTGAAATTAAAAATAAATTCAATATAACTTTCATACTTTCCTCCCCCAAAACCTGGGACATAATAATATACTGCGCGCATAGGACTAAAAATGTTCCATCCTATTTTGTCTCCTTATGGCCTACGATAAACATCCAAATTTCTCAACTAAAAATACAAAGCTACAGCTATGAATAACGTATCAGTGGATATAATTTTTTGCAGACTTCTGATATGGTATACTCGTTGGAACACCCGGGCTGAGACAATTGAAAATGCTTTCCTTGCATTACGAACTCTTATTCTCGCCTACATCAAAATATGAAGTGACAAAATGGTATTCTTTATGTCCAGGGCAGAGAAATTTATGTGATTGCATTATTTTCGTGGATTTCATTTTTATTTATTTATTTACATCAATGAATTATATCGATAGCTTCTATAACTTGTCAAAATCACGTATCATGTACTTCCAAAGCTACCTGTGAACACTGCCAAAAATGCACTGTTGTCATGAGAACTGTACATGCAATGTGATTTGCATTTGATTGTAATAAGGTTACCTCGAAAATATTTGATTTTTGGTATTTAAAACAAACATTTTGCAAAATCCTTTCTTAGTGAGCACTTACATTATGGAACGAAGGTACTGTCAAAATTCCAAGTCTCTACCTATTATAGTTTAGGCTCTATGTTGATTCTCTGTCAGTCAGTCAGGACAAACCAGTTATATAATAAGAAAGAAATGCGCACAAGCGTGCATTGATGAAACTGTTCATTCCTCGGCACTAAGTTCGGTCACAGATTTGTCACATTTTGCACACCAAAGTATGTGATAACGGCCACAGCTCTTCTCGCAATAGACACACACACAAACATGTTTCGGACACGTCCTGGGCCCTATTTCATAAAACTCTACAGGTGTGACAAATACGACAATTATGTCAAGTCTGACAAATTTATCAATATGTCACGACAATTGTATTTTTCATAAATATTACAACTCTTCCTTACATTACAGGCAAATTAATGTAAATTGTCAGACTAAAAGAACCCATTTCATAAACGCGACAATTTTATGTCAAACCTAAAGATTAT